>VXAX01003853.1:389434-540622 GCA_013399835.1 Leptocoma aspasia
AAAAAAAAAAAAAGAAAAGAGAGCACGAATTCACGAACTAAATTTTTAGCCCACTCCAGCTCCTTTTAGATCTAGATGACAAATCTTCAACATCAGGGTTTCCTTCAGTGTCTGCATACTTCTGTTTATATGCTTTAAACATGCATGTATTCAGACTTCCTGGAGAAATTAGTAGTTAGGCAAGATTAGTACCAGAGCAGACAACATGCTATTGCAGTTGATAAGCTCTACAGCTGTATCTGCACCAATGGATTCTAGGAAAGTATCTTAAGGAAATGTTTTTGGAGATGATATTTTTTATTTATGAGCCACAGTTTCAATTACTCCTTTCATAAGTCTATTTTCTCTACTTTTTAGCCCAAAATCCCATTGCCTGCATCATTGTGGAGGCCAAATCACTTATTCAGTGAACAGGCAGAGGAAAGAGAGATTGTTTGAAAACATGAAAGACAAGTATCCTGCCCTAACACTAATATTGTAGTAAACATGTTGGTAAATTTTATAGATGCGATGCCTCAGGTTTTAGCTTTTTTTCAGATTCTGTGCTGCTTTAGTGTGTAGTTCTGAGCTTCATATTAGGGGATGGTAAGCTCTCTTCACAGAGTAGGTAGACAAAATAATTCCTTCTCTAGCTGGGGACCAAGGACAAATGATCCAAATCTCAGGCCCAAGAGCATAAACAACATGGACTGAAGAACAAGAAGGATGGGACTTCATGGGCTAAAGCTGGAATTGGACAATTAGCTCCAATATGCAAATGGACCAGAATTTATAAAAGTGACAGACCCCATGACCAGGTGTACATTTTTTGTGACCATTTCGGGTTCACCTTGGTTGTAGCCCTGGCCGGGCTCTTGTGCTGCCCAAGGTGGATCCATTGAGGCCTTTTATTAAATACCTGCTTTATCCTTTGTGTAGTCTCTGTTCTAGGTCAGCCTTCACAAGGCATCAGATGGACCAACAGTTTTCATTTCTAAGTTTTTTGCTACATCAGGTGACACAGTCAGAATTAGACAAACTCCTGGTAACCTCTGTTGGCTGCCCAGTAACTCCATGGTTGCAGTTAGCAATTGATTTGAATTCAGAGCAATTGTTTCCCCAGTTAATAATCTGGAGGGAACTTGGAATATTAGCATCAGATGTTCCAGTGCTTTTGAGCCATTGCTAGAAGAATTTTCCCCCCTTTTCTCTGTACTTATTCTTTATTTTTTCCTTACTAAAAGCACCTTCTCGAATATCAAAATGTTTTATTGCATTGCAAGATGAGGAGATACAGAAAATTCTTTTTTTTTTCTTTAGAATGGAGCTCTAAATGTCATTCATTAATTTATTTTAATCTCCATTTTTGAGGTACTACCTTTTTTCATATTAATGAAAGATAGCTGAGGAAGGGGAAAAACAATGAAAGCCAGAAACATTGACTTATTTAAATTTGCTAGTTATTGTTTGCTAAAAGAAAATCCCTCAAAAATAATTAAGAAAAATAGCAATCAAAGTATCTATTTCTGATAGCTCTGTTATTATACTTCTTCCAGTACTAGAAAATATCTGCCATGTGAAAAGCAGCAAATAGAGTATTTTCCAGTTTTCTACATGCTTCACAACACCATTCTATGAAATAAATACAGGAAATTATAGTGGTTTCAGAGTCAAAGGATGCCTCACTTCTTTATGTGTAGAGGTCTCAAAAATATTGCTGTGAATACAGTATTCAAGGAAAATGTACTTTTCTGGAACAAATCAGAAGAGTTTTCTTCATATTCTGTCATGCCTATTCATAATTTCAAGTCGTTAGCCTTAAAATAACACTTCAAATATCACTATCTTCTCCTATATTTCAGCAAGAAAAAACTCTAAAGGTGTCAAAGGTTACTGAGACACCTTGCCTGACTTCTCCTGGGTATTATTTTCACCAAGTTCAAGAAAAAAATTGAACAAAGGCAGGACTACTGTATTAAGATTAAAGAAGAATCTGCAAGTATTTAGTGGGAAAAATGCATTAACAGCTCTCACACTTCATGTTGGTCTAAAATAAATAATAGGGTAGCAACAGCAAGTATGGACACAATTCTGTCACCTCAAGTAGCTACTGTTTTAGTAAACTGTAAATAGCAATTTACTGTTAGTAAATCAAAACCTGGAAATGGTGAGAATTATTTAATTATTTGCAAGTTTTTTCACAAAGAAAAAATGAAAGGAAAATTCAAATTGTATAATATTAATTATTCACTCTTTATTAATAGGTATTAAGTTAAAATCCTTGAGTTCAGATTTTTACAGTCTTTTCATATCACAGCTACAAGGAAAGTAGAACTAAAATTAAAAAGCAAGGGCTGAAAAGTCTGGAATTCAAGGTCAAAGGGTTTGGCTGTTCTTGCCACTGATGCCTGACAGAGATGCTGTTTCTATGCAGCCTCCTTGGGAACAGAGCATGTGGCTGGACAGGGAGAAAGATTTTAATAATTTCCTTGCTCTTTTCCTTTAGCCAATGGAGATGAATCCATGCATGAAGGTCCAGGAGGCAAAGTGGAGGACAGGGAAGAGGAGTGGTTGTAATTTGCAGCTCACATCAACTAACCCAGCACAAAAAAGGGTATAATCCATACTTGCCATAGCTCCCAGATTGCAATGTAATGCACAGGGTGTTGGAGTTCATTTTACATGTTCCCCAAAAATTATTTTTTCTCCAGCAGTATTTCTAATCTCAATAAATGAAATAAGTAAGTCAATTGAATCAGCAGTATTTCTAATCTCAACAAATGAAATAAGTAAGTCAATTCCAACTGAAATCCTAGAAAGTAGCCTAATTGGATAAGATGTGGGGTAGTTTGGGCCATGCTGAAATTACCATTGACTCAGTAGAGCCAGTGCTTCACTTGCCATTGCTGTAGTTCTGCCTGGTTTGATGCACGCTTCAAGTTGCTCTGCAAAACATCCCATTGCCTCCTAGATTCTGTATGTTTTTACTGCCAAAAAAAGGAATATGAAAAAAAATATGAATAAAAGTACAGAGAAGATTCTAATGCTGTTTTTTCCCTCTGTGCTTTCCCTTGTTTCCCTTGTCATCTTCATTTGCTTGCCCTCCTGGGCTTTGCTCACATCACAGCTCCCTGTGAGATGCTGCTTGTAGGGGAAAACTGAGTCCTGTGCTGTTCCAGTAGGGAGAGAGGTACCAAACTGCTCTCTGCAGTCATATATGCAATGCCTCAACCACAAAGGGGAAAAAAACCCCATAGTTTAGAAATGGCAGTGCAGAGAAGCCTGAATTTAAAAATGGAAAATGTTTTATGCTATACACAATCTCTTTAGATCCATTCAGAATCTAAAGACTGCAGGATGAGATTCAGCACTAATGCTCATTTAGATGTATCAAAAGCAGAGCAACACTGTTCTTCTAGCAAAGCCACACTCAGATCTACTTTTCAAGCATTTTATTTGCATCATTGTCACTGTCTTTAGTGCCATTTCTGAGAAACAGATCCTTCACTTTCATACCAATCCTGTGTACTTGAGTTGCATGGATACCAGATCAGTATTAATGGTCTTTCCTTGCCAAACATGAAACCACAGCTTCTGCTGTCATTAAGAGCTGTACATTTAAGTGAACCTGGGACAGAACTGCAGTGCCAGCTCACCATCTGATCACAGCCTGGTGGAGTGGGCTCCAAGAGTTACTGAGCCAGCTGCCAGGGATAGCCCACAGTAACATAACTCTATTGATAGCATTCTTGACATCTTGTGTGGTATCTGAAATCCTGACACATTGTCAGCGCATGCATAGTGTGTCTAGAAGCCATAAAATAAAAGTGATGCCATGTGGCAATTAACATCACTGTTGCTTCAAAACACAGAGCTGGGGGGGGACTTGCCTGTGGGGTTTTGTGGGAACACACAAGATATGATGCAAAGGAAGTTCAAAGGAGGAGATGGATAAGGCTTTCTTTAGCCAGAAAGCACAAACTGAAATTACGGACAACTAAATCTCTGTATTAATGGTGCTCTTATTTTTTGACATGGAGATGATTTGCCTCAAGCTCCAGATCCAGAGTGACAGCGAGCTGCTATGAATCCAGCAATACTTTGCTTCAGCCTTTAGTAGATGTTGAATTTTTTTCATGCAGTGGAAAGCATGATTTCTAGTCCCGTGTCCCCTTGCCAGGTGTTATGTTAAGCCTCCCTTCTAAGCTTTTAGTGGTGTTATTTTACTCTGCAGGTTCTGAGGAAGCCAGAAGTAGCTGAAGGCCTCTGTAAGGCCAGTGATGCCTCCAGTTCTGCAGAAGCAGCCCTGCCGTTTCCATCCAATGAAATTCTCTCACTTGAAGCCCAATTAGAGGACTCTGAAATAGACCTTTCACACTTATTCTTGAAAATATTCAGATTGACAGCCAATAAGTAGTGTCCACCTGCTGATATGACTGTTCCAAATAGCAGAATATCAGCTCAGAGAAACCCAGTAATGAGGAAACTCCTTCAGATGGAGCTCTGTGCAAACCTGCTCTAATAAGGAAGGACATATTGTAAGGGAAAAGTTTAATCCATTCTGAAACACTCAAAGCTGTATTTAATACATATGATCCCGTAAGCTTGATCTTGGCTCTCTAGGGCTCTAGTTCTTTGGGTTTTGCAAGGTGTTGTGAGGTCTACATTTTCACAGTAGGCTCAAGTAAACCTGGATATTTTATTTTTTACATTAAAATATTATGCTTGGACAATTGATTGTATTGACTATCACTTCAGCTACATTCACAGCTACTTATTCAGATAGAAATAACGAATCACACTTTTTCAGTGTCCTACTATGACTTAAAAGTACAAATAAAAAACTAGAAACTGGTGCAGGGCTCCAAGACAGTGACAATGATAAAGGAGTAACTTTTAAAGATCTATTTTTCCTCTCAGATTTATTTATAACTGCTGCAGGGGGCCAACCACTTTCTTTCAGACTGCATACTCTGAGGGGCTGCTCACATGACAATTTTGTGAACAGAGCTTATGCCAATCAGACACAAGACCCAGGAGATGTAACCCTGGCCATTCTGCTCTTTCCCACTGCATGGAATAGCTGTTGCATCTGTTTCTATCTGGGATATTTGGTTTTGGTAATGAGAAAAGAATTTGAACAGGCCACCTGCAGATGAGACTAGAGTTACTGTTTTCTTGGTCTGTTTGCAGCCTGAGGGCAGAGGGCAGGCACAGAATTCTGCTGTGGCGGATTGAATACAAGCATGACTTTAATTAAATGAGACAAAATACCATGCTAACATGAAAACTGTAGTCTATTTATATGCACGAATCTTTTTTGATATCTCCCTCTATTTATTTGGTAGAATAATGGGGAAATATTGTTTGTGACTGGATTTTTTTATCATTTGAAGAAGAACTGTTATATGTGTCAGGGCAGTTGCAATCTGATTTTCGTGGGTATGAAGAGTCAGGCTCAGTCTTAGTCTTTTCCTCTGCCATGCTAGTGCTGATCACTGCTGGGCCAGAGAAGAACAAATAATTAACAAGATACCAGAAGTGGTGATAAATGGCAAATGGCTGATGTTAGTTTATCCCTTAATGAGATAAACTTAATTAATGGATGAATGGTCATATTTTTCTTTTTTTTCCTATAAAAATATGAAGCATAAAGAACCGAGCTAGCATAGCAAACAGATGTTCTATCTTGGAGACAGTCTGTAAAAATATGAAAAATACTGTTTTCTTTTACATATATATAAATAAAACCAGTATTTTATATATATATACATATTTATAAAATACTGTTTTTATATATATATAAAGTATTCTTAAAGCTAAATGAAGACTCAGTTTTGCAGACTGAAAACTTGCTGAATTTATCTGAATTTGAGGAATAGGAGTGAGATAACTCAATTTACAGTAATGCTTAACAATGGTGTGTGTGTATAAAATCATTAGTTGAAATGGGATAAATCTAGTTCAGTCTCCCAGTGTTTTCTATTTCCCCTGCCATTCCCTAGACCCATGCATATTTGTATGTTCACATTTTCATGATTTGTTATTCCTAGGTCTCAATCACTGTAGCTCAGACATGTGATCTCCAGGTTAAGGGAGGTGATTTCTGCCCCTACTCTGATCTTATAAGGTTCCCACCTGGAATACTGGCTCCAGCTCTGGTGTCCCCATCAAGAGCAAGGCATGGAAATGTTAAAGAGGGTCCAGAGGAAGGCAAAAGAGAATGGTCAGAGGGCTGGAACCCCTCTCCTGTGGAGAGAAGCTGAGGGAGCTGGGGTTATTCAGCTTGGACAGAGAAGGCTCAAGGGAGACCTTGTAGCAGCCTTTCAATACCTAAAGAGGGTTGTAAGAAAGATGGAGAAAGAATTTTACCAAAGTCTGTAGTGACAGGACAAGGGATTATGCTTTTGAACTGAAATAGGCTAGATATAGATTGGACACAAGGAAGAAATTTTTAAGGTGGGGGTATTGAGACATTGGAATGGGCTGCCCAGAGAAGTTGTAGATGAAGTGTTCGAGGCCAGATTGGAAGGGACTCTGAAAAACCTGACCTGGTGATAGATGTCCCTGTCCAGGTTGGACTAGATAATCTTTAAAGGACCCTTCAAACTACTCTGTGATTCTGTGATTCTATATTTGGGTAATGCTACAGACACTTAAGCTCAACATGGTTCATTTTAGAAAATGGAAATGGATGACAAAAACCTCTTTCAGTCTAAATTAGGGTGAAGTAGAGGTCTCAAGCAGATGTTTTGCTCTTTAATCACCCCAATCTACCACCCTACACAATCAAGTGCATTACAGCCAAAACATGAAAATAAACAATCAGTGCAATGTACTGTCTTCAGCTGCCATGATTTTCTATACATTAATCCTGATATTGAGGACATCAGATTGCAACAAAAGTCACAAGAAGAAAACAAGACCCCACCTCTTCTATGAGAAAACAGTATGTGGATAACTCCATCTCTAGTACCTAGCCCTGTGTTTGTGTTATGACTGCATACGGATATGCATGGTTTTCATGTGACACATGATGCTTGAAATGCTGGAATTCTAAAATTGTGGACATTTCAGTATTGAATCTTTTTTTCCATCTGTAGCTTTTGCTGAAGTGCAATGGAAAGATTTATTTCTTCCTAGTTTGAAAACAAACCAACTGTAAACCCCTAAGAAAGCTGTGAGACAGAAAACAAGCCACTCTCTTGTGTAAACTGAGAAAGATGAAAAGTACAACCCGTGATTTTCTCCAGTCAATCCACCCCATGCCGAGGATATAACATGAATAGGGAATGTCATGAACTTAACCTGTCCTCTTTGCAACTTTTCACTGGTAATTTTGTAGTTTTAATTAAGACATTGTAATAATTGTGCAACACTGTGCTGTCTCCAGGAGAGCGTTATTACATATATGCATATATAGTATTCTGTATTTTTAACTGAAAATGTAATTTAATTGCTGTGTTCAATGTTACTTTTAGATTCTCTTACATCCTACACAAATGTCACTTGATAATATTAGTTTATGCTTTTTGATTTTTCCCCTTTTATCTTTTTTAAACCAAGCCTTTGAATTCTGCAAGTCATTTGAAGGGGAAAAGATGACTACTGCTCTGGGTGTTCCTGCTCCAGTAGTGCATAGCAAGATCAATTTGGGCATTAAGCTTTAGCTTTTACCCTCTTGCAAGCCTGCCAAGCAGTAGGTATTATTATGCCAGGAACTTTCAGCTTCATTAAAACTTCATTATGTTATCAGAAATTCATGTGTTAGGCAGACACACTGAAGGAATCCATATTCCTTACTTGGAGAAAATACAATTTTTTTTTTCATGGAGCTGGTTGTATACATTCTTCAATAAGTTTATTTTTTAAATTTTGTATAATTTCCTCGAAATACGTAAACATCCACTTTTAAAAATGAAAAAAGTCAACTCTCTACTGCAATTTGGTCTAAAATTCAACAACATAATATTGATTATAGTTTAATATCAAGATGTCTTTGGAGGTCAGCATCTTTGATTCACTTTAAATTCAGTAAATAATGTTTACAATGGAGAGACATAATTTTTCTCCCCCAGTTTTCCCCTTGATTTGAATTTAAATAGTTTTCTATTTGGATATGGTTTAACACAGAATTAATTCTTTTTTTTTTCCCTTCCCAGCAAGTAGACAAGTTACATGCTACTTGCTTAAGCTGTTACCTGCTTCTGGAGCAAAATTCAGATGACAGGAATGAATCCATTAAGTGCAAAAGAGCTGAACAGACTTAGAGCAACCTCCAAGGAAAGGTTAACCTTGGGTTCACTGTGCAAGCTAAAAGAAAAATTGCTGCTGCTAACATTTAAAATAAGCACACTGAGCAATTTTACTCTTGCACTTAAATATTTTTCTGAAAATTGTCTCATTTTGCTTAAGAAGTACAACAACCCTTTGTTGTTTTTTTCTGAAACCGAACGTCCATCACCTGTAGACAAAGATTCTTACTGATGAATAAGTGGTGATGTAGAAAGCACACAAAGATATATGAGGTTGTGGCTGAGGAAATTCTCTGATCCTAAAGCAGCAGCAGTGCTGGTGAAGAGAACTACAGCAGAAAATTCCCTCAGAACTTAAGGTTCTGGTGATATTCAACCCAGGCATTTGAGTGAGAATATATTATGCATTCATACCGAAGCTCTTCTCCCTTCTGACCAAAGCCAGAAATCACCTCTGGCATTCTGAATGGAGAGGTCAGCTCACCTGGCCAAGTTGCTGTGACTGATAAGCTGCAGTGCTGAGAACAAAACATTGGACAACATTGGCAAAACTGTGAACTTTCCCTCGTGTTTTTAGCACTGGTTGGGTCAGAACAGCCCCAGGGTATAACGTGATTTTCACCTTTGGTAAATTTATCACTCTTTGTTAGCAACCACTTTATGAACTGACCATGCTACCCACACAAGCAGCACTGAGAAACAAGCCACAGTAGGAACAGAGATGCCAAAACATCATGGGCTGCTTTGGATGGAGGCTCTGCAGCTCTGTCACATTCTCAGACTGTTTAAACATAGCCCATATGATGTTTTGCACCTGGGAACATGCCCAGGGCACAATCATTCTGTACTAAACATGGGTTTATAGGATCTCTACAGGGATGTGAGCAACTACATGAGTACTTTAGTTTGGTTCTTTACTTAATATTAGTTAATTCAGTTAATATCCTGACTGCCCATGCTTAGCTTCGTGTGATTTGTACTATTGAGTGGTTTCAGAGTGCTTACATGGCATTTAGTTGGATGAAAATAACGTGAGAAAAACTGCTCTGGGAAAGCACCAAATGGGTGCTAACTGCAAATGGGAAATGAGCCCACAGGATCAACCTGGAGCCAGTCTAAAGGAGGCATGTGTGATTCTCACTTGCCTTTGATCCTCCACGCCAGCAGTTTCACTCTACAGATCTACTCCCTTCATCCTTTCACCAGTTTGTGCACAGAACAGAAAACAAGAATAAGGCTGCAGCCTACTCCCCCTTCATTCTTCACTTTAAAAGCACAAAATTTCTGAGAAAGCACCAAAAAGTGATTTATGCTTACCTACTGACATGGAGACGAAAGAAACATAGATAATAATTCTGGATTGAACTTTTTTTCAGAGACCAAGAAAGCTAATAGCTCTAAAAGTAAATATTTCAATGGACGCCTCCTTTCAGAGATATGCAGTGTTGACAGAATGTAATTACATGCAACTGTTGCTTTTTTGTCCAAGGAACAGTATAAATCACAGTAATTTGTATTTGATTTTTAAAGAACATACTGGAAATTTGGGCATGAATCAAGGAAAATGCATTGGCTGAACTCTTTAGCTCTTATTCATTTGTTTGCATTGATTTTTCCATGATTGTGAGTGTTTTTCTATTGTATAGGCAAAACAATATGGGAGACATCTGGTGGCCATTAATTAACTGAAACTCTCTAATTTATTGTAATAGTTGGTTGACCTACTACTAAGCTAATAAATGAACAACTACAATTTTAAAATTCAGGATAATGTATCACAAATCCAACCCTAATTTATTTGCTACTTAGTTTTAATTATTTATGCCTATTCATGGTGTATTGGTCAAGTGCAAAGAACTGCTGTAAGTGCAAATGCATCAGATTTACTTTACAAAATCCAAGTTCTGAACCTTGGAGGACTTTGGAGACAAATTAGGATCTTGACCAGAAAACTCAGAACTATCTCTACTTATCTACTTTCTACATATATTTTTAATTAATATAAAATGATTTGTTTTACCTAAAATATTTATTTATTTATACTTTTTTTTTGTCTATATGCATGATTGATAGGAAGAGGCGACAGCACATAAAGGAATCAGTTGATGTTACATCATTTGAATTACTAAAATATGCACTTAAAATACATAAAAATGTCAGTTTTCTAACTGTTCTCCAGCTTGGCATCTTCATATCTGTGTGTGTGCATGTGAGTGTGTAATGATATATTTATTAATCTTTTATTTTGCTCACATATTACAGCATCTCACTTCATTCTTTAATAAGGAAGGTAGGACGTTAAAATGACTAACTCTTCAGGAAAGAACTTTTTCCTCTTCAAAACACAAAAGTACTGTCCTTTTTCTCGCTCCATTTCTTGGGAAAACACTGAATAATAGACACTAACACATTCAGAAAAATCGATGCGTCCATGACAGACAAAGAAAGAAGTGCAGTTCATTTGGCTTGCAAATCACACTGAAGTTTGAAACCATTCTGAGGTGAACACTTAACAGGAAGTAAGATGCAATCATAATTTTAATTATCAGGTAGACTAGTGACTACTTGCATTTTGAAAGTTTTCTTTACAAGAAAGATCAGACCTAAACATACACATCTATACCTTCCTAACTGTGGAAATTAAGGCCACAAATTTGAAATGTTTAGCTTTTATGATTTGTTTTCCAAAAAGAAATATCAGAACTGCAGTAAAAAGAATGTTTCTTCTGTACATGATTATTCTCAGAATAGAAAGGAAAATTTATATCTGTATGATGTTTCCTGATTTTAAGAGAGCTTTTTTGATAGAGAATTTTAGGCTAAAAACATTGCTTCTGGGGGCCCAAATATACATTAAAATTCAGCTATTGACCTAAAAAAGAAATTAGCATGATTTTATTTTGTTTAGAATCATCTGTAGACCAGGTAAAATGTTTAATTCCCCAAAGCTAGTAAGCTTTAATTTCTGCTAATGTTTTAATTTTTGCTGAGGTCTAGTATGTCAAGCTGTTGTGCCTGGTAATTCAATATATTGGTTTCACAAATGTTAATGTATTCGTAATCATGTTTTCTTGTGCCCAGATCTACCAGTCAACCTACCAGTCTATTCCCAATCTAATGTTATCTCAAATAGCATAGCACAAATGTTATTAAAAAAAATGAAACCTGCATCAAACATTTTGCATTGATTTTTACAAAAACTGTCAAAATATGTCATGATGTTATTGATGTCAGCATTTCTCTGAGGCTTTGAGTGTTTAATATGCATATTAAAAAATCCTTCTTCTTTGTGATACTGGAGATGTCTGCCCAGTCAGTGCATTCACTTTTGTCTCAATTTTAAATATTTTTTGACAAAATTTTGCTCCTGTGTTCTAATTCTGCTCCTTCACTTGTTGCTGATCAGTATGATTCTGTCAGCTGCTGTGAGTGGGTTTATGAAAGGCAGGTCCTGCTTGACCACCCTGGTCTCCTCCCATGGTGAGATGACTTAATGGGTGAGAGAGAGGCTGTTGGTCCTGATCCCTGGAGTTTAGTAAAGCCTTTGACACCATTTCCCACAACATTCCCCTGGAGATGGCTCATGGCTTGGGTGGGTGTGCTCTTTGCTGGGTAAAACACTGGCTGTGGGGCCAGGCCCAGAGAGGGGTGGGGAATGGGGTCACATCCAGCTGGGGACAGACACCAGGGGTGTCCCCCAGGGCTCAGTGTTGGGGCCAGTCCTGTTTTCTGAGGAGCAACTGAGGGAGATGGGGGTGTTTATTCTGGAGAAAACGAGGCTCAGGAGAGATCATTCCCCTCCTACAACGCCCTGAAAGGAGACTGTGACAAGGTGGGGACTGGTCTCTTCTCCCAGGTAACAAACAATAGGACAAGAGAAAATGCGGCAGGGGAGGTTCAGATTGGATATTGGGAAAAATATTTTCATGGACAGGATTGTCAAACATGAACAGACTGCCCTGGGAAGTGGCTGAGGCACCAGCACTGGAGGTATTTAAGAGACGTGTAGATGTGACACTTGGGGACCTGGTTTAGAGGTGAATTTGGCATTGCTGGGTTAACAATTGGACTTGGAGATCATAACAGCCTTTTTGCTACTTAAATGATTCTATGACTTGGAAAATATAAGAGTACCAAAAATTGAGCCTTGGATTTTAGCTGAACTCAAAATTATATAAATAATTAAGTGCAGGTGTTCTCTATTTAATTTCTAATTAATCTGTTCTGGTCCAGCTCCCAGTTCAGCATGTGGAAATATGTTGTGTCAGACTCTCTTTTCACCTTGCAAAGGTTATGAATTCTAGAATCCCAGATTATTTGTGCTATTTTTTGAAAACCTCCCATAAAGTGTACAGAGCACTCTCCTGTTCTCTACTAATAACCCACAGTTCTCATTGCCCATAGCCATAGGGCTTCAGCACTGATGCTCTGTCACAGATTCCAATATTCCAAAGCACAAACCAATAAAAATCCTATGGACTTTATACACTGTTATCATTATTACTCAGGTTACTGCTTCCAGCACACAGAGTACCTTCAGATGTCCTTGGGGGCCATTGAGCACCTTGCTAAACCACAACAGAATGGAACATTTTGTCACAGCATCACATTCCATGTGAAGGAGCCACTGACACAAAAAGGTGTTGATGATATTTCTACAAAGTAAGAGGAAGCTGTCCCACTTGATGGCGAGGTGACACGTCAGCCACGTGCTGTCTCTGGAGAGCCATGGAGCTGTATCTGCACTTCAGTCATGGACTTTGGCCCAGGGAGGGATGGGAAGGTCAGAACATTGGGATCAGCACACCTTGGTCCAACTGTGCAATTTTTCCCTTGAAACTATGCAAGAATGTATCTCACTGTCACATTCCCCAAACCTCTGAAGCAGCAAATTCCCTATGGTGCTACTTGCAATTTTCAGTTCTGTTTTTTGATTGCAGGGAACTTGTTCCCTTCCTTCTCTACATTTTCTTTATGATTTACCATATGCAAAGGTATAAATGTATGATAGTCTAACTAAATAGAAAAATATCGGAGGTTGGGGGGGCTTGTGGAAAGACAGGACTTTGCAGACTGAGAAAAAAAGTCTGTAAGGATTGATTAGATAATTTTAAAATTTACTTGACTGATCTTAAGTCCCATTTTGACAACTCTGGTTAGAAAGTAGGATTTAGATGTTGAATTTATTTACATAACGGTCATCAGCTGATGAAATTCCTGGTTCACAGGAAATGAATTTATACTGTTTAAAAACTTGGTGAGTACCTTTCCACATATAGATCCACTAGATCCAGTGAACCACTTTTAGATGTGTTATTCATCAAATAGCAGAAATACCAAATTACTGGAAAGTCAGGTATTAATTAATCCAAGAAGGAAAAAATAATTATCTTTTGGCATATCACATAGATATAAATTTCACCAAGGTAAATGTACACTGCTTTCCATGTATATCATTCACAGAAGACATCAGAGCCATGCCTATTGGAGAAAGGGCAAGGAGGATTACATTGTATTTGATGACAATTGTTGTTTTTGTATGTTGTGGAAACAAAAGAAGCTCCCCATGTGAGACTAGCTTTCTGCTTCAGAAGAACATGATGGACGCTGATCAGAATGCAAAGAAAACCAAGCATTAATAAAAATTAAAAGTCAGTAAAAATGTAGGGAATTTTAAGACTCTGATTCTTCTTATGTGTGGGTATTTTTCTATCTTTGATGTTCATTTACTTCATGTCTTTAGGGTTGCTTCGTGTCTTCATGTTTTCACCACAAGGGTTAGAAATCTACTTTTTTTTAATCTTTGTGATTGAAAAATGAGCTTCTCAATTGAGAACACAATTGTAGCACCTGAAGCTGTAAGAAAATTGATGAAAATTAAAACTTCTAATAATTAACCCAGAAAAATTGCAGAAGTTATATACACCTGGGTAGCATACACAGTGAATTTAAATATACATGCATGGACACCCACATGCAGATACGCACATAGACAAATGTATTTATGTGAATACAAGGATGGATAAATATATGTGTGTATGCATGTGCACACATCCCCCTGGGTAAATAAATCTGAGTGGTACAAGATAGGAACAATTTACAGCAAGCAGCAAGGATGTCTGGAAAAGAGCTTCAGTGATTTGTAAAATGCACACTCCAGTTTAGAGGCAGTAATTATTGACAGATGTCCAATATCCTCCTTATCCACCCAGATTTGGGTATTCATGAGCTTCTGTTATGTGTAATTATTATTAATGTGGAAAAAGGACCAAACCTGTGACAAAGATGTATGACCTTTTATAAAGGCATATATAACTGGATCAAGGGGGAAAAAACCCAATATCATTTAACTAGTATTTTTGTGTTACACTGGTTTTTAATTTCTTCTGTGAAATCCTAAATAATGGAAACACCATAAAGTGTGTGTGGAGGAAGTGGTGGGCGAAAATTTAAAAAGTTAAAGGAGCAAAGAGTGATCAGAAGGCACTTGGTGCTTTTGTGTCCTGACAATAAAGTGAGAATGCCCTCTCTGATTTGGCAGAGGTTTTCCAGTCACACACAAAATAACTACAGCAATATAAGCATTCACCAAGAGGCTTTACCTGAGTTATTTGCTCATCCTGTCTGAAATGCAAGGCACCTGTTTGTTAAAAATCTGGATATGGGCATAATTCAGTGGGCTGAAGCCAAGATCCCAGAGTATTTTTAAGAGAATAGTATCTGATAAAAATAGCCAGGCACAGGTCCAATAAACAATAACAGTTTTTTTCTCATTAAATACTGGGCAGCATTCAGCACTATGCTAACTAGAAAGATATTGATCAATTAGAGAGAATTTAGTGAAGAACAACAAATTAATTTATACGGGAGAATGAGGATTTAGGAGATGGATTAATGGTACTAAATTAGGTCTGTGATGATTAAGGAAAGCAAGAAACTGTGTTCAGGTAAATCTCCAAGATTTGCTCAGGTTCAGTTCCTGAGGTGGTGCTATGTGGGTCACATAAAAGAAGATGTGTCCCTCCTGCTCTGGGACACCTCTGTCACCTGCTCTGAGCTTCCTGTGGCTCTGATGCTGCACCACAAATGGCCCCACAGCAAGAGCTCAGCCAAGGGAGAGTGTGAAAGAGGGGAGCAACATCAGTCCTACAGTGAGTGAGCAAGACTTGATGGGTGAGAAAAGTGTGAAGATTGTTAGCTGCACGCAAAGAGAAGTATTTAATGCTTTTATGGGAAGATACAGCTAAGAATAAAATAAAGAGATTAAAATTTAGTCTGCCAAAAAACAAACCAAAACCACAAAACATGAAAGTGTGTTCTACTGAGGAATTGCCTCCTGAGATAACCTGGAGGATGATTCACAACTGGTATTTTTAACATTATTCTGTATGAAACTCTAGAAAGTGTGCTTTTGGGACTAAGCCTCCCTTAGTAGAGAAATGGGCTTCATGATCAATGAATCTCTGATTTTAATGTCTGCAATTTTCTGAGAGTATTTTAAGCAGTGTTCATATTTCTGCCCTGGAAAGTGCTACTGGAGAGTGAGAAGAATCTGTGTACTATTCCCATGAAAACAGTGGGATGCAATGAAAAAAAGCTTGTGAGTAATAATGAAAGCTATTAGCTAATAGACTAATAATATTTTTCTCATTATGCGGGGTGGGGAGGAGGAGGAAGAAGGCAGGCAGGCCTTGTGCCAGAATCTCTGAGTCACAATTAAAAGTTAGCTGCAATCTTGCAGAATTTCCCTTTTATGGTGCCTGCCAGTTGTGTCTCCAGCAGGGACACGTGAATGCTGCTGTTCCTTCCACGTGGCACTGCATCCCCACTCCAGTGGCACTGAGTCTCCTCGTTCATGGACATGGAGAGAGCAGGTACAATGCCTCATTACTTCAAATCTCAGCTGTTAACCCTTGTGGTTCTTCTTTCTTCCTTCTCTTACAGAAGTCACAGAACTTCCTCCTCTTATAACAGCTCCCTTCCTCCTCATGGGAAGGGCACAGCTAAAGCTACAATTTGTGTTTTGTGTCTTGTCTCTCACTTGCAAAAGCCTCCAGCTTCTGAATGCTCTGCAGGTCCCTTGTGGGCCTGGCTCACAACTCCTGCATGGATGTTGGTTCTTCAGGGCGAGTGAAATCCATGGCTTGGGCTCTTCTCTTTAGTCCTTTCCTCTCTGCACTATACACAGCCCAGGAGGAGTCTGGCTCTATAAGGGTTCCCTGCTTAGTTGCTGTCCAAGTCTGATGCAGACAATTTTTTTTCTCTCTTCTCAAGCTTCTCTGTATATTTTCAGTTGTTTTCAGTTGCTTGCCATCACATTTTCCATTTTTTGCTCATCCTCTACAAAAGACCACATCGATTTTCAGCCATGGTGCATACATATGGATGTATATCCTTCAAAAGAGTAATATGGAATGTTCCAAACATGCAGTCATAAGATGGTGATTATGGCACTGAGGGGGCAATAAATTGTTACCAATTGTTATGATCAGCAGAGGACCAGGGAATGATGTGTCTAGTTTGCTGTAAAAACTCAAGCTGGCACTGAAATTACATCTACACCACTGACAGCAGTTTACTGGTGCTATTGCTTGTACAGCTCCACCTCTTTTGCATGTCTTTTGGATTTCTCAATGGTCTAATTTCTAAACCACACTGACAGAACAAAATAAAGAGGGGGAACTTGTTTTTTAGGTTTCAATATGGTAAGTTGTGTAATGTTTGTCTTGCTTATTAAACTCTTGAAGTGCTTATCAAGCCCTTGTTATAAACCCTGTGCTGAACAGTGTTGACCTGAAGCAGGAAAGATTGATGTTTTGTGGAGCAAGTGGTGCAGCATTAAAGAGCTCCTGATGGCCTCCAGGATGACTCTAGATGCTAATAACAAAACAAAGCAAAGCAAAAAACCCTACAAAATAAACTAAACAACAACAATCAGCCCAAAAAACACCCAAACAAAAAAACCACAAAAGAAACTTAACAAAAACTGAATGCCCCAAACCCTTCACTAAGTTTGAACAAATTTTTTTCTGTCAGTTTGAATGGTAGGTGATGCATAGCTAATCATAGCTGTGCCAGCAAATCTGTCAGCTCTGTTTTATCTAGAAAGTACTGCCTTGTGCTCATAAAGGTTAAACTGCCTCTCTGCCTTCCTAAAATCTCTGTTCTCTGCTGCTGTGCTAGAAGTTAAAATCCAGATGCCTGTGTGGTTTAACAGTTTAATAGATATGAATAAATATATTTTTAATTTCTTTTTCCTTCTGGAGCTTGGAAACTGAAATAGCCTAAGAGATTTATATTTGACATTCTATGTTTCCTGTAGTATTTCTGGGTTGATTTTCATTCCAGTTCACTCAGAGCTGACTCAAAACTTTGTCACAAAAACTCAGTGGGTTCATATATAAACCTGAGGTTAAGGCCCAAGGGATAGACATAGCAGTTAGAGTTGCACAGTTTCATGTAATTGTCCTTTTATACCAAAGAAATCCAGTGTCCCAATTGAACTTGACATCTTGTCTATAAAAATAATTCTTTACCTGCCAAGAACTTCAATAGTGTGACAATGTCCGAACAATGGGTTGGTACATAATCTATTTTCTAGCACTAAAACTTCTAGGGTCATTAAGTGGGAAAGCAAAAGAAGAGAAGTTTTAAANCCAGTACAACAAAAGTTGGTTTATATGAGTGTTCCCATTTCTTTTGGTATGCAGGGGTCTTTAATTTAGTTAGGGAATATTATTTAGACCATAAATTCAATTTAGACAGTAGAGTTGAGTTTATTACATGAAAATGAGCAGCAGTTAATGCGCTTTCTGTACCTTTCATCAGTAACACTAGCATATGGTGTTTTCTTATCAGAAATTAATTACGAAGTCTTTTTTACAGTCAAAACATAGGAGTTAAAATCATGAATGAGAACTTAGGAAAACTAATCATAGTAAAAAAGTTCTTCTAACCTAGGCAAAGTATTAGCAAGATATTCCACCCACAAACCTCTTGAAGGTAATGAAAAGTTAAGTTTGAGAAGCCTTTATTTTGAAATTTATATTTTTATTCTTCATGTAATTAATTCAGGCATTATTCTGGTATATTGGGCATCCTTCTTCATCAAGTCTTAATGTTATCATGTTATAATGTGCCATATAAAAAGAAAAACTTTTTAGCACAACTTTGTTAAAATCAGAAAGAGACCTAAATCTTTTGCATGCAGACTCTGTAATGCAATTTTAATCCTGATTTTGATTGTGTCAGTGACACATTTACTTTAGCCTGGTGTACTCAGGAGCTTTGCAGTCACGGAGTAGCAGTGCAACGGGTTCAATAAATGGGAAAAATAAAGGCACATAGTGTTCTAGATGCTTTGAGCTATAGTAAAATTGGAAGACACTAAGATCCCATCAATACTTCTTTTAGCCTTTTGGCTCCATAGTCTTTTGTCCTAATTCATAAACATGATCCCTGCATTCATTTTTTTTTAAGCACATAAAATCATCTGGTCTTCCAAAATGGACTGGAAGACTGTATTCTTTTCTCCCTTGTTTTTCCTAACATAGTTATAGTCATTATTAGATCTCCCCTGCCAAGTTTCTATTATATTCAACAACTGGACTTGGATTCATTTTCCCCACAAGGCACTCTGCTGTGCTAATGGCCAAGCAATCAGGTCACCTTTTGAAACTACCAGTACAGTGTTTGATTGGCAGATATGTATATTAAAAATAATGTTCTCCTTATGGCTTTTATTTTCTGCTGTGCTCCAGTGTCTGTCTCGTCTTGATAGTTTATTAACTGTGTGAGTGTATGTACATGAAAGCAATAGTGATCCCTTGCCCTACTTGTAATATTCCTCTCTCAGCTCCCTTTTTCAGAGCTGGTTATATGCTGAACCTTAAATGATGCCTTTCCAGCTCTTTTCAGCTGTACAAAGCTGCTCTGTTACCCTTCCAGCTCAGTTTGGAGCTTTCGTGCCTGCCAGCCAGGGCTCTGTCAGTTCAGTTTCCATCCTCAGCCTCGCACCCTCGCCCACCAGTGACATTTCAGAGAAGTAGCAGGCTGGATAATGCCTCTCCTGGCCTCTCCTTTAGTGACAGAGAGGTACATCCCTGACTGGCCCCAGGCTGGGGGAGCACAGAATTTTCTCCACATTGCAACATGCAGTCTGCTGAACCAGAAAAGCCAGGCTTCTGGAATGGCTCTGCAGGGGATTCCTGGAGAAGGATATATATATATATATATATTCTGCTCAGGACTTAGGGCTCAGTCCTTCTAAACTATACTTAAGTGCCTGGAATAGTGCTGGGGTAGACTCTAATAGAGATAAAGGCAGAGGGTAACCCTAGAGGAACATTGGGACCATAGAGATTATGGTCCTATCATTTCTTCTTAGCTTCATGTATTTGAAAGTAGAGTGAGACAGAGCCCAGGTCAGCTTGTTCTGCTCCTGGTTATAGTCAGCTCTCAGACACTCCAGTGCAACACTCTCAGGATCATGGGAATTCCATGAGGGATTATTCCTACACATGAAATCAGTCCTAAATATGAAATATAAGCACAAGTTCATTGACTGGAATCAGCACCTTATTTTAATAAGTTTGACAACAGTGGTGCAGGAAATGGAATACTTCCCCTTTTTGGCCAGTGGGTCCCCAAACGAGCAACCAGCCAAGTTTCCTTCTCAGTTACAAATGTGATTTTCATTTTTTTTAAGGTTTTGATAACAGCTTCCTACACTGAGGGTGCAGGAAGCAGAGGTTCTGGGTTCTTCCCTCTCTATGCAATATGCTGGATTTTCCTTTCCTTGGACCTTCTGCATGCCTCTTTTGGTTGGTTGCTGGTTGTTGCTATACTTTAGCACTGATATCCTAGGATAGCTTTAGTGCATGTCAGTACACACCCTCAGTAGTTGCCATTTAGTTGTTTACTGCATGGCAATCAACTGAAGGACAAATAACATTTAGTTTGGAAGAAAAGGTTAAGAAGGCTCTTTAAATTTTTTTTGCAGAGTTTTTTTTTCAAAATTTGTATTCTTTAAATGCTTTTAATGTCAGCATCTGAAACAGGTAATTAGCGTTCATTTTTTTAGTAAGATTTTAATTGCAGTGACATAGAGCTGAGCCACAGAACCCTCTGCCCTGTATCTAGTTTGACAAAATAGGATTCAAAATAAAACTCTCGGTTCTATATGCTCACTAAAATTGTTCTCATCCTAATAATCCAGATAAAGGGCAGAGAAATTATTGCTTAGCTCTTTCCCCTACATTTGCAAAGAAGATCTAAAGAAGGGTCTTTGTCACGTCAATGAAAAGATCATCTCCCAGTTTTCTTTAAAGCTTTAATTTTCTCATTATCAGAATCTTCCTGTTGTCAAGGCTTCAGGTTGCAGACCAGCAGCAATTTAAAAGCACCCTTTCACAATGGTACCTACCCACAGAGATGCAGGTATAAGCTTCTCACACTACTTTTTGTTCTGACTCATCCACCGCATATTGAAAAATGTGTTTCTCTTTATTCAGCTGGAGAATGCATTTTTTTCCTATCCTTAGGATTCTTAGAAATGGTATATTTTGCAGAAATCAGGATATTTAGTATTAAATATGAGTAGCATTTAAGCCAGAAAAAAAAGACCAGTGTTTCAATTTATTTCCATGGCCAAAAATGTAAAATAAGACACACTAATGAGCAGACATGGTACCAAAGTTATATATTTGACCCACTTATTCTTTCCAATACAGGCAGCTCCTTTCTGCACGGGACTTTCAGATCTCAGTTTTATCTAACAGAAACATCTCAGTGTACCACAGGGTTAGTCCCTACAAACAAAATTTGACATTTATAAATGTCTTGAAACCAAAAGGGAATAGCAAACAGCTCTTTCAGTATGACTCAGGCTTCAATGTAAATAATGTCTTGCCTAGTTAGAAGAGGGTTTCTTCGACCTTTTTTAAGGGTACTGGGTCTGGCTGGGATGGAGTGAACTTTCTCCATGGCAGCCCATGAGGTGCTGTGCTTTGGCTGAGTGGCCAGAGCAGGGCTGGTACCACACCAAGGCGGTGGCTGTCCCCGAGCTGTGCTTGCACAGCATCAAGGCTCTGTCTCCCACTCTGCCCTGCTCTCCTTATGCACTTCACTGCACAGGCTGGGAGTGGACCAGGGGTTTGGAGGGGACACAGCTGGAGCACTTGACTCAAATTGACAAAGGGATATTCCATACCAGATGATGTGATGCTCTACAAGAAAAGCTCAGTGAAAAGGGTGAGGGGAATGGGTGTTTTTCTTCCCTATTGGATGTACTGAAGCTGAACCATTCAACAACTGGATAAACATCTTCCTGCCAATGGGAAGCATTGAATTAATTATTCTTCTTTGCTTGTGCATGCAGCTTTAGCTTTCCCTGTTAAACTGTCATTATCTTGATCTACATGTCTTCTCAATTTCCTTCTGTTTTCTACCCATCACACCAGAGAGAAGACTGAGTGAGCAGGTGAGTGAACCTTGGTTAGCCACGGCTAGCCCATCACAGCCAGTGTTACTGCCAGAATTAGTTTCAAAAATTTCTGGACATACATGCTCAAGAAACAACTCTTCAGTTTGGTTTTGTTGGTGTTTTTTGTTTGTTTGTTTGCTTCTTTGTTTTACTTTTTTTTCTTTTTTTCCTTTTTTCCTTTTTTTTTTTCTTTTTTTTTTTTTCCCAGCATGCATAGATGTTCTATGATTCAGTAATCAACCCCATACCTGCTGTTGCCACTCTGGTCAGTTTTTAGATGCGTGTAAGGAGCTCCTGAATAAGTGGAATCCAAATATAATAGAATTCTGGAACAGTACCTCCAGCAATATTTTTAAGGCTCAGTCATATGTTTTGCTGATGAGTAGTAAGAGCCTAAGAACAGCTGCTGGATCACTTTGAGTTTGCTGGAGTGCTTGGTATTTCTAGCTAAAGAGGAGATTAATTACCCTGGAAGTAGCAACAATTTGTAATAATAAGGGTAAATTTTAAATTATGCTTGTGATTGTGACTCCTAGGTCCTTCTGAGAGACTGAGATTTAACTTTAACTCTCCAAATCACTAGCCAAAAATACATTTAGTGTTCTTAGTAACTTACACTCTTTCAAAAATACTCTTTGCAAAACTTATGTTCAGACTATTTGCAAATGTATCTGGGTCCCTTGCAAAGGTAATTTCAGAGAGAGTCAAGCTGTGTGGGAAATCTGAGTAGTTATGGACATTTGCTACTGAATTAATTTATTCGATACTTGATCCAATACTGTGGTAGCACAAGGCTAGAAAACCTTCCATGTCTCCCTGCTCCCAAAAGGTTTACCAACACACGGAAAGATGGACAAGCTATAAGGAAGGCTCAATAAAACAGTATCTATTGGGGGTGGCGGGGTCAGCAGCCACAGCTCTCTCACCTTCAGCAGAAACAGGAGATGCTAAAAAGCTCTGGAAATGTGTTAGTACACCCCACTTGGCAGCTTCTCAGAAAAAAAAAAAAGGGGCTTTGCAGTTTGTCTGCTCTTGGCAAACGGTGATTCCTACAATTTATACCCTTCATACCCTTTCAAACACTCCTGCACCCGCTGTTCTCCCTAACTGACACGTATTTATGAGTCACAACACCAGCTATTAACCAGAACTATAAACACTGCACTGGTGACTGCACATGCAGGGGACAGCAGGACAAAATCTCAGCAGCTCTGCTGACGATTTCATGCAGTGACAGAGTGTGCACAGCACTGTGCCAGGGCAGGAGCCTTTTCCTGCTTGTGCAGGGACATCAGGGCCCTGTAGTGCCATGCCTTGCACTTCCAAGGGCTTGGATATTCAGGGTTTGTATTTCCAGCAGGAACAGAGACTAGAGAGGGTTTTCATCCTCATCTTGGAGCCATCAGATTGAACGATAAATGACCAGTGCCAGAACACACAAAGTGTTTGTGGCAGGGCACAGAATTATGCTCTAATGTCTTCTGAACCAGATTAATGCCTTTCTTAGGGGGCTGCCCTTCTTTTAATCACCTGAGACATCTCAGCACTGAGTCAAAATGGAATGAGAAACAAGCAAATGCACCATGGGTGCTTTTTATTTAGTAACAGTGGTGAATAATTAATTGAAGAAATGACAAAAAGCCATCACATTTTTTCTTAAAAATTAATTACAGCTAGTAGATATTTTAAGCTGTTATATTGAGTGCCTAAGACAAGTACATGACCTGCACTGTTGTGACAGCAAGGAAAAAAAGACAAAATAGCAACTCAAGTAAAAGAATTTAAGAGTTCTAAATAAGGAAAAAAACTAGCAAAATAATGCTGTTTTATTACTAATCTTAATTTATATACCCATAAACAGATTTTTAAATTAACTCTTCTTAGGAAGCAAACAAAAAACTTCCTGAAATTTTGTGCAAGGACATCAATTTTGATGAAAACCCAAAGCATGGACAATAGTCTGGAAGCCTTCACTTAAATTTTTTGCTTAATTTTTTCCATAACTTTTTCAGCTCACTGGAGGTAACTTGCATCAGAAAAGCCTGAAATTCTGAGTTATGGCTGCTGTTATATGAAAGAATTAAATGTTGAAGTGCTGCAAGGGCTGTCTGAAGGGTTGCCTTTAACAGGGCTTTTCCAGACTTCAGCTTGGCCTAGACACACTGTAAAAATGGTAGCTTTGAAAATGATATTATTTATTGTGGTGCCTCAGTGTTGGTGCCACTCCTTTATTTGGGAATGAACATTTCAGCCATTGCAGTGTCATTGAGGCTGATGTTGTTCAGTGTGTGTGGACACTGCTGGGTGCATGGAACATTTGTAATTAGGAGGAGCAATCGCCTCCCCACTGCTTGCTTTGGCACCCCTGGACATGAGGTTCTCCCTACTCAGGGCCAGTTTTACACTCTGAGGAAGTACTGGGGGTAGTAGGGGGCTGCTTTTTACCTTCCTGGAGAGAACAAGGCTGTGCCCTGTCTGGAGCCTCCTTTTGAAAGACCTCTGTAGTCAGCGTGTGAGGAAATGTGTATATCTGTGCTAGACCAGAGAGACAGATTGCATGTTTAGTGACTCCTGCCCCCTCAATTCTACAAATTTCTCTAAAGACCTGAGAACTGAGTCCCTTCATAGATGTCTCCAGTCCCTTTAAGGATTGTTTCAATAAAGTTATATTAAATTCATTGCTGACAAATTAATTAACTGAGTTAGGCCATTGGCTCAAGAAAGCACATTAGATCTCTCCTACAGACTTTGGAGAAGAAAATTATTATGTCAAAGGATGAATAAACTGAGGGCTGTCAACGTAGGAGACACCCTGGGAAAAGACAGATACTGAAAACAGCAATTATTTTATTATAATTTAATTATCTTAGGGGACCTATACACTGCATTAGGACAGTGGGGTAACTTCTCTATAGTCCTTAATTATTGTTTTTAACAATTACTGAGAAGATATAGTAAAACTGAGCAGGTTTATATTGCTTAGCTGGAAACAGAAATTGTATTTTTTCTTTGTATATATGTGGGGACTAATTTAATCAAGTTCCAGGCTAGAAAGTTTGCTGATGTTCTTAGTGAGTACACAGTTGGAATAGCACAGAGAGCCTTAGCAAGAAATTTGTGTAGCTTTCATATTTTTCTGTCAGTTCTGTAATCCAGAAGAGCTGCCTGTCCAGGCTGCTCAAGATTAATTGTGCCTGAAAGCAATAGAAAATGGCTCTTTAGCTTTGCATATTACTGCTTATCAAATACAAAACACTCAAAAGCTTTTCTCTATCTCCAAAGAGTGAGTAGTGACTTTTTCCTGGTTACATTTCATATTCTTCAGTGCTGGTAAATCAAAAAGCTTCTACTTTTTATTGCGTATGTAAGTGGCCGTACACTCATTTGTACATGAATTTAACATAAGGAAATACAATTAAAATATCTAAAATTTGGAAATGGCAGAACACCTCCATTGACATTGTACCCCCCAGCCCTTATGCAACCCTGTCACCCCACGTCTGAATATTACAAAAAAATTTTTAACCAAAGATCAATTAATATTTCCTCTACAAGCTTCAGCTAACACACAGATGCCTCAATAATGAAGTGGAAGAATGGGATATTTTTCAATATAAATCCCTTTTCCTTGTTCATTTCAGAGGTGACAGATGGATAGTGGCTGGGGCAGGGAACTGTAGGAACAGAAATGTCACTTAGTTTTCCTGAGAAAATTAGCTCTATACCTGTCCCTTCTGAGAACTCTGTATGCAATGATTTGAGACTCATGATATGTTCTTCATCTTTGACTGCCTGGTCTGTACCTCCAGGTCTGCTCTGCAAAATGTTGAAACGTTTAGTTGCTGGCAAAGTCCATGAGAACTAATCTATCAATATGTAAGCTCTTCTGTAATGCTAAAGTACCATTTTAACAGTCTGAAGTATTTCACATTGGACACCCAGTATCTGTGGGTTGCCTACATCTCAGCTCTATTTCCTAAATGGAGATAATGCCTCAAATTTCACATGGTTTTTACAATGATGGATTAATTGTCTGCAAAGCACTCAGATTCTAGGGTGATGAGCATCATAGTAAAGCCCTGGAGGAAATTAATAATTTTGTTTTCAGAGCAGGGCTTGAACAGTGTTTTTTTTTTTAAATTAGACCCAGGGCAACATATTGAACAATGAGGCTAAGAAAAATATTGAACAGCTGCTAATTAAGTCCTTTTGATGCACTAAGTAGGAGTATTCTTGAGAGAACTGAATGTGTGATCCTGTAATTAAAAACTACATTCCATATGAAAAAGGTGGCCAAATTAAGGTCATACTGCTAACCTGGATTCTGTCCATTTCTAATTTTTTGGCAGCTTCACAGTCATGATCATATTATTCTGAGAGAAAACGATGTGTGCCTGTAGTAGAAGCAAATCAATGGTATGGTCATGTCACCTACTTCATGCACGAACAGAATGAGGACCTTAAGTGTTTCTCTTCTCCATGAATTAAATAAGTAAAGGACAGCAGCAGCAGGATGTTTTCCTCCTGGACCAACACCAAAATGGGATGAGATACATGTTTCCTTAAACAGCAGATATGAGTTTTGGGAATCAAAGATTTTATTTCGGACTGAGTAAAAAGGTTGCACAATCTTTCATATCACCCCAAAACACCTTTTACCTTTTATCCACCTCCTCCCTCCTGTATGTCTTGTCTTTTCTGATTATTTTCTCAGTTTTCTTGCCAAACCTGTCCTTGTTCTCTATTCAGTTCATCTTCTCTCTCACATTTGCTGCCAGTCCTACTCTCTGTCTCAGGAAAGAATCCCAGTTCACATAGTTTAAAACAAATTATGATCAAAGTGATTTATTGATTTGTTAATGACAGGTCAGGAACTATACATTCAAGATCAAGGTCAATAACACAGTTCTAGACATATACAAACATTGATATACACCAGCACATTTCTAAATACCTTTCCAGAGCCAATGCCTGAAAGTCACAACCACACACACGTGTGTGTGCTCACACTCATCAGCACCGTCCCTTCCACCAGTAAAAGCTGGTGGCCAGCACATTATTTGGTTATTATTTAATCTGACTGATGGTTGTTTTCATTTTAACAGGATTAGTGTGGGATTAAATGTGCTTTTAGGCAGTTTGGAATGTTGATTTACACACATTCTCACACTCATGTTTTTGTCTTGACAACCGTTGTTATTCAGACTGTGTCAGCAAGGGTGTCCTGTGTGAGCAGCTCCTTATCACAACTTCTTTTTGCCTCCTGGGAGCCTTCCCTGAGCCTCCTTATACCTAGTCTCAGTTTTGTAACATGCCCCTCCCTGCAACCCCACTGATGCCCATTACTTTCACATAATTTTTCCTGACCATGCTTTTCTTCCTTTTCCAGGCAGATCCTCTGCTGAAAGCTATGATAAAGCTGCCTTGGGAGTGGGGGAATAATCCAATCTGGTGGAAAAAAACCTTCTCTACATCAGACAGTGAATGTCCTTCCACCCACATGATAGTGGACAAGCAGAACAGTTAATATGAGCATTTTTGAAGGTAACTGATAAATTGAAGAACAATCCAGACCTAGGTGTGGGCTTTGACTGCTGATGGCACAATGGTATCATAATGATGCCCCAAACTCAATTTAACTGCCTGCAATTGCATCATGTGACTGCAGAAGAATTTCTCCAAAGGCACAGTCAAGGAAGAGCCCCCCAACCCCTTGTTTTTGTGTACTGCTTCAGAAGAACAGAAAATAGCAAAAGGCACCTTCCACCGAGCCCACAGGGAAAAGATGCATGGCCACTATGACTGTAAGCTCTCTGTCCTGTTTCCAGACCACTCATTTTTGTGGTCACCCATGATAAATAGCAGCAGCTTGACAGCTGATTTTATTTTTTTTCAAGAGGCCCTCACTGTGTAGAACTGCTGGAGGAAATAAAGCCATTTCAACAGTTTTTTCAGTCTCTGCATGTGACTTCCAGCAAGAATTCAGCAG
Organism: Leptocoma aspasia; assembly: GCA_013399835.1. NCBI lineage: Eukaryota > Metazoa > Chordata > Aves > Passeriformes > Nectariniidae > Leptocoma > Leptocoma aspasia. Next base: position 417,141 of record VXAX01003853.1, read on the forward strand.
CATTTTGTGGGCCAGCACCACTCCTGTTTGAAATGGGCTAATCCGAAATCACTGATATAGGCAGTGCTAAACCAAAGAAGGCTGCATCAAAACTGTAGTGGAACAAAATCTGTTTATTTACTTTGTTTTCAGGAGCTCAAGCAGAACAAAACAAAAAAGAATGGTAATCCCCAAACCTCACCTATCCCCAAAACAAAATAGAGACAAGACCCAGGATGGCCCTGTGTATAAAGACCTGGGACAGCTGGGCAACTTTTGGAGATTTAGTTTCTGGCCATCTCCCAATCACTTTGCAAACTGCCCCTTCCAATTAGTGCCTTCTATTTCTCTTTTCCTTTTTATTTTTTTCTTTCATTTTTTAGAATAAATGTGTGATGCATGAAACAGTCTTTATGGCTCATATAAAAAATAATTGCACATTACACCATACACCAGAAGATCAAGATACTTATGAAACAGAGAAAGGCAGAAAACAATAAAATAGCAACAATTTCATAACTGATCTGCCACTCTCCAGACAGCAAGGTATTTTTCTTAAGTCAAAACTTAGGAAGATGAAGCCTTACCTCAAAGTAAATACATGTTTGTACTGTCTGTGGATTTTTAAAATTTTTTTCCCCTGGAGTGATTTCTGTACAAGTGAGATTTAACAGCCTGTGTTTGGAATACATGGGAAACTTTCAGGAGTCCCTCCAGCTCTCACACTCCTTGGAGAAAAAGAGACATTGTGCTAAGAATGACTATTGAAGTAATTGAACTTCATTATTATGAAGTTTTATAAGTATATTTGCCCTTTTAATGTGGTTGGTACATTTAAAAAAATGTACACTGGACTAACATTTGACAAGTAAAATCAAGTTACTGGCAGCAAAAGGGCAAATCCAAAGACTGTATACATGGAATAAGTAAGTGGATGACATTTTAAAAGCTGCACCTTCTTAAATCCTTTAGCCAGGTCTCATTGCATACCTGGGGATTAAAATTACTTACATGCAGATTTATTATGCAAATTTAAGAATATGAGTTCTGTGATGTCCCAGTTCTCACCAACCTCCTAAAAAGCAGTGTAAAAAGCTAGAAATTGAAATTCCCCCCTCCGCCCAAAAAAAAAAAAAGAAAACATGAATGCAATACTGTCATTATATCCTGGAAAAAAAAATATTTTTTCCAGTAGACCTCAGATAAGTTGTTTGCAGACAACAAAGGACTGGCTGATGAACAAGCAGCTGAGCTGTGGGTAATAAAGCTGAATGGTTTGAAAGATGTTGTTGTGTACTGCCTGACCTACATCTGAACAACTTGCAGCCTGGGAAGGGGGGAGAGGATTATACTCAGCATCCAATAGTTTCTAAAGCAAATCATATCTGGTAGTCTTTGTTCTTGGTGTAAACAACATGTAAGAAAATCTTATACAAGAATCCTGTCTTTCGAGGGAAAGTAGTGACAGTAGGCAAAGAATTTATTCAAATTATTTTTTATTCTTTATGGTAAAAATGAGAGTTAGACAAACTTTTAATAGCTGTTAATCTTTGTGGCTCTGCTTGTTGTTTGCTAATGCTGTCCCAGAGGAAGCTAAATTAAAAGGTAGACAGCGTGCAGAAGCAAGCAGGACTCTCATCTACTTCACAGAGTAAGATTCTGAAAAGTCAGTACAAGATATCCTGAGAAAAATTTTCAGATAAAAATGAAAATTACTATTGGGTTAGCTGCACCTCCAAATAAATAAAAAAAACATAAGGTAAATGATGAAATTTAGAGAGAGTACTAAAACTGTTAACAGGTAGAAATAGATTGCAGAAGAGATCTAATAGAGTGAGACTATATGATTCGATATGTTTAAATTCACATAATAACAATTTCAGCTCAGCTGAGATTGCAAAGTGAGGTGAATCTTGTGTTTTCCAAGCATAAACATTCAATGATGTGTGACTGCTATGGTAGACTCAACACAGAGTTGTGCATGGTTAGATTATATCACTGCAAAAGCAGGTTTCAAGTAATTCAATGGAAGCAAAGTATAAAACTCACAGGTCAATGTGCACATCAGGATTTCAGACTCCTTCCCATGAAAATAATTATATATATCTGCACGTAGTAGGGTCAGTCCAGTGACCATCACCTGCATTTAGTTCACTAAAGTCTAATTCCATAGATGTTTTGTCTTTAATTGGGAAGGAGACATTGAATTTAGTTGAGTGACCCAGTGTTATGTGACTTGAATGCTGCAGACCTAATATTTCACAAAAGAAATATCATGAAATCTCACCCCCATTGCAAGCAAAGGCTCCTTGAGGCTCCATATCAACCACAGTCTTTGTTCCCATTCATGGAAGAGACATGAAGGTTCAGAAATCCTGTTAGGAATTGTCCTGTTGAGTGTTGTAGAGACTACAGATAAAGGTATGGTTTAATGAACACCCGTTCACAGTCATGTATTAAGGAATTTTCATATATAGGTATGCCTATACCTACACAGACTGGGGAGAATTATGTTCCTTAACATGACTTCTTAACAGGTAACCTGAGTCATATAGAAATGCCAGGAAATTAAATGCCTTGTATAAAGTTACAACTTTGACTAGAGAATATTTTTCAATTTATCCTTTCTGACAGATAGGACTGGATCAATCTGTTCATTTCTTTAATTCCAAAGTATACAAAATCCCCGAAACTGGACAGAAATTGCATTGTGTATCAGTGACCATGACTGAACCAGCACAGCTCCCTTCTTTGGTAAGCTCCTTAAAAGACTGAGCAGTTCTGGAAAGGAAAGGAACCTGAAATAATCACTTCTTTTGAATAGAAATAACTGTGGCTCCCGTGCTTTGGTGTGACCTTCATGCTGTCAGGATGTATTAGGTGTACTGTGAAGTTTACCAGACCAGAACTCAGGGGACTTTGGTATAGGGATGCCTAAGCTGTGAATTCCTGACAGACTTAGGGAGTGAATCATGCAGCTCAGCCAACTTGGTGGCCTATCTCAGCATGCACAGTAGCAAAACTTTAAGTACCTACTTAAGTTTTGTGTTGAAAACTTTGGTGCCTGTGCATGCTCAAGAATGCTAAGAGAAAAGCAGCTTTTTTTTTTTTTGTGTGTGTGTGTGTGTGTGTGTGTGTGAGACTCCCCTCAGAGGTAAGTACATGAATGAAGCCTGAAATGAAATTGAAGTGCCACAATTCCTTTGTGAGGCTCTGCATAAGCTCTCTGGAATGAAAGTTGCCTCTTTCATTGGGAAGGTCTGCCAGCATGAAAAAGATTTAAAGGTCATCAGTTTGCAAAGTGGTATGAGCAGAATCTCAAGGCTGGCAGAGCAAGTCTCGCTGAGGAAGCTGAAAGGAAAGGATGAAACATCTCAGTTCTCCCTGCAGGGTCCCCGAGCTCCTCCAGTGCTCCTCTGTTTTGGTCTGTGCAGGACTTCTCTGATCGATCTGAAGGCCAGAACTTTGCACTGTGTGGCTTTTGAGAGGCAACACACACCAAAGATTGCTGCAATGTATACACCTCACACTTCACTGCAGAGATAAGGGGAAGCTGGGCACTTTGATTTTCTGTGGATTATGCAGAACAAAAATTAATGGCAACCTCATTGTTGATAACAAAGAAAAAATTTAAGACACATGTTTTGTGGAGATACATATCCCACTGAATTTCAGTGTCAGTGCTTTCTACAGTTTAGGAAATCATTACTCTTTTGAGATGCTTTAAAATGTGAAGGAAGTACATAAGTAATGCTTTGTATAAATAGCAAACTTAATAACTTCAATTCAGATACCATATTATAATATGATATCAGCTCTGTGAACACACTAATATAATAGAAAAAAGTATGTCCTTAGGAAGAAAGAATACAATTGGGAATATGGAAAACTGAAGCTGAATAAAGGCATGATTAAAAAGGGTTTTGCCCTCTTTATGTTTCAAACATGGATTAGTGGGTCTAAATTCTTTGACTGTTGTTGTTATAGTACAAATATTAAATAATTTACTTTTATAAATCACACTTTATAATGTCATTATCCAAAATCAGTTATGCAAATGGACCATGAATGAACTTTTTCTCAGCTGTTAACGTCAATGTAAAGAATAAATGTGAGTATGAGTCACGTTCCCTGTTGTACTGAGAGATCAATTAATATGAAGATTACCATTCCAAAGTATAACTCCATACAAGGTCTCTTAAGTGAGATCTATTTTATGTCAAGAAAATCTATTTGTATAACTGTCAGCACTCAAAGAAGTGGCCTTTAAGGCCGAGTATATATGTATTGCTAGGCACAAAAAGAAAAAAAAAATTGCAATGTTTCCCAAATTGTGTAAATTATCCAAAGGGCAATACATCTGTCTTCCTTCTAAAATTACAAATGAACTGCCTTGACATTAGGATGGCTTCATCGCTGTTTTTATCTACTTTTTTCCTGTCTTTCTGTCAGCCTTCTCTACAAGTTTTGTTCCCTTAGAGAAGACAGGCAGGAGAGCTGCTGAATCCAGTGGGACTTTTATTCTTGCATTGTTTTCATGGGGAAGATGTATCAAAATTGATTTTGGGTGTGAAGAAGATACATTATTTATTATTACTGTGGAAGGAATTAGGAATGCTCTGTTTGATTGTCCCTTCTGGTTCAAAACCAGTGGAAGAAGCAAATTTTTGAGTTGTCTTAGCTTTTGGACTACTTGTTTATATTTTATATTATGCCTGTATAATATACATATTGCCTGTATAGTTTACAATTCATTCCAATGATCCATTTTCCCACTTTCTTGTTTGAAAAGGGACCATTTAATTTTTGACCCGTCCAATACCTAATTCTAACCAGAATTATTGACATGATAATCACAATAGCACCTGAAGAACAAAATCACAATTCCTCATATAATCAAAGGATAGAAAATTCAGAGACGTCAATTTGGCCTTCCTAATTTTTGTGCCATCTCAGTGCCTAAAAATGTGTTTGTCTTTGCTGGGGTGATGCAAAAATCTGTGATGAAGCAAGTTGGCTTCCTCTAAACCTAATAAGACACCTTAAAGGTTTCCAAAGATTATTTCACAGCAGTGGTAAGAAATAGGCATTTCTGAAATTACAGAGGATTAGGAGTCTACCTACAGCCTGTAAAAGAAGGCTGAGAATGTGGGAATAGGGAGATGACTTCAAAGGCTGCATCTGTGCCCAGTCATAATCCACTCCTTTTTGCTGTACAAAACACTTAGATAGGAAGCAGGGGAGATGAAGATCTGCTGATGGCAGATAAAGAATCAGGTCACAGATTTATCTAGGTAGCTTACCCTTCTCCCTGATGAATCCCCTCCAAAAGTCTTGGTGGGTGTATGGACCCATGAAGCGATAACCTTGGATTCAGAGCTTCAGCAAGAGGGCAGAGCTCAGCACCCTCTCATGCTGCTTCTATAGTTTTTCAGTAATTTGCTCAGTGTACTCTGTTATCCTTTTGAGGCATGAAACTCTCACCAGTCCCTCTGCATTATCCTTGGGAAGCCTTTAGAGCTCAGAGCCATTAGCAGTGCTTAGAGCAAAGACGCCTGACTCACCCTTTGAATGATCTTGCTGGGGACAGACCTTTAATTTTTGGGCAGCCCAATACCTAAAATCTTTGAATTGTGCCCTTAGGCATATTCAGGAGTTGTTGAAATTGAGAACAAATATGAGGTCTTAATAATTGAGGCTTAATATGAGGCTTAAATAATCGTGGGGGATTTTTTTGTTCCTGTTGTTTATATTGCTAGAGTAACCTTCTGTGAGGTGGGGTTTTTTTTAAATATTTTATCACAGTGTATTGCTTTCAATGTTCACCAAGTGTAAGGACTGTCTACTTCTAAATACAAAGGGATTTTGCAATCAAACATGATAAGATCAGGTCATATATGAAAGACAGGTGTCACCATGCAAGGAACAAAAGTACTAATATTTTCAGTGCAAAAGGTCTAAGATCTTTACGAGTTTTGTGAAAAGCTGTCTTCCACTGAATAAGGCACCATCAGAAGACAGCCAAGGAAAGAAGCTGGAAGCTCCTGAGGCTAAGAGGGGCAAAAGGCAGTGGAATGAGTGATGCCTTTGGAGCAGCTCCTGGTCATAAAATCAAAGCAGGCTCTGCAAGCTGAAGACTAAGGCTGGCCTGGAGACATTAGAAAAGTAAAAAGGGCTCTTGGCAAATAGCTCTGTTGAGATTAAATAACAAAGAAGGGCTGTAGGATGGGGTTGGGATTTTCTCTTCTAGTATAAATTCTTGGATTTCAAGCAGAGGAGGAGGCGGAAATTCCATGTGCTAATCATGGCTTAGGATAGGAAAGACGGTGTACAGCATCAGCTCTTATTGCAACATTGAGGGGGAGGGACAGTTTGGCATGTAAACTGCAAGGACATTTAAGCCAAATCTGCTAAAAAAAGAAAGCAAAGGGCTCCAGCAATCCCTAAAATTAAGCTAAAATTATAAAAAAAAAAAGAAAATCTGAAAGGGACTCAAGGCTGTTATTCTATCTGTTCTTTTGACCACAGCTGCTTCCTGCCTAACTTCATTTGTATGACATTAATTCAGCAAAGGGTGTCAACAGGTGCTCAGGTTCAAACATATAATTTGGATTATTCATCCCCTTGAGTCTCTCTCTGAATCATGGGTAATACCAATTGTTATACTTACAGCAAAACTAATGAAGTTAGTTTAGGGCTAATGAAACTGCACAGCTGTAATAAGGAGCAGAAAAGCACATGGCTGCATAGTTCAGTCCCTATCCCCTGTATCAATCCTTACTAATTCTTCCTGATAAGGGTGCACGCAGCAATGTCTGACAGATCACACATTTAATAACTCTGTAATGCCCATTTTGAGCACGGGTGTGGAAGAGCCACCCTGCATTTTCTGTCACAGCCTGCAGGATGCTGTTGGTGACCTGCAGCTCCTGACCATTGCTAATGATAAGTTCAGGGAGCTGAGCTCGTGCTGTTCCTGGTGCTGTGCCCACTGACACCATCTTTGAGGACAGGGACTGCTGTGCCCACTTCCTCCCTCATCAGTCCCCTGACTCATCAGTCTGTGAACTTTCCTCTTTTGTTTGGCTTTTGTTTGTTTGTTTGTTTGTTTGTTTTTTGTTTTCTGCTCATTGCTCAGTGCCTTTCAGAGTTAAAACCTGCAGAAGGAATGCTATTATGAGATGCTATTTTCAGTGTGCATGTGGTTGCAGGGTTCCTATGTTAACAGTTTCTGAAGCCTGAACAATTCCTCCACAAAGCAGGCCAAGTAATTTTGTCTAAAAATTCTTTTGTCAAGCCCAATACCTCGTAGCTGAAGTAAAGGATATATTTTTTTAAAACACACATTTAATAAAATCAATAGAATATTTTTTCTTTCTTCTTTGCCAATGATTCCAATGGTTAACGGTCTGCTATTAAAGGCTATACCTTCCTTTCAGCCTGAATTTCTCTAGCCTTAACTGCCAGTCAGTAAGTCTTATTGTATTTTGTTTATTTTTTTTTGAAGTAAATGCTGGTTTTCTTCAAACCAGTAGACTGGTTTTGAAGTCTACATATAGATTGTTTCAAAATCACATATCCTCCTTCACCATAGGAAACAGTTTCATTCCGAGATATATTTCTGCAATAATATTTTTGAATCATTTCTGAGGCTGCTAAATTTGCAGTATTCTCTTTGAAGCACGTCAGAACTACATACAGCTCACCAGTGGTGGCCTCTTCAGCCCTGTCTGTGGAGATTGTACCCACTCCCTCCTTCCTGATAACATTCCTGTTTCACATTCAAGGAGTGCCAGAGTCCTGCTTGGCACAGCTTTGAACTACAAAAAACCCACAACTCACTGTACCTTTCCAGAATCACTGATTTCCAGGATAAAGTCTCACATCCTTTAGCTCTGTTCTGTGTAAATAATGCACTTAGATTAACTTCAGGCAAGTTTTGTAAGGAGAAATATCTCTTTTGAGGTCAGCATATATACCCAGAAAAGGGAAAAAAAAAAAAAAAGAGAAGCCTTGGGCACGTGAGGTGTCTTCATTTCTGTGTGGAAACTGATGAAAATCAGACAGATATGGGCCTGAATATTGAAAAGCCGAGACACTAAGGCACTCATATATTTCAAAACAGAAAGGGATGCATCTCTCATGTCCCTGGTGACATATCTAATTATTGGGGGGATATTATCTATTCTGTGACAGCTTTTCTTTCTCATTTCCAGCTTGCTCTTTTTTTTACATGCTCTTACTAAGAGCTGTCCTTCAGCGAAAGAAGGCTTTGTGTATTATATTTGTGGTTGGAGTGCTTTTCCAGTTAAATCCATTGAGCCAATATAAAAACAGTGCCTCTTACAAACCTTGCCTCCATTTTATACAATTAAGCCACAACAGCTGCAATAACATTACTGCTTTTAGCTATATCTAATGCTGGTGTATTTGGAGCCAATTTACCAAATGATCTAAATAGACATCTTTGGATCAGCTTTGTCATCTGCAAGCTTTATCCAGAATTCTTTAAGGATTTCTTCAGAATTATATTTAATAATATCTTACTGTTATTAAATATTTCAATGTCTCTCTAATTATTTGTTTCTCATTTCATCAAGTAGAAAATGAAGATTGAGACCAGATAATCTTTTTCCAAACCTCAAGTAATTTATGATTTCTGCACAGGTTATTTTAATTTCCCTGATAGAAGTCAATCAAAAATGAATCTTGTAAAAGAAATTGCTATGGTTTTGCAGCTCCCTAATGTATATTACGACATGCTGGAGAGAAAAAGTCTTGTTTAAATGTTTTTCACCTTGTCTCTTTCACCAATCTGAAGCTATTATTCTTCCTACATGCAAGCAGAGAATTTTCTCTCCTCCTTCTTGAACTTACCACCTCTAATTTCAGAGTTCCTAGTCCTTCAGCAGCTTAGCTAATAGCTTAGGAGATCATATAATTCAATATTCTTTCAGCATTTGATGAAGTCAGGTACCTGATGAGTCCAGTGACTTTGAGCTGACCTGCCTTGATGGACCAGGCAATGTTGGCCTCCACAGAACGAGTTTTATTTCAGTGTTTCTCATGGACTTCACTCAGTCTCATGGGCAGGTCAGGTCTTTTCATCTGAGTGTAAGGTTAAGCTGAACTTCTGTCAGCTGCTCAAAACAAATCAAACATTATGGGCAGATACTGTGAGGTACAGAGCAAAAAACCTCTAATTTTTGTGATCATCAGAAGGCATCATCAAAGTTCATCATAGCAGCCAGGCCTGTCCCTTGCTTATTTCTGTACTGAAATAACTGATGAAAACTCCAGTCAGATAATGCTTATATGAAGATGAGTTCACAATTAAGAAACCAACTTTGGCTTTTCTTCCAGTGATGTCATGCAAAGTATTTGGGGCAGCAGTGTTTTCTCTACTCTTTCTTTTGATCAAATCATGTCTCATGCAAAGATTTAACTGCATCTTATTACAACCAACCTACTCATCAGTCAAGAATAAACAAAAAATACAAATTATTAATATCTCCAATTCACACTTTGCATAGTTATAAACTTTATTTAAGAGGAAGCAGTTTGGATTTTATTTGACTCTTTTCTCATGACAAGAAATCATATAAATACTGGTGTAATTCTATTTAGGAACTCACTTAAATCATTATTAGCTAGTGGTTATGAATATTGCTGATAACAAAACAGGAACAATTCTGACCTAAACAGAAAATAATTAAGTGTGATGATTAAATTATGCACACTTTGTAATAATAAGCCAGTCTGGTCCTTTTATTTAAGGGTATAGTGTGCCAATGCCAGGACTATTAGTATAAGGGGCCAGTAATGCTGCTATCATTTAGTAGTATCTATATTACTACTGAAAGAGACTAAAAACATAAATTATAAAAGTTTTATCATCAAGATAAAAACAAACAAGCAAACAAGCTGAAGGAGCAAAGCACATCACTTCATTTGGATCCCATATTCTGAAAAACACTCTGTGCCTCAGTCACGGGCTGTTTTGGATGTTTTAGGCTGTTTCCAGCTTTGAAGTTCTATGTCCAATAAGGAGAAGGAATAAGAAAAAGGCAGAAACCCCTAAAAAGAATATGTAACTTTTAAGGACATATGCTCAAAGACCAATTGCATGCTCACTTTGAAAAAAAAAAAGAAAAAATTAGTGGTTTCAGCTTTGAGAAAGACCAGAGGAAGATTATGAGATGGGAGAAAATAAAATCAAAATGAACCAACCCACTGTCAGAGCAGAGAACACCTAAAAGAGGCCAATCAGAAGAGAATTTGTGGTGCAAAGAACATAAGGGAGGGAAAAGAAAAAGCTAAACAGGAAATATAGAGGCAAAAGCAAACAATTTTAGTAAAAGCATTCCTTTTTTTTTTTTTTTGAAAGGTGCTTTCTAAAGAGATTGCACTGTATTTCACCTTTATACACTTTAAAGTTACAAAAATAGCAATCAAAACTAGTCTTCTGGATAACCAGTCCTCTGTTCTAAATACACATTACATTTCTTTAATAAAACAGAATTAAATCAATTACAGTCAGTTTTCTCAGTAGTGCTGATCTACTTCAAGAACTAGCTATGGGGCCTATGAAATAACAGCAGCTTTTCACCAGTTTAGAAGTTTAGCTCTATTTTACTGTACATTCTCTATGTGCTCTAAAATTACAAGAGTAAAGTCTAATGTATATAATGAAAATAAAAAGTCTCATTTTGAGGAGTGTGAGCCTTCAGCTTGAGACAGAGGAATAAAAAATCATCTGTGTTTCAGGACTTAGTAAATTCCTACAAAGAAGAGCTCAAGATACTGCAAACTGTAAAGAAGACACCTTGATTCTTGTTCCCAAGGCCTGGAACCAAACGGTGCTTGTAAAGATAGAGGTGAAGAAAGTAATGAAAGGATGGGTAATAAATTAAATAGTGGATGTTCTTGTGTCATCCTTGCCCAGAGATGGCCAACAAAGTTGAGGAACAGAAAAAAAAACAAATGAAAAGATTTACATTTTATGGATTACTGTTTCAGGATCAAGCTGAGGAAGGTGGCTACCTTTGCTCATGAGAATTTTCTCATTGTTTATGGACCTATCTCTATCCTGGTAACTCAATAACAGTCAAATATTATGCAAAGCAGTACCTTTAAGAATCCATCAGGAGAAAAAAAGCAACATTTCAATGCTGAAATCCTGACTCTGCATTACTAAAATCTATTTGAATTTTCCTGTTGACCTCAGTGAGCATTAACATGCAGTTTTATATTTCAGCAGCAGTTCAGTTTCCATATAATCAAGACTGCAATGATCAAGTGCTTCTCTTTCCCCTAAAAATCTGTCATAAATAATGCCTACCTCACAAGCATTTAGCATAACGGCATTAAAGTCATCACATTGCAAAACATTGTCAGAGATTGATATTTCTTGACATCAAGTGTTTTGGCTTTACTTCACCATTTTTTCCATAAGGTAAGAATGCTTTGGTCTTGGATTTTTTGAAAAAGCAGATTGCTATGCTGTGCAAATATGCATGTCGTTAGAGTGAATTACTTTGTGATAGGGTCAAATGTGGCTTTTAAAAGGCAGAGTGGGATTTCCTTTGTATAGTTCAAATCTGAGGCCATAGAACTTGTATATTTGATCTGCCTGCAAATGGGTCCTTCGTGAAATCCTGTATTAAAAAGAAATGCATCGTGGAGATTAATTCATTCAAAAGCAAACTTCCCTCCACGCTTTCATGTAAAGCAAATAAAACAGTAAAAAAAATCCCTTTTAGAGGTTATTTAGTTACCAGGGTATAGATGTATAAGCATCACTTGGACTTAATAAAGAAGATACAGATTCTCACTGTCAAAGGTGAACCTATCTGAACATTGCCATGAAGGATGACTGTGCATGTTGTACTTGCAAGCCACTGGGACTGACATGACACAACTTTATACAGCCTCCACAGTGTTCCACCTCACACTGAGAGACAACTCTATCTGAATAATTTCTAATACCAAACCCAAACCTCTATTGCACCTCTACACATGGAGACTTTAGAAAAGAGTCAGTGGGGTCTGGAAGTAAGATGATTTTTTGTTGTTGTTGTTTTTGTACCCATCTAACCTTTCTTTCACAATTATCTCCCTTGTGTGACTGGGCTGTGTCCCTGAAAAGCTTCAACTTGTGATAGATTCTGAACACCAAAGGGGTTTGGTAATATTTTCCTCCTTCTTCAGTCCCTTGGATATGGGTTAACTCCCCTGTCCTCCTTGGAACAGTCTCTCCACTAATCATGCAGATGCTGTAGCATCCCTGGGAGAGGAGGGAGGAGGAGCAGAGTGGTGAAAAGGGGCTGGGAGCCTTCTCCCCAACTGCACCCTGACTCTGTGGATGGGAAAAGCAGCTCTGGCAGAAGCACAGGAGAGCTGTACAGCAGAGAAATGGACCAGAAATTATTGAGCAGGCTCTGACAGGAAAGGACACAAAGCAAGTGTTGCAGTGTTGGCTACATCACAGTGTGAGCGTGTAATAATTTTGATGTTGTTTGGTATTACATACATTTAGATTGTCATAAAGTCACAGAAACTGTCTGTCTCTTATCATCACTGTCAATGAGTGCATGTGCCCTGCCAGGTGAGGAAATTTGGCATAGAAGTTTACTTCTGATTCTGACAGGAAATGTAGCCATGGAGAAGAAGGGCATCTGGATGTCTAGAATGATTTCTGCACCCCCTTCCATGACTATGTCCCAGCTGCCTCTGAGAAAATGAGCAGAGCTAAAACTGTGGCTGTGGTGGCTGTTCTGATGGGATGGTTTTGTCTTAAAAACTGTAAAAAGGCTGCTGACAAAAGGTTAGGTGAAAACAAAATTGTAAAAAATGTGAATAATTTTGACATGTTAATATATGTTTTTAAATTCTAACTCAAGTATTAACAGAATATCTGCTTGGATAATTCCTATTCTTGTTCAGATTTTTCTTTATTTCCATGTGAAATTACTACATCTACAGATGTAGTAGACCAATGTTTTCATGGTTGTAATAAAATTTGTGCAAAGGAATCCCAAAATTATTATGTTCTATACTGTTATAGAATCCATTTCATGGTCATATTCTGTCCTTGCCATTGCTTTTCTCTGCAGAGCAGTGACCATGGGAACCCAGAGGCAGCATGTGGGAGGAGATACTGTCATTCTGGGCACTTTGTATTGCCTTTTATGACACAAAATCTTCAGGGTAGGCCTTACTTTCTCCAGAACATCACCCAGCAACAAGGAGACAAAGGAATTCCTCATTGAAAGCACAGAATTCCTACTAGTAGCCCAAAGAAACGTCACCAATTTTTTTCTCAAAAAGAAAAAAAGTATCACAACTCTTTTTGGTACTATCATAACATCTTTGTATCAGGTTTATGTAAGATTCACTCTTGAATCACTGTTTCAGACTTACATTGTCATAAATCAGGGAAGAACTTAGTCCTATATCTTCATTTCATAGATCTCAGGGAGTTTGAGCTAACTGAAAGTTCTGGGTTTCTTTCTTTTTGTCTTGCAGAGATCTCCTTTCATGCATTGCAAGGTTCATTAAGGGGCAAAATCCTCCTCTTCTTGCTCATGCTACATGCTGAAAATTCCTTTTTTGATCTCTCTATCTCATCAAATCTGCAGTTCATTTCAACTTTAAGTTGAAATACCTCCATTTTCACCCTTGTGCTGTTACAATTTCCTTGAATTTTGAGAAAGTACTTCACTTTAGGGGAAGTTTTAGACTCCATCTGAAAGAGATACAAATCCAAAGTTCAAATCACATCCCTTGTGGACAGACACGCGTTAGAAACTTCAGATGCAAGTCTGAATTCTCAGCATCATCAAGAACTTACACAAGTTAAACCCAGAATCTGGTGTCTGTCATCTGGGTTTGTGTCTGGAGTTGTTACTCAATAAAAGACCTGTAGCTCAATTATTGCTCCTCCTTTCCTTACAGAGAATATCAGCCTGTGGTCTTGTTTCTAAAAAAAAAGAGGTTTTGTTAAGAGGCACATGACCTACTCTTCACCCTGTCAAGGCACTTTATATGGGGAAGAGTTTAGGGATCATGCAGAAAAGGTTACCAGCCCTCCTAACTCTAAGACTTGAGATGTATTAGGTAATTGAAAACAAACTCTGAATAAACCTTTGAACGTTTTGCTGTTTACTCAAATTGAATCTGAATGTTGAGCCTTCTGAAGTTCACTTGTCCCTGTTTATTTGAAAAATGGATTAGGATAAATTACTGAGCCATCACTAAGGGACAAGAGTTCAGCATGAGGCAAGCCAGCAAATCTCCACTGGAAATTCAGTATAAATTACTGACCTCTAAAACTGTCACTTTAATATCAGCTGACAATTTCATTTTTCTCAGAAGATCTGCTTTTGTGCTCTCTCTCTTTGCTGCCAGTTGTAAAACTTTCTGATACTTGTGTATTTCCAGTGAGATTTCCCAGTCTGTATCTCCAGCAAGAGGCGGAATTTGCAGCGCACCTGGTGGCAAATTTCTCTTTGGCTGTCAGCAGGGATTTGTCTGGTCTGTCTGGTTAGAGTCAGTATGGAAAGAAATGTTTGATTTGATGGAACTGTGGGGGANTGCAAACTCTATAGAGTGCTCACAGGTCCTGTGGCAGGAAATATAGCAGTTCAGACTGGAGAAGCAAATTCAATATATGTAATCAACTGTGATGTCTCCCTGATTATCTCTGGACTAATTAGGGAGTGTTTTTTACAGCTAATCAGAGATATCTGGAAAGAAGTAATTTGCATAACTTCAAGTCGAATTATGTCATGAGGACAGCTGAGCTGATGTAAACTGGCATTTACTGTAAAATTATTATGTATTGCATTCAAAAAGGAAATAAAGGAGCAATGGAAACCTGCCGACTGGAAAGCAGGAAGAGCAGCAGTGACGGAGTGCAGAAGCTGTGCTACATGAGGCATATCAATGCACCAAGCACAAGGAATGTAAATATGCAAAGGCCAAAACATTTTCAGAAGGGGACTAATTTGACAAAATTGTAAATACCATGGATTCTGCTGTCTGTCTAACTGTCACTCTGTAACTGCATTTTGTCATGGTTGGTAGTTTAGTATTCCAGGGGAATGAAATCCCTGTTTTCTCATTTACCAGGGACTGTTTTTTACTTAAAGTAAATACAGTTTAAATTAGCTCCTAATCTAGTATTAGAGCAAGTCTGGAAAAGACAACCATACACACTATTGTTTCTCCTTCAAAAACATGGAGCACACTGCAATTTCTGTTTACCTATATCTTCAAGACTGATTTTGAAGCCTATTTGTACCTCTGGGGATGGAAGGGAGGTTTTGGCTGCCTCACTTCAGGCTGCCAGACTTTTCTGCCTGCCTCAAGCTGTAAACCTGACAGGTTTCCTATCTGGGAGACCTGATCTGAGAATGAGCTCCACATAGTGAACACTGGAATGTGTGATTTTTCATATGGGACCAAGGGCTCAAACATATCTGTCAACCTGCTGCTTCACTCAATAGGAAGAGGAGATCCTTGTGAGCTCTGGCATTCATCCACAATCCATTTTATGCAGAGCTATGGCCTAAAGTTAGGACTTCTTTAAGGGCCTGACTGAGGACTGATGTACAGAAATTTGAGTCTAACTGAACTAAACATATAAGACAAATGCTCTCTTGTGGGAACTTAGAATGCTAATATCCATTATCAACCCTACGGAATAACAGGAGTTCTAGGAATTAATTAAACTGGAGATTGATGATAGCAGTTAGGAAGGATCAGCTGGTGACTAATTAATCTGTGAAGTTAAGACAGTGTCCCTCCACAGTGTGTATTTTTTCACAGGTCCAGGTCTGTGTAACATTTTTCCTAACAAGGGTCACCCAGCTCATAAAGATTTAGTGCTTGGCATCTGGTATCAGTTTGGTTGCAGATGGTATTTGGAAGATGCAGATTATCTGTCCAGTCCTATAATGAGAAAAAAACACCCTCAGTTGTGAGATTCTGGATCTCTGAAATGGATTGTCACCTTCAGTGAAATTGATTCACAAGCATTTGGGGGATTACTTGACTCTCATGTCAACTTGTTCACCAAAATGGTGATTTTGTAATTATTTTTAGGTTTCTTTTACAAAAAAACTAGCACTTTTGATTTTAAAAGATGGTTTATTTTTTATATTTAAAAACATGATATTAATTATCAAACACAATTTTTAATATAGGTCATTTATACTTAGAAGAAATATTTTTCATTGCTTACTTCAATACCATTTTGAAGTAAGCAATTTCATTTTGTGAGTCCATGTATAGATTTTTCTTTGAAACTCTTTTTTGAGGAGGACCTACTGACACGGAAACCAGTGAACTAAGAAAGAAAATAACTCTTTGTATTCAAACCTTGACTAAATGTTTAAACCCTAGATATGCCCAGATGCAGAAATTGTATTTCTGATGTTCTCTTTAATATTTTCTGTCCTCAGAAATGCACATTCTCTTGGTGTGTGCTTGCATATTAATATTTCTCCTTTTTCCTTTTCCCTCAGCAGCTTTCTTATAAGCACATAAGCATGTGTACCTACTATTTCTAGGCCTAAATTCTTTGGCATGAAATTTGCTTTCTCACAGCATTTTAAAGAAAGTATGAAGAAAGTCTAAAATGAAAAAGACTATCCTAACTTTTATGTTTACTTAATGGGTTATTGCCTTCTTTTGAAAAGATCTGAGTTTACACAAATAGCCATTTCTACTTAATGAGCTACCCCAAATTATTACTTCAAATTTCTGCTTATAACTAATTTCTTAAAATACATTCTATTTCATTTTTCACTAGAATGGAAATAAGAAAAGTTAAGAGGTTCCAATTTCCACTCTGTTATAGTGCTTAGATCTTGTCAGAGCCTGGACATTGAGGAAAATGAACAAGTTATGTAAGACCAGTGGGCCTTAAGTTACTGAATGCTAGAAGACTGTGCTTGGGACCAGATAATTTTATATCTTCCTGTTTGTGCTGCTGGCCACTGTCTGAGAACAGCCACTGATCTCTCTCTAATCTAATCCAACAGAGGCTGTGTTGTTAGAACTCAGCCTAGCAAAGGCTTACCACTTCCCAGGACAGGGCATCCACAACCTCTTCCAGTTTGGATAATTAAAGATTTTTCTGTCTCTGTTACAGTCCTGTTCAGAGAAACTACACTTTCTACAGAGTGTGTGGTGCATACAGCCTTTTTTAAGAGCCTAGAATTCTTCCAGCCTGTGTTACACAAGAATATGCAGAAAACCTTCAGATCTTATTAAGACACCTTATCTGGTTTGCTATTTCCCTATTTTTACCTTCCTTCTGGTTTCATTCATTCCCTCCTGTTTCAGCTCAGCCCAGCACTTTCACTCCATCTGTGAGGGTGGTAACTCCAGCTGCCTCTGCAGCTGCTGTCTTCACTTTTTCTTGGCCAGCCATCAGGGAATGACTCTTCCTTCCCTAAAGACATTAAACATTTCAGCCAGCTTCCACTTGAAAAGCAAAGGAAGCCATTTAAACACTGCAGAAAGGCAGTTTCCCACCTCTGAATCTATAGGGCAAAATACCTCAAGCAGGTTTTTGTTTGTTTGTTTGTTTGTTTGTTTGTTTTTCACTTTCAGATCTGTTCAAAATGTCCATGCAGGCCTTATCTAGGTGGCAGATCCTGGGAGAGCTCTGCAGGTGCCAGATCTGGGTACCTGCCATGACTGCAGCCTGACACCATGGCACAGCTCCCCCCACATCTCTGCTCTCTGCTTTGCATGAAATGCAAACCCATGCATGCAGGCTGGCAGCAACCAGGGAGAGTGCAGCTGAGCACAATTAATCTGCATTGTGGATACAACAGAAAATTCAGCAAAACATAGCCAGTTCTAAACAAGAATGAACATTACTATTAATGCAACAGAAGATGGGTAAGATTTTTCATCTTTATGGGAGCCAACAGAAAGTGTGTGACCAAGTTCTGGCCACAGCTGGCAACACAACGCTGAATTATCTAGCCCCTGGTAGGTTTGCCATTCTTAATTGCTTTTACCCAACACAGTAGTAAATGAGAGATAAGAACTGCGTTCTAAATGTCTCATGGAAGAAAAATCAGTTTTTCCAAACCTTGTATGATATTAATTCACCCATTATTTAAAAGACACAGGTAGCTTGAATTACGGTCCCAAATGCATCTACAATGTAGAAGGGAGCTGTGGGCTTTCCAGGCTGGGATGGTGCTGTAATTTGGATTTTTATAAGATGGTGAAGAAGATTCCGCAGACACTAAAGATGTTTTGTCACCATTATTTCTTTGATAAACTTACTAAAACATTTTAATGATGCAATAATACCTCTACTCTATTGCTGAAATAAACAGGGAACATTAGCTTAATGTTATTTTCATCATGAACTTAATAGTTCTATGAATTTAGAAGCCTCTTATACCAGCTTTTTCTTTGAGAAAAATAAAACAACATCATTAAAGTAGAGCATAAGTAAGGCACAGTTAGTGCCAACAGTTATGAAGCTCATACTGATATTTCTTTTTCCCATTTCCTGCTAATTTGCCAGAACAGCTTTTGGCCTATCCATAAATAGGTCCATGATAAACCAAACATTAAATTGGAACTAATTCCATAATTAGCACAGTTTCATAGTCATATGTTTGTGAGACAGTCTCAGTTAGCAACAAAAAATAAAGAAAATAAAAGCATCTATAGGCAGCTTGGGAAAGCAAGCATTCAGTAATCTAACAGTTATAAAGCTATACGTTAGAAAATAAAAATCTAGAAAGCATTGGCACGATAAAGCAAGCCTAGTGCCCCTGGGTTTAATTCACAACCTGTTAAAATTTATATGCTGGTCAAGCTGCCAAATGGGCAGCTGTGTCATGGGACAGCCACGGGAAAGCCACAACAAGCCTGGCTGCACCAGGAGCTCTCTGGTTTCCCTGTGTGCTGCAGGACATGAAGAAAATGTCCAGGCAGAGCTCTGCAGGTGATGTCTGCAGCACCCACAGACACTGGGCTCCAATTCCAAACTCCTGCATTTGGCAGAGCTGAAGAAGTTGAAAAAAATTTATAATGGAGGAAACCAAACATACAAGATGTTCTAGAGATATGGGATATTCCTTCCTGATCCCCTGGACGGAAGCTGTGAAAGAAGAGATTTTATTACAGATATCAAAATCTCGTTTCCTTAAGAGATTGCATCAGTTACCAAAAACACTCCCCAGCCTTTCTCTGAAATCCAGCAAGAGGATCTAACCTCAACTCATGCTTGTGACTTGTGGCAAGAAAATATGTGGAAGTTTTATTTGTGGTGTTATGTACCTATTGCTTTGCATCCGAGTGTCTCTTTTGTGTATAATTAAACGTTAAAATTTTAAAAATGGTGCTTCATTTTCATGTTTGTGGTTCTTAAATTAAGCCTGCACTCCTGAAAAGAGGTGTATGCAAAAAAGCTTTTGTGCTTATGCAGAGTGCCACTGTCTGATGGGGCTTCCCATGAGGGAGATAATGCTGGGTCAGGTCAAACTTAAAAAGCCTGAAGCAGCTGTTTTCTGCAAAGGCATGAGGAACATTATGCTGAAGTCTAAAACACTTTTGCAGTGCTGTAGCTTGAAACTCATCCTGTAACAGTTTAAATTTTTGCAAATCATTCTTACCTACTCCATATGATGCCCCAACCCTGGCAGTGCCCAGGGCCAGGCTGGATGGGGCTTTGAGCAGCCTGGTTTAGCAGATCCTGATCAGGGGAAGAATTCTACATTTCTTAATACAGCATCTGAAATTCACATTTTCCTGTGTTTTATGGAAACCACATGGTTAACTATTGTTTCAGGGACTTTAATTGCCTTATATTCCTGTCTTCAGACCAAAGAAGTGGAAATCTCATTTCAAAGCTGAACAGAGAGGTTTGCAAATCCTTAAGCTTTCAGCATTTTGTTTTGGGCTTTTTTTCAAGATACAGTGGAAAAGTGCCAAGTTACTGTTCTTTTATCTGATGTTCAGATATGTGCCCAGGAATTTAGGGGCCATGCTGAATTAAGCTAAGCATGGTCTGTTTTTCCATCTAAGGAAGGGTAAAGAGAAACTAAGGAAGCAACATAACAGATTTTTTTAAAAGAACTTCTATTTTCAAGGAGAAAACCCAAACAATGGCAGATCAGATGTGGCAAATTCCACGAGGTACAAATAAGTGTTGCACATATTGTAATCAACACAAACTAAGAATATCTGAAAGTGTTATTGAGTTTGTAAGGTAAGAAACTAAGAAGTGTTATAATTAAGGTTAACAGTGCAAGAGCAGCTTAATTCTTTTTCATGACTGGATGCTGATCAAGTTTTAATTGCATACTCTTCTTTCTACTCGTGCCCTGAACCACCCAGGGCAGAGAATAACGGATCAATCCTTTTTTTTTTTTTTTAATACCTTCACTTCTCAATATATCTCTATATCCCATTACTTCAAATTAGTCAAACTGCACTGAAAGTGAAATTCTGTAGGGTTTATCACCACATCATCTAACTGCTGGAAAAACCAATCCCTATATTTGCACAAAATATGCATGAGATTGTTTGAATTTTTCTATTACATAAAGGCATTGAGCTAAGAATTTATACAGTTCTTTTAGATGAGTCTCTCTGTAGAAATTGATATTGCAGAGTATTTCATGTAGTATTTCAGCTTTCACTCAAAGCTTAGCACCCAGAGGCTGCAATTGCATCTGGGAAGGTTATGCATTTCTGTGCATTAAACCCACATAAAATCAAGCATAATGACAAGTCTGGTTGGTTTAGTGACTTGATTAGCTTCAGAGAAGAACTTTGTGGCTCAGACAGGGCTAAAAGCTAGCTCTTCCATTCAACATTTGACTTCCTTGAGAATGCCCTTGCTTCTCCTGAAATTTCCTGCTCATTTCTTTCAATAAAATTTTACAAAGAATAAGGGACAAATCCCACACAGTTAATTTATTTGTCCACTTCATGGCTGCAGAATGGGGATGCTGTTTTAACAAGTATGGAAGAGTACACCTGAAATGTGGTTTTCCTTAACTCTTGGGTGCCTGCATTTCCACAGTCTAAGTGTGTTTTTCTACAGTGCTTTACAAAGAAATTTCAGGGGGAAACTCTCTCACTCAGTACCTGTGGAGGCCCCTCTGATGATCAGGAGGCCTGAGTGCTTTGGGACCAGCACACCACGTGGGCACAGCAGCAGCAGAGGGTTTTCCTCCCTTGCCTGTGCACAGGCAAAGCCCTACAGCAATTCCCTGACAGTTCCTGCAGACATCTCTGGGCAGGGAAAGGCATGGTGGGACAGCTGCACTCAGCAATGTGCTCCAGACTCTGCAAAGTTTTGTGTCATCTGCTCTGGTCACTCCAGACAAAGTATCCTCTGCCTTGTACCCTCCACCTTAACACTCACCTTCCTTCTGTTCTTCCATCCTCCCTTTTTCTGAAGCTTCCATTCCCAGTCCCTCTTCCACCCTCAGTCCATCGACCTTACTTCCCAGACACTGGAGATGAAAGTAGTGTCAATCAACTTTCTGCTCTGTCTCTGATGCCTTCTTCAGTCTTCCTTAACTGAATCATTCCCTGATTGTCCATTTAATGTTAAGATCTAACTGTATCAGTTAATGGATCTTTTAAGGTTTAAAATCTGTGAAGTGATGAACTCTATATTTTCTCAGTCCCATGGTCTCCTTTCTACTGAGACTTAACTCCTTGTATTCACCCAGGTCCAATTTTCTCCACTCTGTTCAATTTTCAACCTGCCAAGGTCAAGTATCAGTCCCTGTTCCTCACTCACACCTTCCTCATCCATTTTATTGCCTTTGGTCCCTAGCAGTTCTAGCTGTTGTTCCCTTTGCAGCTCCTCCCTTTTCTCTCCTCTGACATTGGAGCTGTGTCAGGCACTGGAGCTCCCAGTGCTCCCCATGTAATGCTCTAGCTGTACTGGTTAGCTACTCAGACAGAACAGGGTTTTAATCCAGAGTATGCCAAAGACCCCGTAGATCCCATGCCCAAAGATTGCCTTCCTGTGAATAGCAGGAAATAGGCTCTGCTTCCCATTTTTGCATCTGTTTCATGTCAAGCCACAGCTGAGGAATGCATTGCGACCTGGGGAGTAATCACAGGTCTTGCAATTCATACGGATTTGAAGGAATGGAGGAGGACAGATTTCCTCTGCTCACTTCTGCTGCCCACAGGCAGCAGCTTGGATCCATAATTGCAGAGAAAGTCCCAATTTAATACCTCAAAGCTTAAGCCTGGAGAACCTTAGTCTAGGACAATTTTCAAGAGATTTTCGCCTTCACGTGTCTAAAAAGTATAGGGTACCTGATAACCTGGCACCTTTTGGAAAACTCATTCATTGCACAAAACCAGACCTTCCCTGCCCTCTTTGTGATCCAACTTCAGCACAGTGGAGACATCCAGTCCTTTCAAAGTTTGGAATACAAATTTTCCTGGCCTCATTCTCAGGAATAACTAACTTTGTGCTAGCCAAAACTTGCCAAGAAAGAGGAAATAAAGTGTGAGACAGACAATGACATGGGAAATTTCAGTCCAAAATGGCCAAGCAAAATCTTGCAGATTTAAATTAAAAGTACTGTGTAAAAGAAGGTACTGGTATAAAGGGCTAAAAGGCAGTACTAGACAACCTTTTAATGAACCTTAGGGACCCAGTGTGGTTTGTATGTTATTGTAGCTACTATTATTAGTGACATTAGTAAAATCAGATTAGTACATGCAGCTGTTTAAACACTGCAATATACACGAAATACTCTTGTCCTGCCTTGTTAAGAGTACCTCAGACATATTCAGCACAGCTCACTGTGGATCAGGGTGGTGGTGGCCTTAGCTTTTTGAAAGCTGTCAGAGCTGCTGTGCTGCTCTCTAAGACCACTTCTCTCCTGCCTGGCTTCTTGTCTAATCCAGACGATTTCTGTAAAGTGTCTGTTCAGTGCTGCTCTTCCCTCTTAACAACATCACATTTCTTCTCAGCATCTACCCTGAAAAATGTACATAACTGGATGCTGAGCATGGGGAATTTGTGCTTCCCAGCTGCATCTGCTCCTGTCCTGTTCTCACACTTACCTAAGGCAGGTGATCCTGGGCTTACAGTTTTAAGGTGCTGGACATGATTGGCCTCATGGCAAATTATATTAAGATGGAACATACAAATTAGACAAAGGTTTTCTTGTGTTGACAAGCTGTCCCTTCTCTGCTGAGTGGCATGAACAAGAGCCTGAGAAAGTGCCTTTCCTTCAGGCAATAGGGTTGCATCTGTTTACGGCCACTGAAAAACTGACCCATTGCATGCAGAGCATCTTCAGATATATTGAAATACACTGTCAGTTAAGAGTCCTCCTTGGTTGTTTTAAAGACTTATACTGAAACAGTACCAAGATTATAAAAGTGATTTTGCATTGGCTTTCCTTTCAGAGCAGAAAATTGTATCAAGCTAGAAATTATAGAACTATTTTTAAACTTTTAATTGTAACGTCATTGAAGGTTTTAATAACTATTCTAATTGAAGTGAGTACTAAATTATTAACTAAAATATTCTTGCTTTTAAAAAAACTCGGCCTTTTAAAAATTAAAGCAATGTTAAGTTATGAAAGGGAGTAAAAAGAAATTTCTTATTTTCATGCCCATCCAGCTCTAACAGAGAAGTGTGAATTTTAATTACATTTCAGATTCAAACTAGAAGTGTGACTTTTAGACCAATAAGTGAAAAGGGAATGTCTTTAGACATATCAAAAAATCATTTGAAAGTAGAGGGAAAAGAATAAGGATGTTGCATCTTGTACAGATATTTTTACTACAAAGTAATAAAAATGCACTAAAATAATTCATGAAACTTGTCAATAGCTCATGTCTTGTCTTTAAAATCCTTAGTATCCTAATATAACCCCTTGGAACTCTTTTACTTTTATATTGCTGTGCTGGGATTCCAGCACACATTGGAGAGCTATGCAGAATGTAAATGTAGTGTCAAAGATTACAGAAAACCACAGGGGAAATTAAGAGTTGTTTCTTATATGGTGTTATAGGCTTTAAGCTATTTTTTTATGGGCATCTTGTGATTATTGTTTTGTATTTAAGTCTTTGGTAGTGGTAAGTGAATACATTCTGAAGAATCACTCCTGCAAAATTCCAAAGGGATTATATTTAAAAGATTGTCTTTTCTGAGACAGTTTTCTTGAAGATCTGTGGAATTACAGACAAAATTATGCAGATGTTCTCGGTATTTTACATTTCCATGTAACTGCATTACATTATAAGGATATATGAAACTCAGTTAATTTCAGTGGTAAAATTTCTGTTAACTCCAGTGAGCACAGTTTGTTAGGTTGTAATCCATCCACACCTTTATGCAAACTCATGGTCACTGCTGGTCACAGTTTGCCAGTCATGCTGTTTCTGGAAGAAAACTATGGCTTGGAAGGTTTCCTTGCAAGTATTTTGTTTGTTTGCTTTTATTTTTTCCCAAACTAGACATAAATGTTTACGCATTTCACAACATTTTCTTCATTGTTTTTTGTACTGTGTTTGTCTCTTGAATCTTTGCTTTATGGAAGTGAACTTGCATTTCTTATTCCCTGTGAAACTATGAATAAGAGCATTTCATGTTTCCAGTGGAAACAGGAAAATAAAATGTAGGGGACCATTTCTTTATCCTTCAGCCACTTAAAAACAAATTTTAATTTAAGGATCACTGCCGTATATGTTCAATGACTGTCAGAGGACATAAGACCTACATGGCCCGACCATACTGAATTTAATACCCATTTTCCAGCCAAGGTAGATGATTACATTTCTGCTCATGACTTGTTACCAAACTTAGCACCTTGAATACATTCACCATTATAAAGAGCAGGGATGACTAATGCTTATTTGTGTGTGAAGGATATTTAAATGAATCTTGGGAATACCACCTGCATTCACAGAATTGCTGTGTTATAGAGTTTATCAGGGTTCCAATGGTCAGCTGCCTGCAGCTGGGGTCATGGGGTGACACTTCCAGGCTAGGGACAAGGAAAGGTGGAAATCTTCACTGTTCACATGGCATGAAGGGATAGCAGTGCTGAGACCACAGCTGAGGGGGTTGGAAGTGGGGATTTACCGAAAAGCAGAATGAGGAGGTCAGGTACATACACTGGATCTGAAAAACTAGGAAGCTTGCCTTCACAGAAATAAAAGAAATACAAACATGGAGAATATCAGCACTGTGCTTTCATAACAAAGGAATGCAGCTTAATTCTGGATGTGGTGTGTAGGGAAAAAAATGATCTGCAAACCATAAAAGAGGTGGAGAATAGAACAGGGAGGCTTTCAGTTTCACAGATAGAGAGAAAAACTCCTGATGTGCTAAGGTGATCTAAAAATGATCAGATGATAAAGAAAGAGAAAATTTAAATGCATGCCAGTGTTTCATTGTTTTGTCTCATTTTCTTTGCTGCTTCTGGTAGGAAATATAACGAATTCTTGGTATTTTTAGACCATTATGGAAAGGCTGTGTGCCTATTTGCTTGCAGTACTAAGCATCCCTGAAGACTGCAAGGCTCATTTTTCAGCTGATGAGGCTTGGCATGACCTAGGACGTGGAGGCTGGTTCACAGACTGGTCACATCTTCCATGTGAGGGTCTTTCAAATTAGGAACACACTGTGTACAAACACACCTCTTACTTGGTGGCATTTGGGGCACATGGCAAACTTCAGTGCCCAGCCTGGTTAACAGCCATGCTC
The DNA here is from genome assembly GCA_013399835.1 of Leptocoma aspasia. Classification (NCBI taxonomy): domain Eukaryota; kingdom Metazoa; phylum Chordata; class Aves; order Passeriformes; family Nectariniidae; genus Leptocoma; species Leptocoma aspasia. The sequence continues at coordinate 442,864 of VXAX01003853.1, forward strand.
GGACAGCTGAGAAGTAGTGCTATTTTCACATTCTTGAAGTGGATACAGTGTGACTTTTACCCAATTGTGTGGCAACTGAAGTTCAATATTTGCTTTAATGGTCATTATTTTCTATCCTTCTTCATCTGGCTTCCAAAGGAAGTTGGCTTCTGGCACCACTTAAGCAGAAAGAGTTTGTTAATCTGCTTCCCAAGTACTTTGTGATTGCTCTTGATAATAGGTGCTGCTGATGTAAATTGCTGTTATTATCATCAGTGACTCATTAATACATTGGTTATTGATCTGCTAAACCTTTTTCATTTTAAATGAGAGGAATAAAGATTGTGCTGCAACCTGCATTGCAAGACCTCCATTGAAAGTCTAATGAAATGTATATGATTTTGCAAGGAAAACAAAATGAATGAGGTGAATGCACTACAGGTTTGGATTTTAACTCTCTGTTTTTCAAAGTCCCCTGTTTAAATGTTCATGGTTTCTTTTAATCTTGACTACTTTAACCACCAGTGGAAGAAAAAGCTGCAAGCCCAAAAGATAATTAATTTTTTTTTCCACTAAGTGTGGAAGGATTGTACACAAGTAACCAAGAGTACCTTAGCTGACTGACACATGCCAAAAAATAAGCAAGATCAACTTGCAATAAGCAAATAATCTACTTTGAAAAGTATACTCAGGTCAATTCCCAAGTCAGCTTTTCTTATAAACTAACCAAACACTGAAGTGAAATAAAAATCAAACTCTCATAAATATGGAAGAGTAGCAAAATATTAGCCCAGAAGAAACTTTCAAACATTCTTATATTGCCACCTGTGAAAACAGGGGCAGCCTGTAACAAGAATGCTGACAGAAAATAACCCTTAGCAGACGAAGTGAGAGAAGCTGGAATCAAGCTGCAGAGAAACTGTGAACAATGCAGGAAACCTGCTGGGAAGGCCACAAGTTCCAGTCAGTGAGGCTGCCCTGGCCTGGAACAGAGCCCAGTGGGGTACACGAGGAGTGAGCAGAGCCGTGTTCTGCTGGAGATTTAGCCCGTCATTAAACACCAGTTACACAAAGGCATATTGGGATGAAGGCATAATGTTCTTAGAAGTTGGGAAAAATGGCCGGATAAGCACAGCTTAGATGGAATATCTATTGTTTGCTGCAAATATGCTTTAATAATAGGGTAATTTGTTTCTTCCACTGAATTTGCCAATTGACGGCAAAAACAGTTCTGTAAAAGTCATCCAAGCAAAATAACGAATGGGAACAATTATTCTTCCCGAGTAGATTTTCTAAATTAAGACTCCCAGCAAAAAGGCTGAGATTGCTTGCTTTAGCTAATGCTCTTTTCTTGTTTTCTTTTAATTTGTAGAGTACACGCTGTTTTGCAGTGCCACAGCTGCTAAATTGTGTATTCCTAGCTGGCTTAAATGTCTCGATCTCTTCCCATACACAGACAGATATAGACTGGCAGGTTTATTGATTGATTAAATGGTTTGTGAAAGTAAAAGTTAGGTAAGATCATGGCTACTCTTTCTTTTAAATCAGGCATTTGCATGAATATAGGCATGCAGGTATTTTTATAAATAAATATAATATATTCTTCAAATATTCTTCAGCTTCATTACTCGAGGTCAGTTTGTTAGCCCTACAAGGTATTGTCTTTTCACACACTGCCGAGGTCAAAGATACCTTCAAGGAAATCAGAATTTGCCTGACCCAACTTGTATATCAAATAGGGCATCTGGGAAAAACTGGCAAGGAGCTGATGGTATTGAGCCTTTTATTTTCACACATGCTTTCTTTGCTATAAATCAGCAGCACTAACACACTTACAGTATTTCTCAAATAATTTGTTGTGTTGGTCAGCTTTACATAGACAACTTTGAAAATATAATTCTTAGAGTAGAAGTTACATGCCCAATAAATTTAATTCTGGAAGACTTCTAAGTCAGGAATCTCCATAGGGCCCTGGTATTAGTTTTATGCCCAGAGCACACAAAACTTCAGTCACAGCTGAGCACCTAACTCACTTTATTTTATTATTTTTTATGTTATTTATCTAAAAACTGAAGCACAAAATAATAGTTTTAGTACATGATAGGTTTGCCCATGGTGAGGTAACCTGACCAAATAACTGTACAAATGAAATGTAACTGTACAAATAAATGTAACAAATGAAGCAAACAGTACTTAGAAATACATTGTCTTCCCAAAGGGAAGCTCAAAAGGAGATGGTGACACTGGGCTGAATATCACCCTGCTGTCAAAATTTACTTTAACAAGATGTATTTCACTTTTCAGAGATGATTTCACCAGACATATTAACATGAAAAATGCTTCAGAGCTTTTCTGGGTGAGCACTCTGAACCTTGCAGAACTCAGGAGCCCACTCTGGTTTAATCTTCTACCAGCACAACCATTGTCCCAGGGAATGGCAAACAGGCATTGTCACTAAAACCCACCAGTGGATAGAAGGCTGGAACTTCCTCACAGTTTTTGATTTCTTGGTCTCACTACTCAGACTACAAGGAACATGCCACACTGGTACTCGGGAAGTGCCACTGAGGTTTGCTTGTCCTGCCTGACAAACAGATGCCAGAGCGCAAGACTTTCAGGGACTTTTGAGTCTGTTTCATTTAAACTTGTTCTATATGGCAGAAAAATCCAACTAATAATCCTCTGAGAAGCTTATTTGTAAGGAGGCATTTAAAATCACAGTGGGAATAGAAATCTGTGCCGGGGTGTGCGGTACTGCTGTGTGATAACGAGCTGTACTTGCATCACTTGACACTGTTTCGAGGATATCTGCTCCTCTCAGCTGCAGACTGCCATCCCTGCAGTCCTCCCTGGATTGATGGGAAATCTGTTTACATAGGAATCACTAGCTTCATAGTCTAGGTAGTGGGATCTCATTGTCACAGCATAACACAATTTCAGATGTCATCTTGTACAAAGAAATCTTGCTCTAAACCCGATTTTGGGAAAGATGAGCAGAGAAACTCTGCCTGAATTTTATGTTGGATGGACAACAAAGGCTGCTTCTTAGGAATGTCAAAGTAACTAAATGCTTTTCTGCACAAATCCTTTCATTTCACAAAGCTCCTACAACTCCCCCTCTGCAAGAATACTTGACACACCAGTGGTGAGACGTGGCTGGAGCAAAACTGTCTTTTTTTTTCCTTTTCTTAAGTTGTGTGCTAATTTTGTAGTAGATAACATCATCTGGAAAAGACTTCATGGGTACAAAGAATTGTAATTTCTTCCCCAGAAAGCTAACAATACCAAAAAAGGAAAGGGTATTTTTTTGGTGAACAAGTAATGAGGAATATTAGAGACAGATCATAAAACAAAGAAGAGAAAGTGATGATAGATATGGCCTTTAAAATGTGTGTCTTCTTTAGTTGTGTTTGTTTTATTATGCAATTTCTTTGCTGTTGCTGATTTTGGCACAATTATTGTAGCTAGTCTGTAAATTTTTGTATACTTAGCTCATGACCCTTTGAATATTGGTTTGTGTTTTTCTCAAGCATTGATTTCAGCTAAGAATGCATTCAAGCTTCCTCCTACAATTCTCTTTCTCTCTTGATTTTTCCTGGTGCAATGGGATTATTTATGGATCACTGGATAATTTCAGATAATGTTTGGGATTTTAAAAATGATTCCTAGTCTAAATTATTTCAGTGTTGCAGTGAAAAGATGATTTTTTAAAAATAAGATTGCCTTTAATATCTGCTCAGTTCCCATCACTTACAGAGACATCCTGCAAGTAAAATCCAGTATTTCTGAGAACTGAAGTTCTTGGTCCCCTACCAAGCTGTCTGGCTTGGAAAATGTCTCATAATGTTTGGCACCTAAAGCTGTTTCCTGTGAGACAGGGATATATCTAATCAGACTCTAATATATCTACATAAAAATTGTTATTATGTAGACAGAAATAAAAGGAACACTAAACAATATTAATTCAGAGGTGAAGCTAAAATCTACTTATTATATTTGCATTCCTCATTGAACATAAATTAAGCAACTCAACAGTGATATAGGATCCATACATTTAGTGTCTTCAACAACTGTATACCTGGGCTTTTGCTTTGTTGATTTTATATTGATTGCTTCAGAAACAGATTCACTTGCTAATTTTTTTATTCTTCCTTACTGATTACATTCATAGCTTTCAATACCTTAGCAATTGATAAAAACTCAGCTGAATAAAAATTAAACCAGTTACTTCCAGTTCAGTTTGAAGTTGTACCTCTCACTTAGCTTTTTGATTCATTCAATACTAAATCCCCTTTTCTGTATACATTTTTCTCTACGTGTAGTCTGGGTTTGGTTTATGATAAGCACTACTACATGACATTTTTATAGGAATCTTGTCATCTGTTAAATATGAATTTTGTAAATGTTGACACCAAGACCTGAAATGTCTCACAAGGAAAAATAGAAAAATCCTCCTTACCAGTTTTTCCCTTGAGTGTTTAAAAATATGCTGGGCTGATAATGCAGAATGGAGTTTATTTTCTGGCAGACCTGCCTAGCATCACCACCACCACCACCACCACCAGCCTCTTCCTCATTTCTATGCTGAGGCTCTTGACTCTGAGGTGAAGTACCCTCATCTAATGAGGCAGCTCATTAGTCACTCTGGACATGGCTTTCTAAAGTTATTGCTAGAAAAGGTACTGATGTGTTCCCATGTGGATGTTTGACCATAGTGAAATTTACCCAGATCAAAAGTACATTTTGCAAACTAAATAAAAAACCACTGGGTTGTGGTACGTTGCATTAGGATTAGTGATCTAGGGAAAGAGGATTTTGCGTATCAGAAGCATTTTTCTGATCTGTCAGGCAAATTAACTTTCTATAGAGCTAAGCCTGACAAACTTTGCTAAAGCTGTGAATTATTACAACTTGTAAAACAACAGTGGAAAGCTCTCAGTCCCTGAAGTATCTCTGGAACAATGCAGATATTCAAAGTTCCCATATTTAGCCCAAGCTTAAAAAAAAGATTAAGTGCAAGCTCATTTTAGGTATGTACTTGACTCCATCCTTGCTCACCCAAGCGCCTCTCATCTGCTTGAATCACATAACAAAGGGAATGTTCTCATACTTAGGTACAAATGGAAGCACCTTGTTAGGGCTTAGTCGTGCGTGTGGCCCCTGAACACACCACATAACAACCTGCTGTTTGAACCTGTAAACCTGAAAGAAAAAAAGAAACTTAAATTTGCTTTGTAAATTTAACAGCTTGAAGGTCACATCCTGGATAAAAAAATCATCGCCTGTTCAGTTGTCTGGGTGATTTGGGTTTTTTTATCACTGGTGAGGCACTGGAGTGTTAAATGAAAAACCCACTGCTGGAGGCAAGAGGGAGGCTGGAGGGCAAAACTCTTGGCTGGGAGGGAGGAAGACATGCAAACCCTTTAATTGACAAGACTTTTTAACTCTTTAATTGACAAGGTCAATTAGGTTAGACTCGATCTCAAAGGTCTTTTCCAACATAGTTGATTCTTTGCTTCTGTAATTGTACCAGAAATGGCTCCCAAGGAAGGAATGGCCAAAGAGCTGTACTATGCAGGACACTGGATTTGTCTAACAAGGTTGCAATTAAAAAACTGACTCACTTCTTTATCACCACAACTATTGATTGTTTATAAAGTCTAGACACCCTGTGACTATCTATAATAAGACAGTCTGAGACCATGTTTTTTACAACTCTTTCTACTCATTTTTGGACTTCATAAATACTGTATTATTCTTCACAGAAAATCAGGTGGGTAACTTCTCAAATTGCCATAAGATGTTCTTCACTTATTCCCACCCTCTCACATCCATATGGAGACCATGAGAGCACCTGTGACTTCAGAGGCTCTCCTTTCTAAAAGGAGATAAAGAGAGATATACATATGCCTGTGTATCTGTATCTAAATATCTATGTGTAGATATTTAGATACAGATACACAGGCATATGTATATCTCTCATATGTAGATGGACCATACACTGTGTATATACTTTGTGTGTGTGTGTGTGTCTATTCTTGTTATTGCTGGAAAGATGTAGATTGGTCAGGAAACCCACTTGCTGTCATGAGCTGAGTGACAGCTCTCCTCACAGACAGAGCTTTGTTTCTCTGTGTCACCAGCTCTGTGTAATTGGTTTGCATTCCTGCCATGGCACAGGAAATGTTCTGAGTGAGTGTCTCCAGGGAGAAGGACATCTCCTCAGACACTGAGAAGCTCCCAAGGACAGAGTGGCCCACAAAGATCCATGGCTGCATCTTTCCTGTGCTGAGGAGGAAAGCAATCCTGTCTGGGGAACACCTGCATGGGAAGCAAACACCCTGCCATGAAGTATATGAGCTTTAAGGCTGTGCTGTTTTACAGTTCACTGCCCCTAGACTGAACACTGTCATTAGTTTTGATCTAATGAATGAACAGAGGACAGATTGTACCTAGATTACTTATGGCTTTTAGAACTGTGCTTTTTTGTTTTATTATTTAGAGTTGGTTTTACTTTCACACAATTAATTTGAATTAAATAGTTATTAGTTCAAACTGAGAAGAATAATTTTGAGATGGTTGTATGGATACTTGATTTTACTTTATTTCCAGCAGTAAAAAATCATGAAGTTGCAGGTACATGATCTTCCACTGAAAAGGAGTGGATAAGGTTATATTTCTATACTTTCTATACTTTCTGCCCACCCTCATGTTTATCTCTTATCACTGATATGAATAATAGTGTTTATTAATTGAATTGATTCTATTTTGGTTACACGGAAAATATTTTATGGGATAAAGACACCTAGTGTAAACAGTGATGGCATTTTATTGGACACTCATACAATTGACTATAAAATATAACTGCCAGAACTTGGGGTATGATTTACACACCTGTTCAAGTGATAGAGAGAATGCAGTCTACACTGGCACTTTGGTATTCATTCCTATGTAAGTACCAAATCTGATTCAAGCTGATGGATAAATTACACACATAGGGAAGCTACATGAAGTCAGCATGTCCAGTCCTTTCTAGTAAGCCCTGGATCACAAAGGGATTCCACCTGTGTGGCTTAGGGTATTCACTGCAGTGTAATGTTGCATCTGCTCTTAAAGAGTACAGAGATTTGCTCATAAAATTTGCCTTGTTAGGGTTCAACAACTAACTATGTATCCTCCCTTTGCTATAAAGAAGTTGATGGTGGCAGCATAAACCCAGCTTTCATATTACAGCCTAGATGTTGAAGCTTTTTCCAAGAAAACAGACTTACATTTTCCGAGCATGAGATAATCAATATAAGTAGTCTGTCTTCCCAAGACAGCAAGCTAATAAGAAGGCTAAAATAATCAGGCACTCTCTGCTTGCAATTGCTGGGAAATTTCTGGAGCCTAATGATAAACAAGCTTGAAGGATGCTCTAGTTTAACTCCAGTAGGCAGCTAGGTCCCCCACAGCCACTCAGTGGAGAAGAAATTCTGAAGAGCAAAAGTGAGAAACTAGAAGGTTGAGATAAAGACAGTTTAATTGGTAAAGCAAAGCTGCACACATAAGCAAAGCAAAATAAGGAATTAATTCACTACTTTCAAGTGGCAGCCAGAAAAAATTGGCCAGAAAAGTAGGACTCCCTTGTGCATAACAGTGACTTGGGAAGACAAATACCATAACTTCAGATATCCCCATTCCTCCTTCTTCCTGACAGCTTTTATTTCTGATCAAAAGGTTATGCAGCATAGGATATCCCTTTGGCCAGCTGAGGTCAGCTATTCCATCGGTGTCGTCTCCCAATTTCTCGTGCACTCCCAGTCTGCTCACTGTCAGGGCAGTCTTAGAAGCAGAAAATGCCTTGATGCTGTGCAAATGCTGCTCAGCAACAGCTAAAACACCAGTGTGCTATCAACACTGCTTTGGTCACAAATAAAAACTATAGCACCATACCAGAAAATGTAAAGGAAATTAATTCTATCCCCACTGAAACCAAGAAAAAGGAACAGGAGTCCCCAGGCTAGAGACAAGAACAGAAACTTCAGATGGGTCAAGCTTTATCTCCCTCTTCTTTGGATTGCTTGTGCATGAACAAGTTGCTGGATGAAGGATATGAGAATTTCACAAGAAGGGATGAGCACTCAGCCATTCAATCTTCTTTCTTCCTCCTGGCATCATAACTTCTGTGTTGTCTTCTTCATAATGACCCAGATTCAGAGGTGTCTGCCCTGGAGTCAGTAAAATGAATGTATGCCTTAAATTCAGACTTTTCCTTTTATTTAATAGGAGTGAAACGCTGATGTGCCTCAGGATCCGGGGATAATAACTGAGCTGCCTTGAGTTGTGCTCTACAATTGCAGTGAACAATTCATACAAATCCATTGGATGAGCACCTTGTTAAATCAATACTCTTCCCTTTTAAATTTTACAGTCTTCATGCTTATGGTTTGCGACTTGTTTAGCTGAGCCACATTTAACTTTTCTGCTTTTTGTGTAATTGTGAAACTTGAAAAGAGTATTCACATGCAATGCAAATTTTCTGCTATGTGTTAGCATTAAAGATGGACATACTGTTTTTCCAAAGCAGATCTAGTAATATCAAGTAAAATGATTAACCTTGCTTAAAACAGAAATTTTCTCTTCTGAAGACACTCTCCCTTATGAGAATTTGTCAGAATGTGTCCATCAAACCTCCTGGTGCTAAACTGAATTTCTGAAGCAGGAATGTTTTCTACCCAAAATGACAACATTTCATGGGAAACATCTTTCATTCCCTTTGGTTGTCAGCCAGAATACTTTAGTTTCTAAAATTATTTGTGATGAACAGTGACAGTCTGGGTGTTGTTTTCTCAGACGCCTTCCACAGGAGGATAGGTCCTGGCTGGGGAGAGGCAACTTCTGGGGCTAAGAGTGAAAGGAACTTGAGGTCTCTGAAGGGCTGGAGAGAGAAATTTCTAAAGACAAAGAGGGGAGAGTACAGAGTTTGTTGCAAGTCAGAAGCCAATGAATTGGCTGAAAGCAAACCAGAGAGCAAAGACCTCAGAAAGAGAAGGGTGTTTATAAAGTTCTTTGGGTTTGGTTCCCTCTAGACAGACCCATCTGAATGTTCTGATTGACATTGCACAGCATTTTGTCTGTTCTAAATGTGATTTTTAAAATACTCCTGAGAGTGGGAAAGTTCTTTGCATCAGACACTGGTGTTAATGGTTCTGTTTAACAACTTCTGCTTGTTAAGCAAAAGTGTTTTGTTCTTCCCTTTTACCTGGCAATTCATGGGCCCACAGCTACAGCTGCTGTGTAGTAATTTGGGGTAAACCAGACCAGTGCAACCACCTCGTGCTGCACACGTGTCACTGACTGCCCCCATATCAGTATGGACAGGCTGGTGCAAAAGTCAGAACTGTAAACAGTGTTGTTCTGTTGTCCTACAAATACTGTGGACAATCCTTTGTAATCTTTGAATAAGATGACTGTGTATTTTCTCTTCTTTTAAAAATGCTTATTTCTTATCTGTCCATAATTCATTTTGACTCCAGACATAAAACACATTTGGTTTCTGCTATCTCTAAGCATGCAGTGAATATACTATGCAAATGTACAAGCAGTGTGAGCTCAGACACTCAAATTTCTTCTAGGTCTTTTTTTCAGACTGTCAAACACCAGAATTTTAATCTAGACTTGCCTCCATGAAATACAAAGGTGTTTCCTATTCAATTTGAACAGTCTCTTGTTCACTTGTTCTGTCTCCATACCACATCTCAAAAGAGGTCTTAGGAAGACATGAAGAGTTTGAAGATCCTGGCTATCTGAATAGCTGGCAATGATGGTGACAGCGCAGACACACCGTGAGGAATGCACTGAGTAAGTTTCTGTGCTTCTGCAAAGATAAAAGGTCTATACTTTACTGACAGACAAAAGGGACTACTATTACTCCCCAGGATAATTTTTCTCCCACGTTTATTTTGTATGCAGTCACACAACCAACTGTATTTTTCTAATACAATTTGGTTTTTTCAGCTTCATTGTGTTTGTTCTCCATGTTCTCAATGAGAAATTGGGTAGTGGGCACATGTTTTTTTCTTATACATTGGCTGCAATCAGTAGTGCTCTCCTTAACTGCTGTATAGTTTATTTGCTTTGTCGCTGTTGAAGCTGTGTGAAGTGCAAGTTGCTTTTGAGGGGTGTTGCTGTTAATTCAAGTGGATAAGCACAACATTATAATTCACAGCAGTACAGCTGTGTCTTGTCTATATTGGGCTTACAAACTTGTGGAAGAAATGTTAAAAATATATTGCTCACTAGTTGCAGAAAAAGTTTTACATTGGAGTGGGCATTAGGGAAAATCCCATGTAATTTCTTGAAATTGTCAGGACTTTAAATTTCTTCCACCTATCTCCACCTAGTCTGTTCTTTGGGATGTAAATTTGCTTTTCTTCACTATAAGAAAACACCAAACACATTAGCCAACCTGCAGAAGCAAATTTGCCTCTTTAGTAGTGGTGGACCTGATAAATCCATGTTCTCTTAAGCATTGTATTTCCTTTCTTCTATCTGAATTCTATCTTCTGTCTGGTGGAGTCACCATCCCTGGATGTGTTTAAAAAAAGGCTGGATGTGGCACTCAGTGCCATGGTTTAGTTGGGGTGTTAGGGCTGGGTTGGACTCGATCTTGAAGGTCTCTTCCAACCTAGACATTTTGTGAATTCTCTGAATTCTGTGAATTCTTTGAATTGAAAGAGGCCTCTCTGCATCTTGTATTTCTTTTGCAGATTACTAAGAGCTTGAATAAAATCCTCTCTTTTGCAGTCAGGGTACAGAGCATTTTGTACCCTGCTTCTCTTCTCCCCTCTCCAGAGGTTTGCTTTGGTAGCAGGGGTGTGGTGAATTTGCATTTTGAGGCTCCTGGCCTCCCAAGGGAAAAGCAGTCTGACCTTCCTGATCCCCAGTGCTGCCTTTCCCTTGCCCCACATAGGTGCTGAGAATATCAGAGGTGTTTTGTTGGGTTTCTGGTGGAACTGACAGAATTGTGGAACTCTCCTCGTGGGCCCTTGGAGGAAGGTTCCCCTTGCAGGTTCTGTGCCAGGATGAAAGAACGGATGGGACTCTTGGTTTCTCTGTCTTCGGTCTATTGTTTATTTTTCTCTTATCAGAAGTCTAGTGCACCAGACTTAGCACACCAGAAAGAAAGGCACAAAATGGAGACCAGACACACAGATTCAAGGCCTTTTGAAGCTACTTAGTCCAATTAACTTCTAAAACGTACTTTGTTTCTACTTTTCTACCAGTAACTCTTATTCATCTATTCACGTAACACCTACACTACTGCTTTCTCTAACCAATAACTTTGTGTCACCAATACCACAGAAAATGGAGTCGAAGAAGAACAAGGAGATGAGACAATGCCCAAAATCCTCCATCTTGCCTCTTATCCACTCTCATATTAAATTTTAAAACCCTAAATTTCTCACCCTGTGATAAGCTACACTACCACATAGTGTAGTATCTAGCTCGTACCCTTGTGGATTCTAACTCATCCCAAAGCCTTGGTAACCTTCTCCAGGGACACAAGCTAAAAGCAGTGTTCCTTTGAGAGTCAGGGGTTCTTGGGACAGGCAGAGAAGTATTCTCCGTGCCCTGGACTCCAACAGTGTTTGAACGTGTTAGCTGCCATTCCATCTCTACTTCACTCTTTTTTCTCACAGAATCCAGTGGTGCTGGCTCAGCTGCCTGTGGGTGTCCCACTCCTGACCACAACATCCAGGTGGGCACGAGCAGCCGCAACGCCGCTCACGCTGCCCCGTGTCACACCTTACAACCAGGACACTGCTCTGCTGCTTGCCTTTGAGCACCCAGACGATTTAAATGTTTACTTCTCTACAGTGACAGCATCATAACTCTGCATTTTAGCATCTGCAGCTTCCAAATTTTTTATCATCACGGAGTAAGTTGGATAAATTAATCCCTGCTGAGCTAGACGATGACACGTTGGTGCCTTCCCTGCCAGTGTGCAGGTTTGCAGCAGCCTGAACGCTCTTCTCACTTCATTTTCTTCTAATGTAGGCAGCACTGGTGCAAGAGAGCAAGGGGATTCTTTTCTTGCAAAAGAGTATTTTTTCAGATCTTTGTCTTTAGACAGAGTTAAAATTCTTGACTGCCTGCTAGTATATTTATTTTCCTCAACTCAGCTGAAGATTTTACCCTTACTGTTCTTTATTTAAAGCTTAGATTGCATCTGCCTGGTAAAGGCATGTTTTTATGGATGACCTGTGAGATTTAGAATTTTAATTCACTCATTTTTTAGACATGTAAGTTCAGTAGCAACTTTCTTTTCCTGTGAGGAAGGTCACCCCCACTTAGTTTTTCATGTACATGGCTAAAGGCCAGACCCTCTGATCACTTCTTCCTTTTTATAGTTGTCTTGAGGAATGTCAGATGGTTAATTTTTGCTTCCTGTAAGGTCTCATGTATAGAAATAGCCCCTGGTGTACTGCTCCTCCAGCAGCTCCCATGTCCACAGAGCCAAGGGTGTAGCTTTGTAACAAATGCTTCAGTTTTGCTTTCAGTCCATTTTCACCATTACAGTTCTTATCCTTGACCTGCCTTTCCCTGGTGTACTTTTTGTGCAGAAATGCCATGTGGTGACTCATATGCTTTTTATTTTTAACACACACGTGTTAATTTTAACACACATGCAAATATGTATGACTGGGCAGTGTATGAAAAATTTATCTGGAGAGCAAAATAAGTCTTTAAGCTTTCAGTAGTTTCTTCTTTTACACACGAGGCATTATTTTCTGCAGATTTCTGCATAAAATTGAGTTGTGAGTCCCTGGCAGTGAGGATGCTGTGGTGAGAGGAAGGCTCGTGAACACACAGCCTCCACAAACATCATGAAAAATATTGGCAATAAAAATGATGAGAACAATATTCAAGGCATCTAGGGTTAAATCTGTGTTCCTCTAATTCTTTTTTTTTATGACTGGAAGAAGAACTGAACTCCTCCACCTTCTTAAATAAGAAGATACAGTAATCTTTGTTTAATCTATTTTTCAAGTAATCCCTTTAGCACAAAGACTGTCCCTAGCTCTGTATTTGTGCAGTGGCTAGTAAAATCAAGAGTCCTAATTTTTAGATTGGTTTTGTGTATTTCATAAAAGAAGTACCCACTAATCCTTTCTGCACTGTGGAGGACAGAGCCAAATAAGGCTCCAAAACCAGTGAGCTCTTGTCTAAGAACAAAGCATCCACAGAGTGCCCAGGTGTCTTCACTTGGTATCTTGGCATCGATAACCAAAATCTACTTCCTTCTTCTTCCACACCCATTCAGAGCCTGACTGCACCTACTACTAATACACTCTTTGGTTTTGATACTCTAATGACAAGATAGATCAGACTTGCAGCTAAATAAGCCATGCCCTGCTCATAAAGCAGGTGCAGATGGATAAAAATAAGTTGTGATTATTTATTAATTTCTATTTATTTGTGAAAAAAATTTGGTTTTCTGGTGGTCACCCCTCCATCTACAATTATTCATTTGACTTATCTGCAACCATGTATTTTGCATAACAATCTACTCTGAGCACTTGCTAGAGCATCTTACTACCTGCAAGATTAGCTCTCATAGTTAATGTTCAGTGAGGTAATCAGAGTGGTGGTGATCACTGTTTATAGTAAATATCTAGACCTTCAAGCCTCACAAAAGCAATTTATTTCAGCAAAATAGATGTGAAGAGACTGCTCATAATTCACATTACAAAAGAATGTTATCTGAGGGGATGTTAATTTCATTAATTGGGTATATAAGTGCTTCATGTTGTTATAAATTTTCTCACCTTGTCTGTCATGAAACCTAATCAGCTCCCTTTCCTTAGTGCTTATATTTTTTCCTGTAAATGGGAAGTTCTCATTAATGGGAACCCATTTTATTTTTCTGAGCTGGGGAAATGCACAGCAGTCAGGTCTTATTTTAACATCTTCATTGCTAGTTTTGCACAGGTAGCTTATCTAGAGCATTAGCATGAAAAAAACAGATCCTCTTGACCAAAGGCAGAATGTTTGGGGAGGAAAAAAAAGCCTTCAAGGATGCCTGAGAATATAGTTATCCATTTTTATTAACACCCAGTACAACGAACCAGACATTTTGTACAATGAAGGTGGTTTTTCCAGGCAGTTGTGTAGTTTTGTTACCTTCACTTGGACGGTTCCCTACTGGTAAATCCTTGGCCTGTTTGTCATCTCCTGCTCTGGCTGCTGGAGCAGCTCTGGCTCTGTGAAGACCTGTCTATTTCCCTGTCAAGCTCCCTTGGAAACCCTGAGCTTCTGAGAGTCTTTCTGATGACCAAGATTTCACATCAACTACAGTTTAACACCGGCCCTTCCAGCTGGGAACACTTCTCTGATCATTGGAATGTGTTAGTCTGGAGCAAGGGAGCTGATGCAAAGTTCCACACACACCTCTGGACTTCTCTAAGGGGTGGATGATGGTGATGTCAGGTCACAATGACAAAGAAATAACTTTTCCTGGTTTGTTTTGGGTGTGTATTTTTACTTGTTTTCCTAATCTGTATTAAAAATTCTTTGGGAGCAAGAAAAGGCCAACAGCAGACATGCATCAGCAAGGAATTCAATGAGATGCTATAGCAAATTAGTTCATTACACATGATTGAATCATTAAAATGGTAAAATACCAAACTTGGCTGTAGAACATAGAATTTAATCTGAATATATATGCAAGCCTGAGGGATTGGGTTCATTATCTTTTAGGTTTAACTGCTGTTCATGTGAATTTTAGAAACAGCATTGTGAAATCTTTGCACATATCTGAATGATTGTGCTTTTTTTGTTGTTTTGTATGGGAAAAATTACAATATTATCAGTTCTGTCACATGTATATGGTCTTGAATAACTATTTTTTTTTCCTTTTTATTTTACTACTGACATAATGTCTTTTAAGCTTGTATTATTTTTATATGGCATGGATCATGCAGAAATGGCCTGCTCATGAAGTAAGCTCATGCTTCAACAGACAGGCACAATCAATGCTAAAATTCAGAATATTTTCACTTGTCTCTTTTGTAGCATTTGCGAAAAGTATACCATGACAAAATAATTCAAGCTTCCCATTAAATATCATTATGCTTGCTCTAAATGAATGGATTCTTCTGATCTGATGAAACTGTGAGAAAGATTTATTCTTATTGAGGAGTAAAGTTAATGGAAGAAGTGTTTGTTGAGACTACGTGATGAATATGTACTGCATTCAGAGTTCATGTTGGCAGCTATTCAGATTCTTCCTTTCTTCTTGCAGGACAGTCCTGGCAGTTGAAATATTTTGCATTTCAAAAGTAAATTCTATTACATTAAACAATGTGGACTGAATGTTGCAGTCCATTAGGCCAAAGAAAGAATGAGTAAGTAATTTTATTTCCATATAATTCCTCCGGATTTGTACTAGCATTAATTAGATAGGATTTAGTCACTTGGGATACAGCCCAAATTTTGTTATGCATTAGCATTTTTTCCAAGCCGCCAGTTTTACTCTTATTTGACTAGTTCAAAAATGGAATCAAACCCTTAATTTATTAAAATATAACCAAATACTCTTATCCTAGTATGTCTGGGGATCCTGCTTGTTTACTTAAAACCAAAACAAGTTCTGTCAATACACCTACAGAGAACTAAAAGTTCATTTTCACTGCGTAATTGTAAGAAAACAGGAGGAAGTGGCAGCGTTCTTTCATGGCCTCCTTTGCTGAACAGGATTTCTGATGCCACTGGATTGTGCTGTGGGATTCTAAGGAAGCACCTCCTCAGCACTCAGGATAATTTGTAAACTTATTCAAGAGAGTTACTTGAGAGTTACTGTGGTTCAGTTTGGATCAGGCTCCGAGCAACCTGGTCTAGTGGAAGGTGTCCCTGCCTGTGGCAGGGGTGTGGGAACAAGGTGACATTTAAGGTCTTGTCCAACACCAACCCCTTTATGATCTTTTGATTCAGTTGCCTGTAACCATTACAAATGTAAATGATAAAAGATTTCTTTATTTGAATTAGATGAAGAATCTTTGGAATGGATTACAAATGTATGAATATCTCTTCATTCTTGGAGTACCTTGGAGTAGGTTAATACATCTAAGCATTCAAATAAAAGTTGTTCATCATAAATATTTGAGCTTCCAGTCTGTGTTACCAGACTCAGTGACACACTTGGTTAAATTCTGTCTCCTTGCAGGAGGCTGGATATCTGTCTGAGGATGAAAATCACTATGCTTAGATGTACAATGAAGGACTTCACTGTGAAAGAAGATTAAATTCTTTTCCTGTACCACAAGAATAGATGTTGTATACACTAACCAAACAGAGTCCTAGGCCATAGAGCTACCAATGCAAGTGTAGTAACAGCAGAGATGATCATGTTTAACCTTAGCTCTGCTTTGGGATGAGGGCAGTTGTGTCCGTGTTTCAATGACCACAGAAACCAGTTTAACCTGCTGCAGCATTCATGGGTTGTAGGTATTCAGTAAGAAAATTTATTCAAAATCCACTGAATTACTGTAAAGAAAATGCAGGAATACAAACAAAGAGCAAAAAGAAGAGTACTGTGGCATCCACTTAGTGTGGATGCTAACCTTCCCAAAGCCTTTCCAAAACTAAACAAGACTCTAATAGGCTTGTGAAAGAGACCCTGACACACTTTGTCCCAGTTTTTATATACTGTGAGCTAGAATGTCCAATTCTACTACAAATTCCTGCTGCATCTCCTTTGAATATGCTGCAAAGTCTTTTGCTACTCATCGTAGAAACGTGTGTTGTTCTGAATGTTGAATCCTTTATGATGTTTTTGTTATGACAGAACCCCTGTTGCTGATTATTTTATAATTGAATGGTCTCTACATGAAAAAAGAAAAGGAAAATTGATTGCATCTTAATCCAGAATAACATAAACACACAAGTAAAAATTTCTAATGAAAAATTACACTGCAACAATATGCAATGTATAAAATTTGTCCTTAATTCTCAGCCATCTACAGTTACTCTTACAAAGTAAGGCATAACAGTGGTTAAGATTTAACAAGTAGATCACCTCCCTCCACCTTTTTTTTGTCTTTTTAGGAAATCAGATGGCCAGAAATGTAACTGCAAGAACTCAAAAAATTCCTCCCCACTTTTTTTTATACCTTTGTATCCTGAACAATACCAGTTTCCATTCAGTCTTTCTTTTTCCTTTGTAAGTCTTAAATCCTTGTCCTTCAATTCCATTGCAATTTGTTGTCTCATCTCATAATCAGCTCTCCCTGTTCAGTTACTCTTCCCAAGTCTCTTCATGTTTTATCTTTTCCTGATCTGTCCTGCTGTTTCACTCTTTTGTGGTGTCTAATGGAACGAACCGCAGAACAGCCTTTGTCAGGTTTTAATTTGATTCTTATCTAATTATGGATTTTATTTTTAAATTTTACATAGAAACATGTTTGGTTGGCTATACTTTACGAACTGAGATAAATAAATTCACTTTGCAGCGTGCTGTGTGAGCAGAACAAAGGAACAGTTGCAAGGATAAATGTACCAAAGGCTCTTCATAAGCGCCGCTTTAAAAGTCAGTTTCTCTGGCGGCCCAACAGGACGTCCAAACTCAATCAAAACATGTGTCAGGCTGCAGGGTTGACATTTCAACACTTAGAAAGAGCTTTCTCTGGTGCTAACACACAGAAAATGGATTATGTCGTGTCACCAGTGGAACGTGCAGCTGAGTGAGAGTTTGATTACCTCCTGTAATAAATCTGGTAGTGAACTGACTTTCAAAGTCAATACTGATGTGCAAATTAGTAATTCTCAGCTAAAGGCATGGGGGCTGCTGCTATACAGAGTTTCTTAACTAGTTCTCCTTTCTTACACATGACTGTTAGAAATAAGATGACTCCATTAGCTGAAATTACCCTGTTTTTTGTGGAAAGCAGTAAATACTACCTTGTGAGTAAATGATGGGCTTATAAAAATTCATCACATTGCAGGTAGGAGAAGAGAAGCTCTTCTGGGTTGAAGCAGTTTGAAATGGGAATTCTGTTGATTCTTTAACTGTAAATGTTTTATAATGTTATATCCTGGTTTTATCTCCTCACTGCTTTCTCTTCCATCTTCCCCTCTCTGTGCACACATCAGCACTGGCAGTGACATAAACACACAGCTCTTACTGGGCAGGGGCTGTTTAAACCAGTTGTTAACAAGGGATCAAGTCACAAATCAGGAAATAAAAGTAGAGAGAAGAGGTACATTCTTGTTCTGGAAAACAAGAAACCCAAGCAAACAAAATTCCCTAGGTAGGGGATTCACCTACACAGATTTCAGGTGTCTGTTTGGAAGGCCACCTTATAAATGTGAAGTGCCTTTAGAATATGACTTGTCAGCTGTTGTGACTCAGGAAAAGCATAGTCTTTGTCTGAATAAAATATTTGGAAAATATAAGCCCCCTTGAAGCCTGAATGATCAAGATAACCTTCAGATTCCACTCAGCTTTGAAAGAAAGATAAAGCCACCAGCACTTCTCCAAGTGCAGAATTTAAAAAAACCCAGCACTGCATTAGAAGGTTCACTTAGAAAAAAAAGTACTTTTTTTTTATATCAATGCTTGTTTATGATAAGTCAAGCTGTGATTTATATTTACTTCAGTGACAGCTATTTGAATCATCCTATTATCCTAAAAAGAGGTTTAAAATGGTCTAATACAATATTTTGGAATTGTTTAAATGGTGTTTTATAGATGGTAATTTCTGAGGGAATGTTTTCAGTGCACCTCCATTAACATTTAGATTTAAAATGTGCAGGATGCAAGATTTTATGCCATTTTAAGGAATAGAAAATAAGATTATTATCAGACTTATACAATTCTTTTTCCTTTTACAACCAGGCTTGAATTTGATCTTTCTAAAAAGCATGAAGTGCAAAAATTTTAATTTTTGAGCAGCAGAGCAGTAAGCATAGTTCTTATGGAGCTGCTTTTTTTATATGAGAAAGGACACCTCTTGTGCTTCACATGGTAGCAAAAACTTACTTCCTGTACATAATTTTCAAGAATATATTTATGGGTAGTAGATGTGGGAAATTTAGAACCAGTTTTAGTTCTCATGTCTCCAAATCTGTGTCCCTTTTTAGACATTTGTGTTTGGACGCTACTTGCTTGACAGCAGAAAAAACAAAAAGAATTAATTGATTCTATATATCCTAGCTCTTTTTTTTATATTTGATCTGAATGTTCTGGAGTTTCCTCTAGTCACTGACCTTTCCACTTTTGAACATAACCCAGGAAGAAAATGGTTCATACCATACATACTGAGCTCAATCTGATGACTATCAAAGACATGATATATATTTAATAATTAGTGCCTGCTTTGACATAGACCTGCTTGAAACTCAAACTTTCAATAAGATTTATTTAGAGTTTAAATTAGTTGAAATGCCCTCCCATTCCTCAATACTTTTCCATCATTCTAACTGTCTCTGTTTAGCTGTTGTATATGACGAAGAGGGAGAAGAGAGCAATTGGTATGGGCAATCCTTGACACCTTACTGGTGTTTGTGTAGCTCTTAGTGTGAGGACTCTGTTTTGACTGATAGAATGAAATCAGCACTTTTGAACTGCTCTTGTCTGTCCACAGGGAGAAAATAAGTATGTACTGTAGGCCTGGCTCATAATTCCTATAACCACAAAATTATTTTGTCCTGGTACAGCTCAGCATGATTGCTCAGTGTGGTTGAAATAACTGAGCCTTGCTTTGTTTTGTGGACTCTGGAGGGAAGAATAAGACTGCATTTTGTCACTTCACTGTAGATGGAATCATCCAACAAGCTCCAGACAAAAACAGATCCTTTTTTTCAGAATAAATAAATTCTGAAGCGGATATGCATTTTCATTATTTTAAAAATATTAATGCTACTATTAATATTTAAAATATCATAAGCTATATTACTTTTTAGTATAATAGAACAGTGAACACAAATAGCTGGCATCTTGGAAAATATTAATAACTATTATCATGCAGCATAGGCCACAACAAAGAATTAATATTGATAGAGACTCAACCACATCAAACATGGAGCATGTTAGTGGTTCCCCTCTGGGTACAGTAGATGGGTGCACAGGAATCAGGGACACTGGGACATACACAAAGGACCACAGCAACAGAAGCCTGAGCCTGTGCATGGAGCTATGCTTAACTGCAAGAAAATATAATTGAAATTTCTCTGTTACTTGCTACATGAACTCACCTGTCTCAGGAGAAACCTGAGAAGATTTTTATGTCACTTGGAGTGTATTTATCCATACTAATTCAGAGAAAGATACCATAAGCATCTCCATAAGTTCCATACCAGTAACTCCCTAACCTATTCAAGCTAAATAAAATATTTCCTGGAGGTATGTGTGAAATATGCTGGGAATTTAATGATTTGCTGCAGAAGAAACAATGAAGAACTGAATTCCAGTTTTAATTGAAAACCTTTTAATTTATTTTAAAAATAAAAACACTTTCCATTTCTATTTACATTTATGTTTACAATTTTAATAGCCTGCTCATTTCTGACACAATAACATTGTGAAGTCAGACAAAAGTAATTCAGACACTTCTATGTAAACCTGAGGTCAGTTGCTTGTTTGATAGAAATGTTTGTTTCCAACAGAGAACTTAGCAACAGCACTTCCCAACATCTTCCTTCTTCATTTCACTCTGGGGCAACAAAGTGGCCTCTTCATATTCACAGGAAGAGTCAGGATCTCTGTGATATCTGCTTTCCTTCCTCAGTATGTTCAAGCCTTTATACAAAATACTTTCAGGGATCCACAGTGCCCCACTTTATCCCCCTAATTTTTTTTTTTTAATTAAATTTTCCCACAATAATATTTGTTTCTGTCTCTGGGGGATTTTATTGTCGGGGGGTTTTTTTCCCCCTTCACAATCTGGGAAAGGCTTTTAATATTAGGATGTTAAACCCCTCTTTTTCCAGAGGAAAACTGGCACAAAAGACATTCTGTGGAGACATCATCCACAGTTTAATTTTGTCTTGAGCATATTAAGACTTGATAACTAGAGCTTAACAATTAACTGAAGTCAGGAATTAAGTGGAGTAGAATCACTACAGGCATCCTAAATATTCAGTGAACAGAAAGAAGGGAAATAGATGAGCATGATTTTCCCCTGTGGTGGGAGGATTAGGAATGGGGCTACTCTTCTATCTTCAGTGCTTTTTCAGTGCTTCACAGAAATTGCTAGAATCAGGTGTATTTAATCTGGTCCATTTAATCTGCTCCAATATGGCCAGAAATATTCTTGTATTACTACCATGGATAACTGGTTTCACTGCTAGAAAATTATGAATTCTCTCTGCATTAAGCAGTCCATTTCTATGAGAACTTATGATTTGCTGTGCTAGGCAAAATGGGTGCTCTTTTCTTTTAAACTGAATATATTATGGATAATTAAACCACTGAATGTTAATTTGCTATAACATGAAGTGAACTTGATAATAAAAGAAACCATTTATGTGATTCTAAAGAAAGGATGAAATATGCTTTTAATATAAAACAATATTTCAATTAAAATGCTCAAATGCTGTAGTTCAACACCTCTTTCTAAGCATTTTAGTATGGATTGTGTTTGTACTCATTTTTTTTTCCTCCTATGTGGTCTTGTCTCAATCTTTCAGTGTCACTGGTGCCTTTTCCTGGTTTCTGATGTTCATAATGTCCATACCATGAATTCTGAATGAGTTTGGCTGACAAATGTCCCATGGCCTCCCAGCACAGCCTCTCTGCTCTCCTGAGCTCACACAGAGCAGGGGAGGAGGAGTGAGGTCCTGGTGTTGCCAGCACAGCGGAATCAGCATTTTGCAGGAGCAAAAATGGATGTAGGGACAATCCAAAAGGTTTGTGCTGGATTTGGATGTTAGCCTCTTATGACCAGATATGAATTTGAGCAATAGGTGCTAAATTAGCTTATAACCACTCTGTGATTAAGAGAAGGCTGGGAAGCATTTAAGTAGAGGGCATATGTGTACAGGGTCACACTGCTAAAATATTTACTCCCTATTTTACCTGTCAGTGTTGCCAATTAAGTAGCAAATTTTGTTCCAGGACTATTAAATAATGGCTTCTAACAAAAATGCATTTTGTGTGGTAATTATTTTTGAACTGTTGTAGGTGTAATTGTTAATGAAATTCAGTCTTTTGTCTCTGCAGCCACCTTCTCCTTGCCTCCACAAGAGTTTGCTATTTAAGAGCTTGCCAACTCAAACAAATTTAATTGCAGTGCCTTTTTCTTTCTTATTTCACGCTAAGCATGG
Source organism: Leptocoma aspasia (assembly GCA_013399835.1). Classification (NCBI taxonomy): domain Eukaryota; kingdom Metazoa; phylum Chordata; class Aves; order Passeriformes; family Nectariniidae; genus Leptocoma; species Leptocoma aspasia. Next base: position 465,151 of record VXAX01003853.1, read on the forward strand.
ACTCACAAGGCAGTACAGAGATGTAACACAAGAATTCCTGTCTCTATTTTCCTCAATGACTTGAGGGAAATGCAACAAACCCTGAGTTCAACTTTGCATCCAGGCAATGACAACTTGTCCCACCTGCCCACCTTTCAGTGCCATAATGTGAAGCAATTAGATGTTGACAGTTTTTTTCAGTTTGGAAAATCTGGGATTAGTTCTATCCTCTTTACACCTCTTGATGCTCTCTCTCTCCTTTGCAGGCACTCCAACTAAAAGAACAGGGGATACACATAAGAGCAGTTCTCCAAATACTACTTGCTTTATTAATAACTACAACTACACTTCTTGGTTGTGCTAAAAGAAAGGAAATTACAACTGTTTGGACTTGAACTTTTCTTTATAGTCTCCTTGTAATTTTTAACATGGTTCCTGAGAGAATCAGAAGCTTGCATAGCAGATTGGCTTTTGAAATACACAGATTATAAGAATCCAAAATGTCCAGTGTGAGCATTCCAAACCAAGGAGCTGAAACAGGTAATTTTCATGGGTCCTTTTTCACTGGCATTGGAGAGCACTGTCAAATCTGCACCCTCAGGCATCCTGTGCTCTAGAGCAGTGATTGTGGGAGCTTCACCACTTGCATCTTCTGACTCTAAGCACTCAGTTGCAGTGGTGCTCTGGTGCAAATTTGCCATTGCAATGCAACTTTGTCAGCCTTTCCACTCATTCAGTCTGCAGTGAACAAACATGTCTGTGCTGCAATACGAGCACAAGCCCTCCCAAAATATGTGCATTTGTGACCTTTTTTTTTTTTTTGTACTGCTGTTCCATACACAGTGCTGTGGCAGCAGCCAGCATACAGTCTGTGTGTCCTGTGGCTTTGCTGGCCAGATAGAAAAAACTGCTTTGGTCTCATTCCCAGCTGCTGTATGAATTGGCTGCCCCTGGAATATAATGGGACTGGTTTATGTTTCGTATCATTTAATGTACTGGAATTACTACCCGAAATAACTATGTTAAATAACTTCAAATTATTAATTCTTCCTTCTGTGGAAAAAAGGCGCCACTAAGAAGTCACACAAGAATTTAATTCCCTGGGTTTATGGCCACTGAATGTATCAAGTGCAAAAAAATTTTGATTCCTAGCTACTCTCAGAGTAGGACTGAAGGCTTTGAACATGGATGTGCTCTGAGTCTTGGGGTGCCTGCTACCTGAGTGTTTGGGGCTGTGATGAGACAAAAAACTCTCCATATGCTATAATGTTATATCCTTGCAAACCCTAAAGAGAATGAAAGCTAATAATCCTAAATTAACAAAACTTACACTGTAGTCATCAAGTTATACACATTATGGATAGCCATGCTCACAAAATGCCAAAAGACTCTCAGATTTCCTAATCAGCAATACAGAGTTAGAACTGAGCTAATAGAGTAATCCATTCAATTAAAGCAATAAGGAAAATAAGATAAAATTCTGCCCCTCTCTTTTTTTCAGAAACTGCTGTTGAGCCTTCTGCAAACAGATTTCTGTGCTGTTCACATTAAGTCTCCTGAAGTTCCCAACAGCTTTCAAGCCATATTTCACCTGTTGTGGAATAATTCAGTTTGCCCTCACAGGCTCACTCTCATGGCTGTTGAAATGTCTGTGCTGCAGATCTGGTTCAGCACACCACAGCAGCTACCTGGGTGCACACACAGCAATCCAATTCCTTCTGGACTTTTCCCTTCTGCAGCTTGTGCTTTTCCCCTCAAATCCCACACACACTGAACAGCACAAATCATGGGGCTGCTCATTGAAAATCCTGTTGTTTGTTCTGCCTGACTGAATGAGAATTACAGTAAAAGCAAACCTCCCTACCAAAATAGCAAACAACCATTTTTATCTAAAAGCATCACCGTGTCACTCTCAAATCAACTAGTTTCTCTGATGTTTTCTGAAGTCATGGCTAAACTTTTAACATTTTAGATTGTTTGAATGTATCCACCGGGGGAGCCCTTACAGCAGCCTCATGGCTCCTAAAGGGAGCCTACAAGAAAGCTGGAGAGGGACTTTTGACAAGGGCATGCAGGGATAGCGCTTTAAACTAAAAAGGGGTAGATTCATCTTGGCTATCAGGAATAAATTCTTTACTGTGAGTGTGTTGAGGTGCTGGAATACATTTCTCTGAGGAGCTGTGGATGGCCCATCCCTGAAGGTTGTTCTGGTGGGAGGTGTCCCTGCCCATGTCAGGGGGTTGGAACTAGATGATCTTTAAGGGCCCTTGCAACCCAAGTCATTCGGTGTTTCTATGGTTCTGTAATCATCCCTTTTGAAAAAGGGAAAATAACTGGCAATACTTTATTTAGGGCATCCAAGAACCTTCCACTGCGTTCTTTGAAACACAAGCAACAGAAAATTAAAATAAAATTTAAGGTTAAGAACCCCCCATCAAGAAATAGAATTATTTTTGTATTAATTTCTCTATTTAAAGTATGTGCTAATTTGGAAGAAGGGAATCAGAACGTTATGCATATGATAAAATTATTCCGGTTGGCAAATAATTATGCTTAAGACATTTTATTGGTCTGCCCTTAAGAACCACCAGGTGAGAATTTACTCTTCTTTCTTGCCTGCATGAAAGAAACATGAATATTAAACTCTGACATTTTGAACTGTCCTTTAAGGCATCTGAATTTTCCTTAAGCAGATGGGACAAATACCTTCCTTTGTTCTTCAGCCTCTGAAGGAACAAGAGAAACTTCAGCATTCCATGGGTAGAACACAAGATGATATATAGATGACTAAACCAGGAATTAATAAAATTATCATAGGAAGGTAAGTTATACTGAGCCTTGCTAAAAGGACTCATGCACCCTTAAACACAGGTTAAGATTTGCTGAGTCGTAGACACATAACTAACGAAACGAAGCATAGAATGAGAATATAAAAATGCACATATGGATGTTCATAATGCCTCTGAATTCAGACTAACACAGGCACCAAAGCAGGTGAGGAAGATAACTGGGACTATGGAAAATTCTTCCTAAAAAGTGTGGGCTTTTTTAACTATGAGAAGGAAGTGACAAATAAGAGAGATATCTGAAAAGCTGTCTGTGAATTAGTGAGGAAAATCAAAGAAAGGAAGATTCTTGAGAACCCGGATTTTCCTGTACCACAACATAAATTCTACATACAAAAATGTTGGAAAACTTTGCAATAAAGAAACAAACATTTTTCCACATAGCAAAAATCTTGGTGGAATACTGAGTTTGGGAGTGATTAGGCCAGGGACTAAGTTATCCAGTTCTTTATTTGAAGCTCTGTTAAGTAGAAACAGGAGGAATAAGATACAAAAGTGGCGAATTGCACCCATACTAGTCCCCATTCCTGGTGCTCTTAGAGCCTTTTCTGGAAAATATGAAATTACAGGGGGCTTGGTTCTGACTCCCAAATGCAGTTTTCAGCTCCTGGTTAGGGAGGCAGAAAGCCAGGCTGTGAACATAGGGAATAGAACCTGTTCTCCTCAGTGTCCACCATCCTTGGGGCCTTTTGGGAGAGGTTCCACTGCAGAAGGACAGGTAGGACACTGCTGCAGGGGGCCTGAAGCATTAACTCCTTCATTAGCAGTCAGATTATTTTCCATTGCCTTGGTATTGAGTGCATTTGGGGTTGTGTCAAGAGGCAAAGCAACTCTGTGTTGTGGCACTCTCTTGGCAAACCTGCTGCTTCCAGCCTTCCAAATTGCTTCAACAAATCCAGTAGGTTAATCAGACCTCCTTAGCAGCTGATTTAAACCCATATATCCATTCCACTGTACAGTCTTAACTAGATCAATTACAGAAACAACCACTATAACCATGACAATTTGCCTGCATTTTTGAAAGGGAAATCACAAGAGGGTGATTCATTTGCTTTGAAATGCTTGAAGATAATTGCTAGTTGCTTATGATGATATTGTTTGCTTAAATTCTTGGCCATTTCTTTCTGAGCCTTTTATTTTACATGAATACTGTTCTGTCAGCTGATGATCTTTAACAACACTGGCAGATCAGGCTACTCTCCTGTCAAGCACAGGTATGCCTGTGAGGAATTTCACAATTAGTGATCTCTGTGGAGAGAGAAATCCTCAGAATCATGAGATCTGGACTGGACTCATTCAGTTTAAGTGAGTGATTTTGTTCTTGCAGTGAATCAACACATTAAATCAAAGGTTTTTTCATTATTTCAAGAACAGCAATCATTACACTGGCTTCTTAGTGAGTCATGGGTTTTCCTACAAAAAAGCCTTATTTGAAATGGCTGAATTTTTTAATATTAAAATAAGTAATCTCACTAGGTAGATGTAGAACTATATCCAGGTTTGCAAAAAGCAGCTATATTCAGTTCATGTATCATTACCACAGTTTTTAAACTGCTGTAAGTTGGCATTAGCCCACTGGATCAGACAGTTGAGATCTGTCATGGTAATTTGAGTTTTGTCAGCTATTTATGCTATATTAAAATTATCTAAACTTCTATTGCCATGTCAAAAAGTAAGAGGCTTCCTAGTTCTCTAGCTACTTTTAAGGTGTTATTTAGATCAGGTCACTCACAGAAATAAAGACTTATCCATGGTAATTCTTCTGCATTGGCACAGATTTATTTTTTCTCTAGCAAGGAGCAGACGAAGTGATATTGAAAATGCAGTGGCAGTCACAAGGAACAGATGCTAGAGAATGACCAGCCACAAATAAATTTCACAAGATCTCTCATCTTGACCTGCAAGACTTACAGACTCAGGGTTCAGCTGAATATCTGAGTTTGTCTCCTCCTTTTAAGCTCAGGTGTATGTTTTCATTTGAGCAAATTGTAGCACTTTTTTTTTCCAACTGATGATAAATTTCAGACATTTCAGGTAGAAATGCAGACAGATGGACCAGCCCCATGTCCTAGCAGTGGTGTATCCTGCTACCCAAGTTCTCTCTCAGGGTGAAATTCAGTCTTGTGCAGAGGGAGCAGGCTGGCCAGGTAGCCTGGAGCTTTCAGCTAAGCCAAGGACATGAGCATTTTTGTGACTCACTGCAGCAAGCTACATGTTACCTTGCTTCACCTCCTTATCCCAAACTAACGTGCATTTAAAAGTATGTTATCCTGAGGAGTCCCATCAAGGACGGAGCATCAGGCAGATGGCAGTAAGGCCCTCAGAGACTAGGGTATAGATGGAGAGAGAAAAAGCTAACAAATGAAGATAAAAATGCTACAGGGAGGAACTGGCTATTGAAAAACTGCATGGTACCTTGCACAATGACCCTCTGATCCTTTCTCCAGTACGTATATTATAGGCATGTAACAATTTTCTAACATTCTGCACAAATTCTCTCTGATGTAGTTATTTTTGTTGTCAAATTGTTTCTTTCTTTAACCTTATTCCTACCTTGTACTTAATTTCTTCCTGGTTTGTGTCCCTTTTTATGTGCAAGTTTTGAAGAACACCTTGAGCTATAACTGAAGTTCATTTCAGATCTCTAGGGTCTGTCCACACTCTTAATGAAATAAAATTGCTATTGGTGGAACATGTGAAATGAATTGGAATAATTTCGTCTCCCCCAGTGCCTGAGTGTATGTTTCAGCAGACATTTAAATTGTCCCCAAAAGGCAGAGTAGATGTTTATCTGTATGGGTTGCACTGGGAGTTATGCACCCCATGCTCTGCTAGCAACTGCCTTTTGATGAACACATAATTCATATAAACTGTATTCCTATTCTTTGAGCAAATCTGATGTACTAGACAATAAAACCCTGTTGTTTAGACAGCCTGTTTAACCTTGGCTCTTGGTTTCATGGGCTGTTAGGCTCCTAGGTAATGATTGCAATTCTTCATCTACTAGAGCTCGTGGTGTTGTAAATACAGTTGAGTTAATGAGTCACAATTTCCCCCTTTTTTCACTCCTTCCTAAATGCCAGGTAGAGACAAGATTAATGGCTCTTTGCTGGGTCTATATGTAGCATTCTGTCATATCTCTCTTGCATGTACTTTAGCACAGCACATGAGTAGAGGGGCACTGGAGGGGCCATTAATAAGTGTTTAATTGATGACTGACATAATCAGGCAGTTTACTAGTTTTAAAAATAATGATGGAAGAAATAAAGACTGTAAAAATGGGCTTAAAAAACTTGATCTTGCTGTGTGGCAAATTTATTTTCAGTACAAGTATGTGAAAGCTGCTTCACCTTTCTGATACGGAATCCTGAGATAAAACTGAAATGAAGCACTGGTATTTTGGAAGAAGGCAGTGATTTTGTTTAAGGCACAGGTCTGGGATTTGGAAGGTCCACTTTCAATTATCAGTTTTGCTGTAGTCTTTTGATTGAACCATTTATCTGCCTTTAGCTCTTCTTGTGCCAGACATGATGGACATTTCTTCTGCCCAATATTTTTCTTATTACTTAGAACCTGACCATCCTGAAGTCAAATACTGCATGTGGTTAGAGAAATGGGAATTAGCTCTTTACTGGAGACTTTATGAACTGTAGTTGTAATAGCCTGGAAAGGTGAATAAATTATTATTTAAAAATCATTAATGATTAGGAAGATGTGACCATTTCTGCAATGAGATATGCTGGCCTTTTAAATTGAGTAAGAGAGGTTCTTGAGGGTATATTACCTCAGATCATTCATGTTCTGGAGACAACCGGGAAAACTGCTAATCCCAAGGAAGCTGTCCTACAGAAAAAGTACAATTAAATAAATCCATGTTGTTTGGAATTGAGACCAAAACATTATAGAGGGGGCAAGGCAGTGACTGGCACAAAGGAATGATGGGGCAGCTAAGACTTGTAGCTCATCCCCGGTGAAGCACACTGCTGAAAGAACATAGGCACCATATACTTTATATTTCCCTGTGGTAAAGGAATTCAAGCATGTTTATATGCATTTCTAAAAAAATCTGCAATCTCCATTTGGTAAGCTGAAAGTCTAGGAGATTCTCTTTTTATTTTGGCTCCTAGAATAACATTTTTCAGACTTTTGATTTATACTCTAATTATGTTCTGGGGTGAGTTCAATATTCCTAAAGGAGAAGCTTGGGCTTGCACTGCTCTCTTTGCTTCAGCTACAAAGAATATTCAGATTCCTGCTTTTCCATCAATGGTCTAAATGCATGTACTTTGACCATACTTAGCACCATCTCACCTGTCACCATGGATAATTACACATTGTAGAGGAAATGTAATCTACTGTTTGCATATTTATGTTTTAAAAGTAATAAAAACTTCTATCAGCCTAATGTGTCCCAGTTACTGACAGCCCTGATACAGCTTTGTTTAGTTAAGACAGGTGAAATTATAATATACAAGAATTATTACCATCCTCTCTTTTGTCATGAGTCTCTTCTAAGAATAGATACTTTATTTAGATATCTAGATATCAGTCCTGAAACAAGCTGTTCGAACAGCATGCTTGGTAATTCCTGTGTCTAAAAAATGGAGCCCCATGAGAATGAACAGTTAACAGCACACACTTGGGTCTCTAGAAAAAGATACAAAATATACCTGAGACAGGGAGCAGCCTTTTTTGTGTGCTCATGTGGTCTCATCTCTGTTTTTGTCCAAACCATTGCATAATCTGAAATTTCAGCACAGCATGTCTGCCAAGAAAGGTAAAACATGCTTATGTGCTAAGAAATCTGGGCTATAATGTGAAACAGAGACACTGAGTAGCTCTTTCTGCAGTAGATTAAAATGCACTTATTGGGTCTAAATTCCTGGGCCTCAATTCTCATCAGTCTGACAAATACGAACTAAATGACATGAAGTTATATTTCATGTAACCTTTTGAAAGGAAAGCTCTGGTGCTCTAGAGCTTCTTGCAGTGAGATATTGCTTAAGCAATACAGTCTTTTAAAAGCCCATATAATCAGATGCTTGTTCATGTTAAGTGTCTTGAAGTGAGGCCAAAGGCACTCGATGTCTAAACAAGGTCAATTTTGGATAATATTCCCCATTAACCATCCAAGAGAGCTGTATAATGGCTCTGCCTATTAGCTGCCAGCACAGTAAACACTCACCTGCCCCCTGTGCCTGCAGCCCAAGGGGACAGCAGGCTGGCAAGGATGGGAAATGGAGAGCTGGTTTTATCCCTGCTTATATAAAATAGCCTGCTTGTAGAACTCTTATAATAAATATACATTTGCACTTACAGAATATTTTTTCCTGGTTGAATAAAGGGATATAGCTCTCAACAGGATGAATCGAAAGAAAATGACTCTCTTTTATCTAAGGAAATTTAGATACTGAGGAATGCTTTTGTGCAGAGCATCAACATTAGAGTTAGTGGGGAGAATTAACAGCAGGACAAGTTGTCTCCTATTATTCATATTATTTACATTTAGAGCAAAAAGAAAGATGAAGGGGCTTTTCTGTCTTACAAGCTCAGTGGGACTTATATAGTTACCCCTGTGTGGTGGCTTCCAACACTACACCTGTGCCTACACTTTTGGGACCACTTTGGGATTTTTCATATTGTCATGTATATATGGCCATATACATGGACACATCAAAGTATACATGTTAAAAATACACACATATATGAAAGAGAGATTTTAATTTTGTCCCCTGCTGCTACAATCAGTCAAAACAAAGAGGTGTTTCAGTACCATTATACAACAGAAACAATTAAACTGAATTAATATAAAGAAGTGCTCATAGACAGACTAAATGAAGCAGGATCCCACCCTAAAGCAATGTCTTTTTTGGTTCTTGAAAAATATGCTCTTTTTTTTTTTTTTAAAGAGAGGCAGGGAGGAAAAGGATACAAGAAGTTTTTTACTGTTTCAGCTTGGACATCATGGTAAACTTCTAAACACATCCACAATTCAACACCATGGGATAAATTATTCTCAAGAATGAGCCATCCTAGAATTGATCATGTAACAAACACTTGTTCTTTTCCTTCAAAGCAAACCTGAAATACGATGATGTTGATATGGAGTGCTATCCGTGTGAACACTGAATTATTACTTGTAACAATGGGTAAGTGTTGATTGCATTTTTTGAGTGTTTTCTCATGAAAGGAGTTGGTGATTTAACATATTGAGGATTTCAGCTATAAGCTATTAAAAACAGCTGCAGCCTATTATGCTGGGATGACAGCCACAGCCAACAAGTGGCAGGATACTTGTGACATATGTACCACAAAGGAAAGATTTAATGTCTTAAGTAATAAAAACAACTCACTGAGTCAAAAAAAAAAAAAGGAAAACAAAAGCAACCCAAAAAACCCAAAACACGCTTCTCTGAGAATTTTTTTTTTTTCCCCATAGGATTTGGGAATTACAAGAAATCATGAACTATATCTGTAAAAGGTCACATTTAATTTGCTTTCACTGTTATGCAAAGGTATGACCTTGTTGTGTTTTCAGAGGAGTTCATCAGTCTCCAGAGAGATTAAATAAAGAGGAAACTTACCTCTGGCAGCTAAATCAAGCAGTTTAGATTTTAGACCATCAGCTCTAGCACACTTAAAAAGATTAATATGCAGGGGCTCCTCCCATGTCTATTCAGAGAGAAGGAAGAAAAGGGCAAACGAGGGAGTGAATTAAAATCATTAGGGCCTACAAGAATGAAAGGCAAGAATTCCAAGTAAGCAAGTATTTATTAGCACATGAGGCCAGTTTTAGAACTAGTGAAATGATGCATTCATCAGCAATGGCAGAAATATTTTTGGAAGGACCACTTTCTGCATGTTTCTGTGCCACCAGTCTTCAGCTCCTAGCCTTCACATTTTCCTGTCAAGTGTTTAGGGACTCTCCCTTTCCCAGCAGCTGGAAATTATCTTGTATCTTAGTACATCTTACAACATATTTACTTTGATCTGAGGACAATCAATAATAAAAGAATATGCTTGACAAAAGCCCTGTCTTTCCATGCCTGGCCCCAGATGACGTTTTACAAACAACTTAGCAAGTTTCTGCAGCAACCACTATATATTGATTTCTAAAGTACTTTCCGAGTAAATCAGTGGATTTGAGAAGCATGGACATCAGACAGGACAAAGAGTAGGAATTTATAAAAAGAAATGAAAAAGAAATATTTTTAAAACTAACTGCAAATGAGAACAGAACACACAGTACAAAGGCTAAGTGGATGGGAAACACACTCCCTTTCAGACAGCAGTAGAGCAGTAGCCTGGATATTGTACACACGGGATAAAAAGCAAAAAATCCAGCTTACAGTGAAATTCTTGGGCTGAAGTTCAGCAAAGAAAGTGAGACAAAGTCTTGCTGTACTTAAAGCTAATACAGGCTTTCATTCTGAAAATTTTTGGGGCGAAGGGTCGTAAGTCAAAAGTTCGTGGTGTGTGTGTTCATATAGAGAATTGAAGTGGTGAAAGTAAACATGTTCTATAAAAACAGAAAAAATGCCCTGCAGAGTCAGACTAACAGTCCACTTAACCCAGGAATTTATCTCCAACAAATAGCAAGAGAAGGCTTTTTGTTCCGTCATTCTCTTCTAGCATCCATAATGGTTATATTAGGGATATTTGAGAATGCAATGCTGTCTTTTTCATGTCTTTTTACAGACTTGATGTCCATGAATTTGTCTAATCCTTTCCTGAATCTTTGATAAAAAAATATCTCTATCTGCAACCTCCTGTGGCAGTATAGACCAGGAAATGCCTGTTTTCTGTGCAAAATAAAAGTCCTTAATTTAATGGTTTAAAACGATCTTTTACTACTTTCAAGTTACCTCAAAAACACATTTGTTGTGGTATTGAAGGGTTTAGTGAGCAAGAGTTCCATGTTCACTTCCAAGCCTAAAGCTGGGAATCCAGTCTTTATGGCAAAAAGAACAGAAGCCCCTCTTCAACTTCATCATAGGTTAAGACAGCAGGGAAAATGACTGTAGGCACTCACAAGGAGTTGATAAGAGAAGCACTTTCAAGGTTCTCCAGGATTTATAACTAAAAAGTACCTAATGCAACTGAGAAAATGATTGTCAAGATAATAGAAAGTAAAACTTGTCACTTCTTGTCAGTTTGGGAGGCGAGCTAGACTGAACGCGGATCATGCACCTTTGGTAAGTACAGCCACAGCAAAATGGGGGTGTGGAGATCCAGATTTGGGTTTGCTGTTCGAAAAAGCAGCAAATACTGAAACCACACAGATGTCTGAGACCTCTCAAAACTGCAATGCAAAAAAACTCCCTTGTAATACCTGAAGACACAGGAGCTGTATAGGGCACAGACAACCACCATTGCTGTGTTGGAATGTTGCAGTGTCCTGAGATACCCACGTATGAGAGCACAGACCCATCCTGAAGAAAAAAGCTGGGCACTTTGACACATGCCGTGTTAGAGTACATATGATGTAATCATTTTAGTTGTGCTTTATACAGGATTACGTCTACCCTCCCTCTGATCTCATTTTGAATTGATAACAAAGCTCTTGAGCTGATGACTGGTGACTTTCAGAAGGCTGTACTAGACTGGACTTCTGCTCCGCAGTACCAGCTGATGTGATGAACATCCTCCCATGAGTGTAGGTAAGACAGCAAACCCTCTCTTAACAAAAGGATTTTAGCTAAATCCTGCCCCAGTTTCTACTTGTGAGAGCAGAGAGTGGTGCAGATTGAATTCTGATGGTGATCAGCACCTGTTGCTAAGGGAGACGTACAAGGATGGAGTAGATGAGATGAAGCAGGATATCAGTTTTCAGTTCAGTCATACAAAGTAGATCCCATCCCAGAGACACAAAATGGGTGTTTATTTCATTACAACTAGCTCAACTCAGCACTAAGTCTCCTCCTGATGCATTTTGTATCCTCACTTGCTAAGGAAAATGTTGGTTCTTCCTCTTAAATTTGCTGCAAGGGCAAAGCATTGCCTTCCAGTGTGAGAGAATGCCAGACAGAGTAGTACTTCTTTGTATCTTTTGGGTTTGTTCAACCTTATAATGAAACTAATTCTTTTTCAAAACAGGTCAGTGTGTGATTAAGTAAGAGGCAATATATTTAAGGTTCTGTTGTCAGGAAAGTTTAAACACAATCATATCTGGGTTATTGGGTTTTTTTTTTGTTTGGTTGGGTTTTTTTAAGTGATAAATTTCTTCAAATATTCCCAATCCAGTTATATAATTTCCTACAAACACTGTTTTGTAACCATGGGTCTGATTCACCACTGCATCACTCCACTTTTATACCAGTGCCAGTCTGGCTGATTGATTTTCAGAAGGGTTATATCAGCATAAAACTGTAGCAATGGAGTTGTGAATCAGACTGAGAGAGGAACAGCTACTCCAGGCAGAAAAATTCTTTGAAGAAACCTAACAGTCAGAAACCTTGACATGGCCATAGCACACATAGATGGTTTTCTGTCATCTCTGGCTGAGTGAAGCACTCCCTGGGTCCTGCAGCTTCACAGGTCCACTGAAGCTACAGCTGCAATTCCCAGCACATGAGTTCCTCCCACCCACATCTCCTCCAACTTGGCTCATTTTTAGCCTTTTGCCAGGAGGGGCTGAAAGAATGAATCTTAATGAGTATTTTTTTTTTAAGGTTGTATAAATTCAGAACAACCATGCTAAATGGTGACTGTCTGGCCTTTCCTAAAGATTTTTAGAACTTCAGTGTCCAAAGCAGAATCATTTTCCTGGCTACTACACGGGACTGACATATTTTCTATCTGTATCTCATATATAGAGCTGGTCTGGGATATTGGAGTTCAGTTATTATTTCTCTGAGTGCTGTGGTGGTTGGGGTCAGGACTCTCCTGAGAGTGACCCCCAACCTGTGGAATGCTGATTTCTCCCCCTTTTTCCCCAGCTGGCTGCTTTGTGGGATGTGCCTGGAGAAGATGAGATCATGTGTTTGATTAAAATCCCTCTCCTTCCATTGCAAATCTCTGCTGTGGAGGGATGGATTTTAAATGTGCCAGTGTAATCAATCAGATGATTTTTAATGAGTCTAAGACTGCAAGAAGAGACAGAGGCCAGGAATCACTTATCTCTCAGGAATCAGACAGTGATTATGATTAGATGTGGGGTTTTTTTCTGTGTACCAGATTTGTTGATAAATGTGCTTCACCTTTTTCTGTTTCTAACATAAAGGATTAGTGGAGTATTTCCACTCATAAAAAAAAGGCCAAAAAAGCAAAATAAAAAACCTCAAAAAACCACCACCACCTGCTTTCTGGATTCAAAAACTTATAATACAAACAAAAATATTAGCCTCTCAGTCTATTTTTTGCAGTGTTCTTATCTATTTTTTCACAAGATATAATCCTGTGTTTCTAAATTTTCTGAGAAATTTCAGCTGCTGAACATGTTAAGAGGAAACATTCTTTCTACCTTCATTCCAGTTTTGCCAACTAAGTGTTGATCCAGCAAATTGCATGTTACCAGAGCACAGCAATCAGTATTAGTCACTTGAAGGGCAAAATACCTACTAAGTAGTTTTCACTGTGAATATATTTTTCTGCTTTTGATTTGCTCTCAGTACACAGTTCATGCTTCCTGCTTACTCATGGTTTGTTTCTTTGTAAATTCTTTTGTTGTTTAAAAGGTTCAGTGAAAGGTTTCCTTTCCTAAGAATGCATTCTTCAGTGGAGCTCTGACTTTACAAGCTGGATTACCCTCTAGTTGATGATCTTTAGGAAAAGATTTCATTTCTTCATCACCATTTCTCAGCCAGTCTGTTAGGGCCCACTCATCCATCTTGTAGTCCCCCATATGTCCATCTCCTTCTGCTACAGCTTGTTCTGTACGTGGTTTGCAAGGTCTTTGCAGGGCTCCCATGTTTCCTCTTTATGACTGAGAAAGACATGGCCTGGAGTGGTGCAGGGCATGTAGAATGAGGCTGGTGCTCCAGCCCACTTGAGTCAGTGCTGCACGGTTAATCTGGACTTGCTGAATGTGAAAAGAATCAATTTTAAACCCTCTGGGTTTTATCTTTGTGGGTTCTGTTGTTCTGTGGCTGGGAATTCCGGTACCTAAGAATCCAGTAAGTGATTAGGATTCTCTTGTAGCATTCAAAGTTGGGAAAAGAGGGCTTTCTGGAAGAAGTTCTAATTTCATCCAGAGAGGCTTAATCTAACCTGGGGTAATAGATAGAAAACAATAAAATTAAATAAAAACTTAAGTAAACTAAATTAAAATACATAATTGGCCATTTATTTCAATGTGGGCTCAGAGAAAGAAATACCTGTTTAATAGAGAGCTGTGTTCCCTCAGCGATGTGTGAAACAGAAGGTGATAAAATTTAAAACTAACAAGTGGACTTTGTTTACATTTTTAGAGTAGCAGACACTGCAGAATTGTGGTATATTTCTGAAGAAAGACTCCCCTGACATCATGTTAGAGAAATTTTTGGATTGGGAAGACCCATAAGTTTATTTTGTACAATAAAGAGGGAAAATAGAATATGAAAAAAAATTGAGAAGCTCTGCCCTCAGTGATGATATATAATATTTTTAGAGAATTGTCATTGTACAAAACTCACTTTTTATGTTGATTCATAAAAACTATTTATTTTGATAAGAAAATAGAATTCTGATGTTTTACATTTATGTTCTCTTATATTCTCTGCAACCTCCCTGCATATCTGCTCTAAAATTTTTCAGTGTTATTATTTCAAGTACCTTGAAGCTTCACAGATTCCCACCATTGCTCTTTGAACCTTTGCAGTGGGATGAGAAGGAAAGATGGAGGTGCACAGAGGAATTCACAAACTCAGAAGGTGAGCATCCCTTACACAGGGAGAAAACCCACCTAAGAAAAATGGCTGACAGTCAAAAAAGGACCTGAAAAGACTTGTGCAGCTTTCATGACACTTTTGGACAAAAGGGTTTAATTGCCTGTAAAAAGAAACCGTGAAACCTTCCCAGCTGCCCCTCAATTAAGTCCTTCTTTGGTGTTAACTGAAGAGAATCCAATTTGATTTTCCCTGAGGGCTCTCCATGGGTTGAAGTAAAGCTCAGTAAGTGGAGAAAATATGGAGATTCAGCTCAATAAACTGCTATGTAGAATCACCCTTAGTCCAGATGGGATCAGAAGAATTGTAAAATCCTGGAGGGAACTAAATTCAAATGTAATTCTCAAAGCTGGCCTGAAAGATTCCAATGAAGTCTGGCTTGCAAAAACTGCAGTTACAGCCATTAATTCTTCAAGAGGGGCAAGGTTGTGACAATTCCCCTGTCTCACTTCATAACCCAGCAGTTTAGCTCTTGGCTCTCTCACTCACCCCCAATGCTCAGCCCCCATCCTCTGAAGGGACTGAACCCTGAAACCCTACCTCTCCCCACAGCTGCCTGTCTCCAGTGCAAGGCTCACCTCATTTTTGCCTTATTCCCTTGAGGATGTTGTTATGATGCTCTCAGGCCTGAAATAGGAATGGGCCCAGCTGACACCAGGATGCTCAAGACAGCCATCCTGGCTGTACCCTGGCCAGCAAGGGAAGGCATCCACCACATCCTGTGGTCCACGAGGCCATGGAAGCATGCCTGACACCTGTGGTGTGTTAAGGACAGCAGGTTTGCTGTCCTGCTACAAGGGTGCCTGGCAGGTACCCTTGGATAACAATAATGGCACCTTTTAAATATCTTGTTACCTTATTTTCCACTTTTTGTTGTCTTCTTTCACCATCATCGCCCCTGTCTCTCCACTCCCCAGTCCTCTCCAGATAAACAACCCAGCCTCATTTACTTTTTTACTGCAGGTTCCATTTTTACTGGATGTATGGATGTATGGACTACATCCATAGCCCAGTCAGTATTTCTGACCCTGTTAGTGGCACAGTTAGTCTCATTTATATCCTGTGGCTAATGTGGGTATCAAGCTGCTGTTGGTCTTGCCCAAGGTCCCAGAGCTCCTTTTCAGGGAGGTTTGTCCATCTCTCACATCACTCCCTCTGAACCACCTGTGAAACTCATCCATTCTTCACGGGGCTGTCAGTAGCTCCTGTCAGCTTCTGTCATTGGTACCTGTCACATCCAGCAATTTCTCACATCACAGATTCCCACGCTAGTTCAGTCAGCTGGACCTGAGGCCAGGGCCGGTCACTGTCCCAGCTGCTTTCACTGTTTGGGGTGATTTACCAGCTCCCATCTCGGACTGCAAGGCTTTAACCTTTGGTTGAAGGTTCACATAATGCTCATCAGTCTGAAACAGGAGCCTAAAGCCATCATCACTGAATCAAAGCCATCATCATCTAATGAAAAATCAGAATTTATGGAACTCTGGAAAGAATGAGTTTAGGTGAACAGGGAGAAATGGAACAGACCTTGCTTTTTTCCATGTCCATATATAATGGAGGAGTAATTTGATATTGTCATTATAAGCATCTTTATCATAACCCAAATACTCCATCAAATCCAACAACACAGCTGAGGTAAGGACTTGTGCTTCTGCCTTGAGATTCCTTTACTCCTGCTGCCAGTGAAGACAGCTCCAGCAGGAGCTCACCAGTCATTGGGCTCAGATTGAAGTGCAAAGTGGAGTCCTGCCTCAGAGAGGGAGATGGAAAAGGCCTGGCTGTTTTCATGGCTCCTTATCAGTCAGCTGGGACTCATTGCAAAATCATGACACAACTCAGCCACAGCTGGTCTGACCTCATTCCTCCTAGGCCTCGTCATCTGACAAGCAGCCAAAACATTGATATTGAAACAACAGCTTCTTCTGGGGCCAGTTTGAAATCCTCTGTATACAAGGGTCATTCATTCATTCACAAGGGCTGTGACTCATTTCAGCAAGGAGTGTGAGCTGCCTTGCTGCCAGACGTGAAGGTTTGAGAGAGTAGAAGCACTGAACCCGATGCCACCACACACTCTTCATCTTGCACTGGGGCTGGCTGCCCTGCAGGACTGCTGATGTCAGAGAGGATCATTCAGCTCTTCCAAGCTCAGCTTCTCACCTGCCATGAGGGCCCTATCAGCCAGAGATTGTCTTAGCACAGGTAATGTAATCACGGGGATAACATGGTTTATCACAGGACTCACTAATCCAACAAGAACTCGGTCCAAAACACTTCCTCAAACAATTTTCCCCATGTCTTTTACTGAAATGACAACTTGAAATGTTACACACTGAAAGGGTAAAATTCATTACATGACTGAATCAATAGCCAAAAATGTTGCCAAAATTCTGTACCTTTTAGCTACCATCTGTATGTTGGGGAACTGAAGAGGAGGCCTTCACAAGGTGAAGACATCACACAGTGGAGGAAGCATATCCAGATCCATGGAGAACAGATCACTGATGCAGTAAAACTATTTTAAGTGCCACATCCTGACAAGTACTAAAAAGACAGAGGCAGAAACACAGCTACAGCCAAAAATTTCCACAAATCTAATTTCAGCTTGGATTGAGGGGTGATTAATGCAACCTTTGTCTGTTATTTTCTGTAACCACACAGCTCCATGAGCACACAACCACAGTTAAACCACTTGGTAGCTGGGCTAGGGGAGAAGGGACCTTGAAATTCCTTTATTTTTATTTTGTATCTTTTCAGAGTTTTCACATTCCAGAAGCTAGATGTTTTGGTTGCTGTCAGTTTACTTAAATGCTTCTGGGTCAAGAGCCAGTATTAGAAATTATTTGAACAGTCATTCTTTCTAAGCAAGAAGACACTCACTGCAGCTGCAATACAAGAAAATCTGTCTCAGAGCAGCTTACTGTGCAAATGCAGTTCTATCACAATGATTGCAATAAGAACATACTGTATTGTCCATAATTACATCCATATTAGGAGGGAAAAAAATTAGCTAAGCTGTTCAGTTACATGCCAAAACTATTTCCTGAGGGATATTTATTTTGACTAATGTTAGGGGGAAAAAATGAAACCAATCTGGCCTGGTTTAAAGCACTTGATTTTTCTTTTATGTTTGATGGAGAGAAACGAAGAAAGTGAACAATTTATGTAAAGCCACTGCTAGGTTTTAGGGTGGGAAGAGTTTTTAGGGTGACAAGAGTTCCTCCCTCTTGGCAAAGAGAAGGAATTCATAAATGCAGAATGAGACAAGGTTACTGTTCTCAGGGAGAGGTATTTTTTCCCTATCTACCACAGCACTTTTCTGTGGTTTGACACAATGCCAGCATTCACTGGGACAAAATCCTATCTCCTGAAGTACCAACTGATATTTGGCTCTGGATATTTAGTAATATGCTCTTGTTGCTACAGTGATCTCAATATAAATCTGGTTTCTTGCCTACTTTCTATTTCTTTAGTTGCTGTTGTTCTTAACTGCAGACTAAAATAACAGATCATATCACTCCTAAATGAGATAAGTCATAGCTAGCTCGATATTCTTTGGGTGAAGGCACAGGACTGCTACAAACTGTTGGCTGACTGTAATACTGGCTTGTCTTTAAACATGTGTCACCAGATTTTACTGTGAAATAGAGGGAGAGGTTTATATAAACTGAAGAGCACCAGTAAGAATCATTGGCTGGCAGACTACAGATTCAGTTTCCCTGCAACTTTTTCTTGCTCTGGGACTTTCCTCCCTGATATACTGCTTTCTAAAACCAAAACAAACTAAAAAAAAAATCACTCTGACCATTGTGAATTCTGAAATTTGGTCCTGTAAGGTATTACTGCACAATTGTTGTGTATTTGTGAATTCCCCATCAAGTAGTTTAAAACTGTAAAGCACTAAGATGGTTTGTGATAAGACTGAGGATTTGGTAGCACGAAGAGTAGCAATTGACCAAAATTTAGGAAGCATATTTCATTAAAAACAGGGCATTTGTATCCTCTTTCAAGAAACAGATATTGAAAAGTCTACATTCAAATTGTCTCCTACATTCTGCTAATGAAGTCCATCCTCACTACAAAATATCTCACCATATGTACCACTTCCTTAATCAAAACACAGCAGCATCATGGTCCTTCCCTTCTTTCATTAACCGCTTCTGGCAAACAATTTGAACATGTGTCAGTCTAAGGGAGCCTCTTCCTTTGCAGGTTGAAACTGGTTTTTGTGCAAAAGTGTTAATTCAGAGTAAGATGGATCACCCTATTTGTAGTAGCTATATAGCATGTGTAAACAATAATTCAGTATGTCCAAAACACCTGGTTTGATGCCTGAAGGTCTGGCCCTTCATTCAGACTGGAGGCTTTGCCCCAGCAAGGGCCACATAGAGTGTGCAGTAGTGGGATCAGTCACAGAGGATGGCACATGAACTGACCAATAAGGCATCCTGTGCCTACAGGCATGCCATGGATGAAACCCAGTTACATGGAAAAGCAGGAATTTGCCTACGTTTTCCCCATGAGAACAGCACTATAGAGGAGGGGGTATTGCTGTTTGAAGCAGAGAAATCATTTGGGGAGAATAAAAGCTTGATGATGGTGAGAGGGGAA
Source organism: Leptocoma aspasia (assembly GCA_013399835.1). NCBI lineage: Eukaryota > Metazoa > Chordata > Aves > Passeriformes > Nectariniidae > Leptocoma > Leptocoma aspasia. Next base: position 484,448 of record VXAX01003853.1, read on the forward strand.
AGCTCTAGCTTTGAAGAATTTGGAAAAGCCTTGGTGGTTTTCCAAACCTTTGATGTTTGATTTGAGCCAGATCCTGAAGAGGGTCCCAGAGAAACCACTCCATCAGCAATTGCTTTGATTCAGCCTTATGGGAGAGAAGAGTTCAGAGTCAAGGATGTGAGCCCATTTTCACAAGAATAAGGGAAGTCTACTGGAAGGATAATTATGGGGCTATCAGAAGGCAGGCTTAGCCCTGGGCACAGCCTGTGACAAGTGCTCACTGCTGTCCCTCTCACACTGCAGGAGCTCAGCCAGAATGTCACTGCACCTGGGCCAGTGCTCCGTGTTGGACAAAGTTGTTACACTGTCTGCCAAATCCACATCTCCCCCACTGGCTTCAGCACCTGTCAAGGAGCAAGGTAAGTTTGGAAAATTTTAACTCTAGGTGTTTCAGAAAAAGATTATTTGATTTAGGGATATGCAGACATTAACAAAATATTCTTCTAGAAATGTGTGTCTTTCTGGTGCAACTGGACTGTTGTCCCCAAGCTGATGTGCTTCCCCCAAAATTGATCTTTTTGTTAAGAGCATTACATGAAACCCAGCAGACTGGCCCAGTTTCCAGTTTTGTCACATATGTCCTGCATGACCTATAACAAGCTGCTTAGTCTCACTGTGTGTTACTTTGGACACTGAGAGTGATACCTCACTATCCCAAAGGGACATTTGTCAATACACATTAATCACTCTTGTGCAAAGTTGTTAATGGATACTGGAGCAGGGGGTGAAAGTGAACATCTCTGTTGCATTTCTCATGGCATAATTCCATGGGAAATTTTGATTGTTCTTTCAGGCCAGCCTTCCTAAGAGCATATTTAGGCAGGTGATGCCATAAGACAGCTTCTCTTCTTTGCTCATCTTTCTTCCCTCTTTTTCCTTCTTGATTTGTTTTTGTTTGTTTTCTTGCCTTGTCATTTCTCTGTTTCTTTTCTTATCTATCTACTTTAGGCATTACTTTTAATTACTCAGCTATTTTCTCCATCTGCCATTTATTCCTTTCCAATCTTTCTTTCTACCTAATATAGATGTGCATTGGACTAGGAAATAAGGAGTTTTGCTCACCCCTTGGGCTCTCTTGTGTGCCTGCAGAATAAATAGAAATACATGTTGAAGTACTTTTCCAATCTCCTGTTTAATGCACACTCACATTATACTAATTAGTTTGATACCAATTTTGCTGTGTTTCAGGGAGCTGTTACCAGAATGGTTATACAACAGTAGTCTGTTTGCTTGGGTAACATTGTGGTGATGTGATTCAGAGTTATGGTGTGCATATAAGCTGAAATGCTGGGTTTGGGTACGTGGTCAATTCCGTCATTGGACGACAACTGTGTGAGAGAGAATACGTGTTTATGTTGCAAATTTGTCATGCTAAAATCCATGTTTTGGCAAAAAGCCTAATAGAAACACCAGAGACAAGCCTTCTCCTCATGTGCATCTTCACCAGTACCTTCAGCACTGCTATCAAGGAAGGGGATTTTGCCTCTCTGTCACGTGGGGTATAAGGGGGCAGAGAGGATAAATTACATGATTTTAATGTCTGTGTTGTCTTAAGTGAAAATGAAACATGTCTTTAGCTACTTCAGCTGTTCTTTTCTTGGTTAGTGCATCTTTTAGGAGGTGTCAGTGTGAAACAGCCTGCCCAGATGGAATTCCACCTTCTCAATGCTTGACTGGTTGTTTAAAGCCACTGCTGAGTCTGCAGTGCTGTGCAGGGATGGTAGTGTGTCTGCAAAGCAGAGAGTGAGAGCAAAAACAGGGAAAAGATAAGTACATAACTGGCATGTACCCTTGCCTAGTGATATCTTGAATAGAAATAGGGAAATAATTATTTAATGATTAGTGACTTACAAATGGATTAGACAGAGCTATTTAGTTGACTGTTACTGCTTGCTATTAAAATAAATGTGGAGACTCTCTAATGGCAGTGTTCAAAGGAGCATCAAAATGAAAAATGGTCCTTCCCAAAAGGGCCTTGCTTTCCCTATCTAATCAGAAGCATACCTTACTGGGGAAAAAAAAAAAAAGCCAAGGGAAAAATGAAAAAAAAAAAATTCCAGCTGCTATTTATTCAGTAGCTGCAGGGATTCTGCTATTACTGCTACTGTTACAGGTTATATGTACGTGTAAAACCTATGCTGGAAATTTTATTCCAGACCTTCACACCCTATTGGCAGTACTTTCAGTTCAGTTTGCTTGTTCATTCTGCTCTGCCTCTGCTTTGTGCTTCAGGTAACTTATCTGAAGGCATGGGCCACGAACATGAGGATGCTGTTCCTGAAAATAATGTCAAACACTTACTTCTCAGATACTGTATTTGACTCTCTTCTGCCTGTAAAATTTGCCCGGAATAGCAAAATTTGCAAGTTTATGCTACCCACAATGTGTCAGAATCAGTTAAGTAACACAGTGCCCCAATTCCAATTGAAAAACAGGAGAAAAGCAAGAAAACCAAAAGCAACAGTATGTTTTCTTTTTCATAATAGCTTCTTATTTTCTGCAAAATTCCAGTGCAAATTTCCTGTCCTCTGGCACCCTAAACAGATGTGACTTATAACTCTGAACATGATAATGTCCAATACTTTGTGTAATGGCTGAAAAGCCTTCAGTTTGTAAACATTCTAAATCAAAATAACATTCCTGCAAAATCTGTTTATAAAAGATTAAAGTGCCAGGTTTGATTTTGAATCTTTTTTATACAATAGGCTCCAAGCAAAAACCTTCACTCCGAACACACTGACATTTTGTGCATATTAGTAATAGGCACTAGAATTTTTCAAATAAACTATATTAGTGGGTGTTATCAAGAATAGGACTTGTGGGTCCAGTGTCCTGAGAGTTTCAAGGCATTCAGAATTTACATCCTGGCTTTGTTGCTTAGCTGATGTCTTGTTTACAGTGCTGTCAAGATCTGTGTAAGCTGTTTGACATGCAGAATAAATGTAGCCAAATCAAAACTGTATCTTTATGCCAGCAGTGATTTTCTTCAACTGTCTTGTCTGTAGCATCCACAGAAGCATTATGCAAGCTTAATATTTGGCAAGGGGTTGAGACAAGGCAGGCAGGGATTGATTTGCTCTTTCTCTATAAATTTTATCCAGCTTCAGCTTACAAATCACATTCATGTTGGACACTTGCTGACACTGAGATGCCACAGAAGGCAAATCTTATAGAAAGGGTCTTACCTACTGACCATGTCTGAATCATCTGTCCAGAAAAGACATCAGCAAAAAGCAATCAAATGTTTTTTCTCTTGATTTTTGAAGGGAACAAATATCTGAGTTTCCTGAGCTGTTTATGTTTTTTAAAAAAGGAAATTAGGAGAGAGGAGGAAAAAAAAAAAAAAAACAGAAACATTAGTTGGTGGGCTGGTGGTGGCCTTGAATATTTTTGTCATCCCAAGAGCTGGTCTTAGAGAGCCTCAACAAAGCTGTAATTGGGTCTGTGGGTTTCCAAGGAAACAAGACTAATTAGAGTGTGACTGTGGTTGGGAAATATGGTCTAGCAGGTAGGACTCTGACTGAGTTGGGAGAGAGGGGTGTTATCCCTAGCTCTCACCTGTCAGGGGTGTGACTCTGGAAGGTCAGTCACACCTCTGGAGCTGCAGGGTTTGCAGTGCTCCTCTCTGAAGTGCAGCATGGAAGCCCTTCAGAGCAAGCAGCACTTGCACCACCAATACATCACCCTGCTCTGGCTGGTGCCTCTGGGTGCTGTTGTGACCCATGTCATCACATGACTCTCTTCAGCACACAAATGCTGTTTGAATAATTCCTCTGACATGTCTTTTATATCCTTTTGCCAGGGATTCACAACCTAAGTCACCTTTGAAACCTGTGACTCTCTGGCTAGAGATCCCACTAGGATTTTGCTGTGTCTCTCTTACAGCATATCTTCACAGTATCAGTCTTTGGAAGACTTCTCAAGCATTAAATCCCCTCTTCCTGGAGGCAATGGTTGTCTGATATTCACCTGATGCTCCTCTCATATACCAGCAGGCTCTCCTAACTCGGCCTCACAATCTCTGACCCACCTGCAGACTGCAGCCAGACACTGGGAGCCTCTGCCTTTCCTTCTGCATTCTTGCAGCCTCAAGACATTTTCTTCCTTACTCATAATACTTGAGAAAAGTAGAGTGACACAGCAATGCAGGCAGCTCTCCCAAAAAGTCCACAGCCTGTGGTAGATGGTGTCTATCTCCATCCCAGTGGTGTCTGCCTGCACTGTAACCAGGCTGGCTAATGAGAGTTGCAGCAATGACAGTAAAATTCTGTCTTCTTCCTCCCAGTATGACCTCTACTGACTTGTGCTGGCACGGTGGCTGGAGCTGTCACTTGCATCACTGAAACCCATCCCTGCAGGATCACAACAGCCATGGCAGCTGCCTGTCTGAGTTCCAGCCAAAGGAATCCCCATTCTCAGCAACTTCAACTCCTCTGCGATCAATGAAGAAGAAAATGAGAAATATCACAGCCCTGATCTTTCTCAGGCTTGCCAAGGTGGCATATTCTCAAAAATAAGAAAGATTGTAGCTACTTGTGGCAAGACAGTGATGAAGGGGATAATTGGACAAAGAAAAATGAGCTGCTAGAGAAGAGGTGGAGAAAAAAGGGAATTAATAGCTAGGATATAAAAAAGACACTGCTTGGCAACAGGAGAAACTGGAGGAGAATAAATGGTGAAATGGTTAAGTGTAAAGAAATAGAGAGGGCAGAGGTAAGGTCAATGGTGAGGAATGGAAAGCTAATATCCCCTGGCAGAGGATCAAGGGACACCTGACAGGAGACTCCAACAGGCATGATGCTAAAGTGGAGCACTCTCCTTTGCACATCGGGCAGATTCCTAGCCTATTTTATATGCACTTCATAATTTATTTTCCACTGACTAATCTTTTAATACATATCAGTAAGTATTTGAATTGTTTGGCTTAGTGATTCTCATGCTTTGATCAGTTGCTCACTAATTACAGTTGCTCACTAATTACAGTTACTCACTACTAACAGTTCACAGTGGTCTACCTGGGAATTAATTGGATTTTGTTTTCAAGTCCTTGTCATCTGCAATGAGACGACAGCTGTCCAGGCCTGAGTAGAAGAACATGGGTGGCAACAGGCTCTATTTTCATAGGTGTAAGTACAAAACTAAACTGCAAAGTCACTGCAGTGTTGACAACAAAGAGGAGGAAACCTTACCAATGGTAAAAACATAAAAAAGGAGATAGGGTTATTAACCCAACACATAGGCTCACAGTTCATGTCTCAGGGAAGGATATTTTTAGCCTCTGGCCAGATAAGGCTTTATTGAGCTACACTCTCAGGACTACAGTTACTTGCTACAATATGAACCTAAAAATTTCTGAATGGTTTGACATGAGATTCAAGCCTTTTCTGAATAACAGGTTAATAATTTCTCCAAGCACTCTGTGTCTCCTTTAGCAAAAGTAAAACAAATGCAAAACTTGCTCTTTCTCATGTTTAATCTTACTGTAATAGAGACCCTATTTTAATAAATGTTTTACCTATAGCTGCTGCTTTACAGCTGGTGTTCTCTGAATATAAGCACTTCTATGTTTTTTTCAGGGTGTAAAGATACTGTATGAAAATACAATGTCCTACAGATTCACAATGCCATCTCACCTTTCTACTATGGATAAGTTATTACAATGTTATGGTATAATGAAATTTTAAAGGAATTTTTGTATCAATACATATCACAGTGACAGTAATATCACATGAATCCATTATGATCTGTATTATTATGATGAATATGAAACCATTTCAGTAGGCTAAGATACTGTTTCTAAAGATTAGTTAAATTACTGCTTAGCTGCAGTAGAAGTCTCACGAGACTGTACATGACATCCACAAGGATACAACACAAATTAGTCGTGGTTAGTTCAGTGCCCGATTTCAGACGAATCAAAGAGATGAGGCACCTAAACATTGCTGCAGTGCATTGCAAGTCATTACTACTTTGTTGCAGAAGCATTTATCACAGCCAATTTTTCATTCTGAACTAATGCTTTGGTCTACAGGAATTCTTTCAGGATGATACAAAGCCTTTTGAGGAACCTGTGAAATAGTGATTTGATAAATTTCTGCCAGGAAAACAGGACAAACATAGATGCTTCTAGAGGTGATCAGAAACACCTGTCCCTGAGATAAATCTGTTGCTAAACTCCATGACAGTGTCTGTTGAGATCCCATTCAGAGCCACCTGTTCTGCTGGTCCCTGACATAACTTGGGAATGGTTCGGTCCTTAGATTGCTGTCAGGATGCTTCACCAGGTTGTATAAATGATGCTGTGAGGTCTCATTGCTTTTGTTCCTTCTGGTACTCCACAATGTTTGTCTCCTCATGTGTCATGGCAATACGTCCTTCAGCAGAGCTGGATGAATTCAAAATAAGTAAGCAACAAATAAAACCAGCCTGTTATTCAGGCTTGTTTACAAAAACTTAAAGCTGACATAATTTTTTCCCTTTTAGTACTAAGATTTAGCTGCATAAATAAAAACAGTGATGGAAATACGGCATGAGAGGCTGTACCAGCTTCCCTGCAAAATAGGGAATAGTACCTACAGTGGATCAGAAAGGCAGGATGGATGCTGCTAATGGACTTGAGATACAAGAGATGTACCTTTCCCTATTTCCCATAATTTAGATTCAAATTCCCAAGAATGTATGCTCCTTCCAAGTTCTGCCTCTATATGGCAGAACTTGTGGATAGTTTGAGAAATAAATACACGTTTCCTTTATATGATTTATTTTCTTCTAAGTTTCTTTTCCTTTGTTTGCCATCACATTGTCACTAAAACTAGTGACACTAAAAAAGTAGTGTATTCACCATTTCTCTGCTGAATATACAGGACTTTAGAACAATCACTTTTAAACCCTCATTTTAATGTTGGTTGAAAGCATTCAGGGGTGGTAGCAAAAATATTCCTCATGATCTTAAACAGGCAGTGGGAAAAGCATGGTGTGGAAGAAACTGATCATATGGGCTCTCCTTTGGCTCACCAGTTTTACAATAATGATTAGAAAAAACCCTGCACTTCAGTGACACAAGCATTAACTGTAAATATAAGTTGACACCAGCACTTTCTAAAGGATTTGTATGATTCAGTGTAGTGAGTGTTTATGAAAATTGCTATGAATATCCCAGCTTTATACAGGGCCAAAGTGCAGTTTGCAGGAATATTAGCCTGGAGAAGATAAATAGACCAATTCCCATTTTGGCTAAACAGGTATAAAACTGGAATAACATGATTGCACCGAGAGGAACTTGATTATATCAATGGGAGCAATATTTGTTTATTGCAATAGAATTTCCTAGGTCGTCTTCTGTAATGTAGAAATTTGGATGCTTCTCTTTAACATGTTTCTTATGTAATGTGGAAACACGCTTTAAAAAGAGCAGCATATATTTGACAGCAGTGTGCTTAGGGAGGGCTGATCTTTCTGAGATTGTTAGTCCTACAAGATGTGCTACAGCACATTTCCTTTATAGTATTACATTGTGTAAATTGCTTAAACTCAACTCACCTGTCAAGTTAACTGGAAAAAATGTAATCTGAGGGGATTCATTAAAAGGTTCTATTGATAATTTTTAGGTATTAGCTTTAAATAGTTTATTAGTAGACTCCAGTCATTGGTGCAAAGCAAGAAGACCCTATTGGAATAAACTCTTCTGCAGTACAGTGAATGAAACTCACATGAGGCCTATATTTTCCTTCATTTAAACTGATAGTTTTTGGTAGTTTTTCCTCTAAATGGATTGAGAATTGAAAACAACTCACAAATATCCATAATTATTTATGCCAGACTAACAAATGATGGAAGACCGTTCTACATATTCTGTCAGAGAATAAATCTGGCAAGTGCTTGCTGTTAGGCTGTATTAATATTTGCCAATATGCATAGATTTAAATTTTTCAGCTGGATTTGCTTAGTAGCTTGCTCATCCCCTAAATGAAGAAGAATCTGGTAAATGACAAGCCCCTGCTTTCTGACCAAGGGCTCCCTCCCAAGCTGTGCAGCCACAGGAAGCTGCAAGAACAGTCTGTACCCATTGTCTTCAGTGTCAACACTTACTAAGGACAGCAGTCTGTGCCTGATCTTTGAAAACCCTTAAGTGACATAAATGATACCTTAAAAACTGTGTGTGAAAGAGAAACTTTTTCAAGTGAGTAGAGCCAGGTGGTTTAGGGGAAGGATTTGTGACTTAGATGAGTTCTTGTTTAAAGGTCTTTGCAGAAGAACATTTTGCTCTTCACTTTTTTAGATATCACTGCCTGAAACAATTCTTGCTAAAAGACATTAGTTTCTAGTCAAGGAACATCTGGTTTCACACTTACAGGTCCTGGCAAAAAGAGAATCTATTGAGCCAAGAATAGTATCAGGAAACAGGGAGCTCAGATCTCATCTACTTCTCATCAAATACAGTGTGAATTCAGGCAAAAGAGATAAGCCTTGAATGGTATTAAAGATACTAGTTGGTTTTCTGAAGCAGAACAGCAAAATCTGCATTTAAAGTGCATTTGATTGATAGTGACCAGATTGTTTCTGAGGTCCTATAGAATAACAAAGACAGCAGAGGAGTGCTCAGGAAGCAGCAGCAGCAGCAGCAGCTTGGGCGACAGATATGCAGCTTGTGGGATGGACTTTTGGGCTTAGTTTGAATTCACAAAAGGGTTGAGTTCAGAATGTCACTGTTTCATACTTCTTGAAAAAATATAGGTGTAGAGCTCAAAATCAGACTCCAGAATATCAGACAGAGTTAGGATGGATGCAAGGAAGGAAATGGGGAAAGAGGGGCATGGAAGGCAGGGATGAGGAAACCTGGCATGAGCAGAGAAGAGTGTAAGCCACAGAGCTGCTGATATGCAGTAGGAGCAGGCCTGGAGCTCTCTTTAATGAACGTGCCTTGAGGAGAATGAGTGTGTCTGTCAGTCTGTCAAGGGGCAGAAAAAGGAACAAACCCCTCCTGAGAGATGAAGCAGGTGTTGATGTGTAAGAGGAGGCAGCAGCAGCAAAATCCACACCTCTGAGAGAGCAGGAGAGTTGCTACAAACTTCCAGGGAAAGGGTCTGACCTGAAGATATCTAGTGGGATGCAGGAGAGGAATGCACATCATCCGTGGCTGGAGCTAAGCCTACAGAGAGAAAGATCCTTGTCTATCCCAGCATTTTAGAGCTACCTAAGCACTGGAAAGGAGAAACAACGTCTCTGATGGCATAGGAATTTTTCTGGTGAAGAATAACTTATAGTAAATTCTTGTCAGGAGTCCCAGTATCTTCCTGTATAGAATTTTGAGGCCCAAGAGCAGCTTTGTACTCTTCACTAATTAAAAGAAAAGGAAGAGGGAGAACTACGACAATATTCTCCTTTGGAACTAATTTATATGGCTACAAAAAAAGCGAAAGATAATTTCTGGCCCAAGAGTATTTTCTCTTGGTTTCCATTTCAGCTTGTGATAGCAATTTTTTGTTCACTATGTTTGAGCCTCTGTTTGGCCTTTACTTACTTTAAAAGACAAAAGTTGTGTCTTGTAATTTTTATTGTTTCTAGTGGAACTACATTAGGGCTACAGAGCTGTATTGTCTTGTAGTTCTTGTGAAAAACCTTATTAAGTTCTTGTGGCACAATTTTTCATAATCCAAGCCAAAAACAGTCATCTTGAATTTCAAATTTCAGATTTAATTTGCAGAATTCATAATTAGGAGGATAGAAAGCAAATATTCTGTTGCTTTCAAACTATGAAACTTTGATCCATTATGGAAATATGTATGGAGCCCTACAGTACCTGCTGCAAGTGTTTGCTCCTAAAATGATACCCATTTGCTCTCTCTTTCTGAGTAAGTGAATTCCATTACCACAGCGTTTGCCAAGTGCTCAGGAGATATTGCTGCTCAGTATAAGGAATACTATACTAACGTATAAAGACATGTGAACTGTGTGTTAAGATTATTTAGTTACACTAAATTTCCATGGTGACCAACAACTGTACTTTAAGACAGCCACACAAGTCTAGTGAGCATTATCAGTATTGTCTGTGCACCAATGAAAACCCAGAATGTGAATACTTTTTCCTGAGGTATGTAAATTTCAGCAGGCGTGATATGAATAATACATCCTGTGCACATTAGCACAGTTTTTCAAATGCAAAAGAGATTCTATATGCACAGTTAAAATGGGCTTCTCTGAATGTTATATCAGTAGAAAATCTCATTTAGGCAGTGGAAAGAAAATGTGGAACCATCAATATGACTTAAATAGATGTAGAGATCTGAAAGTCCTAAAAGAAGAAAAACCCCATTTCAGATATCTGAAACTAGTTCTTTATTTGGGACATCATCCTGAGAATCCTGTTCTCTGAGGTTTTTCATGCTTTTACATCTACCAGAGTAAGGCCCCTATACAGGCAGAGAAACCCTTATTACAGCAATTGCTGTAGCTGCAGAAAGCATATGTCAATGTAATAGAACAATTGTTCCTCCTTCTTCCTCTTCTGTTTTCTCATTTACTTGTTCTTTTGGTTCACTTTTGTGCTAATAAATATGCATGTGTTTATGTAATATGAGAAAAAAAAAAAGATCCTTCCTATTTTACATTTTCAAACCTAGGGAATAATAAGAATGTTGCAAGTCACTTGATGGAAAAGGCATAAATTGGAAGACATCTTACCATCCTGGAAAAGAAGACAAAAGAAACAAAATATGGTAGGTGCTGGTGGTACTTAGTGTTCATTGGAGAGCTTTCAAATGGCAAGTGAGGGTGTGCAGTGGGTTTAGGGATAGAAGAGGAACAGAGGGAAGGATCAGAATGGTTGGATAACCCAGCAGAAGTAACCTGTGAGAGACTCTGAAAACTGTGTATTTAAAATTATATATTTTATCTCATTATGTTTAAACCTGTAGGTCTTCAGCCAGTACCTTGGGAAACTATTTTGACTGTTTCTGGCAATTTTTCCCCTCTTATAATTTTCCACATTTCATCTAATTTCTGCTACTTGTAGAGTTGTGTTACAGCTCTTTCTTCTTGGGCTCAGCCCACCCCCTCCCCTGCTCAGATTGAGCCCATTAGGTCATGCAATAACCTGCAGGATTACCAGACAACTCTGTAAGACCTGGAGATAATTTGACCACTCCTGCATATTTCCCAGAGATTTGTCTCTCACCACCCCTGTCATCAGAGCTGTGTGGTTTCATCAGGGCACATATTCAGGATCCAGTTCTTGAGCAGGTAGAGGGGAAAGAGAGAACAGCCCTCACAATTCCTCACCGTCCTTTTGTTAACCGTTCATAAAATCACAGAAACTCTTAAATTAGAAGGAACCCAAAAGGATCATCCAGTCCAACTCCTTGGCCTGCACAGGATTTTAACTCAGCTTTGTAACCCCTGATCCCTATGTCAAAAATCATTCTGACAACATTTAAAACTTCCTCCAGTTCTAAAATTCCTGTGTACACTCTCCTGCTGCTTTGAAATGCAATCCATCACCCCTGGTTCTGCTATGTGAAGCTATTTTTTAAAGCATTGTTAAGGGACCCATCATCCCTTCTTGCTAGTTCATCAATAATACTGTCTAAGACAGATTTACATCTGACTGTTTCTTAGGTCAGAGGCAGGATCTGACTTTGCAGTAGGATGAGAAATCTTGTGGTAAGGGCTAGGACCAGAGTCCTTAAGAAAACTCTGTGTCCGTGCCTTCATTCTGGAAGGGAATATTCAAGGAAGGACAAGGCAGAACTTGACAACTGAGATCCACGTTGACCCAGAGTGAGAGGAATGTGAGAAGAGAGCTGAGACTAGCAGCTTCCAGAGAAGAATGGGGAGATGGAGCCCAGCAGTAACACAAGAGAGGCTGTCAGGAAGCACTGAGTTAATTTATGTTCAAATGCTACGTGGACCTGGCCTGTGAAACAGGAGGCTGTGAACACCAGATAGAAAAGATGAAAGTGCAGATGAATAGAACCTATTTCTTGGTGCACACCTATAGTGAGCTGCATTCATTTATCAAAGCAATATTTTAAAGACTAAAAATACTTCATAGAATTATTCATTAAATAGTCATTTCAGTTCTGACATACTACTCCTGCAGAGATCATAGACAGAACTCTTCTGCCTTTGCTTTAGTTCTTGATATCTCCTCCCCAAACACACCTCTGCATGTTCTATTACTATTTAAACAGTTTTAATTATATGAATCAAGGGTAAACTATCATTATAAGCAAAGAGCTTTTAATATATTTATAGGAAGGTCCAGGGTTATGTTCTCTTTAAAGTACAAATATTATCTTTTACCTTTTATGAAAAAAGTTATTAGAAATCACACATTTGTAACCCAGTACTGCTATTCTAAAGGTAACTATTTTTTCTTGTTTGTATACAGCTGCAAGTGTAGAATCTTAAGGCATGATGATAATCTCTCAGATTTAAGGTTTGTAGATTTGCTCAATCTGGGCATAAGGCACCCGGTTGTTCTTCAGCAATTTTTAATCATGTCAATAGAGGAATAAATACCAACAGCAACAAACCATAAGGAAAGATACTATGACTATCTGTGCAATCATACAAATCCAACAGAAGCAAAACAAGAAAAGGCAGAGATTTGGTTTGAATCTGATTTAATCTTCCAAATTACTTATATTTTAAAGCTGACACTTTCATGTGGCAAATAATTCTTGGAGGGGGGCAGGGGGAAACAACAAGAGAAAATAATTGTCCTCCTAAAGAGAATTTCTGCAATACTTTAGAAATTTGTATTACTAGTTACATGTATGAAGGTTAAATGTGTACTGGATTTTAAGGTCTCTGCCTTCTACATTTAGAATGAGGATATACTAATTTTAAAAGTGCAAGGTTTATATAAATTTTCCCATAATTTTAATATCTTGAACAAGTTAAAAACACAGAAATCAATGTTGAAGTTTTAAAGAAGCCACATGAGAAATCTTCAAGGTAAGAAACATACAAGTCGAGTAAATCCTCAACAGGAATTCCTGAAAATTTAATAGTAATCCTAAATAAACCATTTGCATACATAATTTTATGATTCTAGTACACTTTATTTACTGTAAAATTGCAACTCCATGTTCTGATTTTAAAGCTGTTCCAAAATTTAAGGTCATCACAATGTTCAGATCATGTCTGCCAAAAATAGGGCATTTTATCTCTGCAGCATGAGGTGTGAAAATGATTGTGAAGGCTGTATATGGGTTGGGAACAGCCTTCTATTGTCATAGCAAAGCCCGAATCTTTCCATACAGAGGTTTGGTTAATGAGATTTTAGAAGCAATTTAAATCCGCAAACTAAAGGAACGATCTAAATGTGGTTTGTGGAATTGATTTCTCTGCAACAAGATTAGATTTAGATGTGGTGCATGCTCCTTTCTTTTTTTGGTACAGTAGATATATTTTTTTTTTCTTCTTTACTTGAAAAATAAAATTAAAGGATGTTTCTAAATTTATTTTTATGGATTCACTGGTTTTTACTGAAAAAAAACATATTGAGAAAGATGTGTAATTATTAGAGCTTATGTATATTTACAAAGTATGTTTTTTCCAACAAATACAGCTCACTTCATCATAAAATAGAAAGTAAAATATAAAAATTAATAAGGTTTGTTCACAGTTTCTTGTAAAACCAGTAACTCCAGGCAATAATGTCAACTCTTCAGATACATTCAATCTCTATGAAAAAATAATCTCTTCACCCTTCCCTTCCTAAGTAACTGTTAAGAGGAGTATGTGCTGCAATATAGATTCCAGCACAGAATTTGGCTTGTGCCTATGATGCTATGCCAGAAATTTCCTTGTTGTAACCAACATCCAGGAAGAGGTGAGCTCCTGAGCCCAAATGCTGAGAGGCAGCCAGGGATGGATATTGAGGCTTGGGTTGGGTTGGGTTGGGCTGGGTTGGGTGAGCTGCTCTCCCAACCTTTGCACATGTTGTGTAGAGCATTTCACCTGTGCTTAGCACACCATAACTGTGAGAAATTATTTTCATCATCTTCCTTTACCTTCCAAATCTCCTCCCTGCCCAACATTCCTCAAAGGAAAAGAAATTAAACTCCTAGTTTTATTTTCACACAAACTAGCTTTGTTTCCACACAAAGTGGGTACTCACACTACAAACTTCAGTCTGTTTTTATGCTTTTAACTACAGGTGCCAAAGTTAGTTTGGGGCATCAGTTAAGTGATCAGTAAAGGGATGGCAGTGCCTGCATACCATAATGAAGAGATCTAAGCTGAGAAACTAAGTTTTTTTCTCACAGATGTACAATTTGTAGCAATACCTGTGGCCTTGCTATCAAAGAAACTCCAAATGCTTAAATGAAGTCAAGGAGTCTAGACAACTTCTCCAGCCTTACTGAGCACCTGGAATCCACATCTGAAAATTTAAAAATTATACAAATCACCTTTGATTTGAAAACTGTCTGAAACTGTCAGACTACAATGGGGAAGTAGCAAAATATGCCTTTATTCTCTCCCAGAAATCTGCATTTATATTGTTGGAAACAGAGCCAGGTGTGACCTTGGGTCTGATCCAGGGCAGATCTTCTTCTGCACGACCCAGTACTACTAGCATTCTCTCACTGGAGAATTGCTAAAGCTACAGAGAAAAAAAAAGGTCATGTGAATTCTGCTTATCCTTGGATTTTCACAGTTTCAATGTAGCTAAGGTGTTATGAAATCCTACAGTTCTCTATGGGTCTAGAGATTTCTTCAGTCACCATTTGAAGTAGTTCCCTCAGAAGAGCTGTAATTGACTCTGCAACTCACCAGACAAATATGTGTTAATCCTGTTTTGCCCAAATCCTCAATTATAGTCCAGAATGTTTGATTACATCTTTCAGCTTTACTTGTTAGTGCTGTGGAAGACTTGTGTTCTGCCTTGTTAGAGGAACACTAATCTCATGAAATGGTTTAAGATCTTATTATTTGTAGCATTTGTTTACCATCTGTATTAACCTAAAACTATTTGTGTAACCATATCTGAAAATAAAGGATATTAGAATCTTTTTTATATGCAATTTAATGTCAGGAAAAGACTTCAGGACTCAGGGAAATGAAATTTTGATCAACCAGTCAAAATAATTTGATGAATTTCCTTTATTTTACATTCAAAGCACAAAGCATCAGTGGCTTGGGGCTAAGGGAGAATTGATGGTTTCAGTAACAAAAACAATACATGAAAAAGAAAAAGCTCTTAAGTACCTTGAAGCTGGAAAATACATGGGTTGGGCTCTGTTCTGCTTTACCTTCAAAGAATTAAAAGCGAGTTCTTTCCTACAATTATGAGACTGGAATTGAAAATGCACGTGTGTCACAAGCCCCGCTGTTATGTTCTACAGCCCAGCAGAGCGCTTTGAAGGAAGCTTAGTCTGCTCCTGCCTCTGAAGTACAGAGTTCCTTGAATAGATACTTCTCTTGAACAAAACATCCCCATGAATTAATGCTGGTTACACTCCCTAAGTCGGCTTAGAAAGAGCTTTCAGGGCATTTCCTCAAAAGGACCTCAGTGTGTGCTGCCACGATAAGCTCCACTCCTCTGGGATCTTGCTCTTCCTTTAAGAATACGAAAAATTGAGCCACCTTATTGTCATTTCAGGTATTATAGGCAAGCAAGCCGGCAGACGTGATTAACTTTGGGATATGTTCCCTGTCCCCCAGATATCCAGCTTGCTGATGGAAATGGGTGTTTGAGGATCTGTAGCCTGGCAAGATCACTGCCTGATCTGTTGGGAGTAAGAGCATGGAAGGTGCTGTGTGAGGCAGGCTCTCAGCCCACACCTGAGACAAAGGAAGAAAAAGGGGTGATTTTTATTTTTGTTGTTGTTGTTGATTCCTTAAACCCTTGTAATTGCTGCAATGGCTTAATTCTTCCAACAGTGGATGTTGCCTTTTATTAGTACATTATTAGAACATTAAGAAGCATATTCAGAGAGATTGTCTGCAGCCTTCAAGTGCCTACAGGCAGCAGAGAGGGAGATTACTGCAGGGGGCTGGATTCCACATTCCTAAAGTTAGTCTCTTGCTCCAAATCATCCTGTGGAGAAGCATTCATTACTTTAGGCCTTAAAGGGAATACAGCAGACTTTCTTCCCAAGGCTAATGTTAACCTTTTTGAATATCTTTCTTTGCTTCCCCAGAGAGACATCATTTTAGATCACTGTTTTAAATGGAGCTGATTTTCTTTGTCTGTGAATGCAATGAATGAAACAACAAAGCACCTTACTGCAGGTTTTTTTTTCCATACAGTGTAAATATTTGCTTCCAAGCTGTAGATTTGTCAGTCAGATTTCAGTCTGAAGAAAATATTTGCAACCAAGATAGCAACCCCAAACATAAATAAGATTTATAATGGAAATAACAGTCCTTACTCTAATGTTATCATCACGTACCTACATAAAAAGGTGCAGCCCTCCTGTTGTATAATCTACTATTGGTCCTGTTATGTGACCTAATTAAAACCCTACCTCAAGGATGTCCTTGTCATGCCTGCCAAAATATTAGGGTAATTTAGGAGTTCCCCAAGGAGGGACCTGTGAAACTGCATTCAGCAATCAAATGCCAGCTTTCACACAAAAGGGTTTACTTAGAAGTTGTGAGAAGATGATTTTCACAGTGCAGTGTAGGAATTACTCCTTTTCCCATCCTGGAAAACAGCTCAGATGCTCAGTCAAGGTTTAACCCCACCCAGCAGCTAAGTCTCACAGAGCCACTCTCCCTTGACAGGATGGGCATAAGAATTGAAAGGGTAAATGAGATAAAGTCAATTTAACAGGTAAAATAAAGGTCCTATGTGTCAGCAAAGAAAAACAGGTAGTTCATTCACCACTTCCCACAGGAAGGCAGGTGTTCAGCCATCCCAAGGAGAGCAGAGCTCTGTCCCCTGTGACAGTGACTTGGAAAGGCAAATACCAATGCTCCAAACATTTCCTCTTCCTTATTCCTCCCCCAGCTCTCTATGCTGAGCATGATGCCATTTGGTGTGGAATATCCCTTTGGTCAGCTAGGTTCTGTTGTCCCAGCTGTGTCCCCTCCCAGGTTCTTGACCACCCTTCCACACTGTGCAAGGACTGATCAGCAGTAACAGAAACATCCCTGTCTTATTAGTGCTCTTTCCAGCACACCCAAAACACAGCCCCAAACACACTGCCACGAAGAAAATTAACTCTACCCCAGCCCAAACCAGCCCATGCTCCTACAAGGAATTTTTGTTAGCAATTGATTTATATAATGAAGTTTGCCATAGAGTCTGTAATGACTGCAGTCCCCAGGAACCTGGGCTCACAATTTCCAGAATGAAACAGGAGCTGACTTCTGCTCATGGTATCTCTGTGCCAGTGAACAGAGGCAGGGCCTAGAGGGGAAAGATGACTGGAAACCTGGGGATGTATCAGAAGTGAGAGTGAAGGAGTCAGGGATGGAGAGAGGCAGCAAATGAGAAGAGGATGACAGAGAGAACCAGAGGAAGATGGGGACCAAAATAGGAAAACAAGAAAAGAGTGACAGTATCCTCAACTCATGCAAGTTAAGTGCTGTATAAACTCCATAATGATGCAAACCACCCACTGCTTCACTCTGAAGCACCCAGAGTGCTCTGCTTTCCTCAGGTAATCCTCCAAGAAAGCAGGGGAAGCAGTGTGTAAATACAAACTTCAGTATGTAATTACTGTTTTAAAATTTGTCAGACAAGCGTTTCTGTGCTACCAATAACTTTGTCTTGTGCTCAAAAAAATGTTTTATTTGTTAGCCAGTTAAGGCTGCTACCTCACAAATCAAATAAATAATAATCAGAGGGTACCAGGAGATATGCAGGTCCATGGCCCCATGCTAATCAGCTGTGTGCCTGCAGTGGCTCAGATGAATACCTGGAAACTGGCCAGCTGTCAACCCTATAATCACTCAAACATCAGGGATGGTGATTTGTGAGTGGGCCCCTAACCCTTTAGTGAGAAAGTCAAATTATAATTGCATGCATTCTACAAGAAATGACTGTACTGAGCAACTGAAGAGCCTCCCACTTTCTGAAATACATTTGCAGAAGGTATTTATTGACTCACTTTCAATCCCAATCGAGTTCAGAAGTCTGAAGTTTGAAGCACAAGTAGTTAATACAAATGATCAATGGTAAATCTTCTGGCTTGTTTTAAAATATACTCATTTCTCTCCCTTCAGAAAATCTGGAGAGGTGGAAAAAACAAGTTTGTTGTGGGTAACCAGTGGATATCATGGTGTCCTCAGTGCTGAATACAGAAAAGGTCAGACTACAGTGAGGAGTTCTAGGGGAAAGAATTTCAGATTTCCCAGAGCTCAGTTGCTGCTTCTTTTTGCCAAAAGGAGTTTAAAATCAGTTTCACACTCCCCCAGCATTCTTTCAGGGAAGAGTAATGTAAAAATTAGGGTGGCAAAAGCAGCTGTACCTTCACGTTGGGAAAAAAGAATCTAATGATTTGGCTTCCAGTTCTTAAAAAGATACCATGGGAGTTCTAAATCCTTCAGCTGCTGCATCCTCAAAAGGTGACTGAGTCAATAATTTTGGAAACATTTTTTGCATATTTACACTAGTAACATTATTGAAGTTCAAAATAGGGGTCAAGAAACCTTTTCTGTGCAAATAGCGACATCAGATTCTCATCTAGGCTGCTGCCAGCTAACCTCTGGGATTGCAGCCTGCTGGGTTTCAGTGTGGGCTTTGTTCTTTATTATTTTGATGTGGCATTGCTAATGAGTTGTGAAATGTCTTGTGCTGAGCATTCAGTGCCTTGAGCACATTCCTGCGTTTGGCAGTAGTGGGAGAGGGTTAGGGCAGAACTGCATTTTGCCATCTGGATGGTTTCCTTTCCAGAGGCCCTGCAGGGACAGGGGGATTGTAAATCTTCGCTTGGCACTTTCAAAGGGTTAACAA
The DNA here is from genome assembly GCA_013399835.1 of Leptocoma aspasia. Classification (NCBI taxonomy): domain Eukaryota; kingdom Metazoa; phylum Chordata; class Aves; order Passeriformes; family Nectariniidae; genus Leptocoma; species Leptocoma aspasia. The sequence continues at coordinate 503,400 of VXAX01003853.1, forward strand.
AGGAATTAAAAAGCTCCATTAGCATCAGAGAAGGATGACAGTCAGCCGCTGTGCTTACGCACGTTGGAGTTTGAGACAATTTTGGCGCTAAGGAGCTGAAAGGCTGAGGACAGGTAAAATGTAGCAGGTTTTGCAGGCAAAGACAGTTCCCTTAATGAGTACATGGACTATGCTGAAGGATTGGAGCACAGTACAAGATTCTTGATAAAGCCATCTGGACATGGGGGCAGTGAGGGCAGATCAGGAGGAAGGAACCGGTTTATAACCTTGTGCAGCAGTATTAGAAAGTTGCTAATAATGAATTTTGCAGCTCTGTTCAGTTTTTGGATTTGAATCCCATTATATAGTTTTTGAAGTGATAGATATTCATTGAAATCCCAATCTTGTTTTGGATACTTACAATTCCATGCTCAAGAGCCAGAGAAGTTTAAACCATTACTGTGCACACAAACAACATTAAAAGGATGTTATTAAGCTTGTGGAGATGAATAATGTTCTTTAATGCATTTCTGTGCATGTGTGCAATTTACTTGGTGTTTTGTTTCTCATCTCAGGGATTCATATTGATATTTGCATAGGTCAGCAGTGGACTGAGAATCATTAAAGCAGCAGAATGTGTCACTTTAAGCTAATGAAGTATTTACCACTGCCAGCAGCAGTATTGGTGTGAGCCCACAATAGCTTTGCCAGTGCTTTTCATAAGCATTTATTGGACAGCAAAGAAAAGGTGAGACTTGGGACTGTGAACGTCTGGTTCTGTCTCAATAAGAGGTGATATATTCCAGGGGACAGAAACTTCCCTCATTGCTCCTTTCCCAACCCACACTTTCTAAGCTGTTGTGGTTGATCTTTCCCAGGTCTTAGTCCTGAACCATCTCCTTGGTAGTCTACACAAGTGGGGTTCATCTCACTCAATGACATTATATTGAGTTTTTGTGGCCAGGTTTTTGTAGGGGAGGGAAGGGAGAGGAAATGCAATGCAAATGTCTATGTCTTACCTGGTTTTCTAAGAGCCTCTTATTGTCAAGTATAGGACAGTACATGTTTAACCTATTTAAAACATCTCTTTTAGGCTGGGAAGTGCTAGTGTTTTAAAGGACCTACATGGTTTAATTGAAATAACTACTGGCTACCCCAATTCCAGAACAAGTGTGCTTCTTCTTCTCTCTTTTCCTACTGCATCTTCTCCAAGCAGCAGTTCTTCAATGTTCTCCTTGATTCAATTTCTGATCAGTGATAGCCTGGGATGCAACAAAATCATTTGATTGGTACCTGGTCTTCCTCCTCTTCCTGCCTTTCTTTCTCTGCCTTCATGTAGTTTTCTTTGCCCAAGGATGGTAAAGATTCTTGAGGAGGAGTAGCCCTGTGAGGAGTGACTGAGGTCCCTTGGTCTTTTCAGCCTGGAGAAGAGGAGACTGAGGGGAGACCTCACTGCAGTCACAACTTCCTGGTGAGGGGCAGAGGAGGGGCAGGCACTGATCTCTGCTCTTGGTGACAGTGACAGGACCGGAGGGAATGGCCTGAAGTTGTGTCAGGGAAGGTTTAGCTTCGATATTAGAAAAAGGTTTTTCACCCAGAGGGTGGCTGGGCACTGGAACAGGCTCCCCAGGGCAATGGTCACAGCACTGCATAACACATCTTGACTTTCCCTACACTGCTGAATAAAAGAGGAACGGGGACTGATTTCCGGCTCTCAAGGTCCAAGAAACATGGGCTGGCTTGTGGCCACAAGACCAGATCCCACTAGAGCAGACAGTTTGAGTTTTTGACCTGTCCTGAGGGCCCACATCTCATCTGAGACTCATGTGGTCCTAAAACAAAGGGATTATTTTGTGTGTGGCTCTTTGCTGGCCAAAGGTTTGCAAGGAATTGGGCTCCACTGCAGCTCTTTGGAGACCTCTCCAAAGTGTTTCAACTTTATAACATGTAAAGGAGGGTATGCATTGCGTGCTGTAGGGCATGACAAAAGGATATATAGGTATATTTAAGGACATAAAGCCTGGAGACATGTTAGAACACTTTTTTAGGTGAACAAGACCAAACAGTGTAATAATCTGCTCAACAGCATCTTTTTGTACCAGTTCTGGGAATGAACAGTCTATCAAATTTTATATCATGTTTTGGGTGGTCAGTTTGGAGGATTGGAATGCAGTACTCAGCCTTCTTCCTCTTTCTTCTTTAATTTAGAAATATAGACATACCCACAGCAACCTCAAATTCTTTCTAAATGTGCTAGCTCAAGCATACAAAACTGTGTAGTTATTTAAGCATAAAAGTGGGAACTTACTAATTTGTTCTACTACTTGAATCAACGTTAGCTTTCCAATCATGGAGTAGCAAAGCTATAAAAGTCTCCATTAGTCATGTATGGGGAGTTATATTTTTTATATAGTTATGTCTATATTAATATTTGCATAAAAATTTTCTATTTAGGCACATACCAGATGCACAAAACAGCACCATCCATCCTCTGCCAAGTGTGAAAACGAAAAGCATAGGAACACTAGATTTTCTTAAAAGTCAGAATTTTCAGAAAAAAAATTTAAATGCAGAACAGCATTTTTTTGTAGCTTCAATTAAAAGAAGAATTTACATAAAACAGTTTAGAAAGTGGCTCTGCTGAGCTAATCCCTGCCCAGTGCTCTCCAGCACTGCCCAGGATTCCTAGAGCAGCAAGTGCCTTTGGCAGAAGACAGTAACTCAGTGCTCAGTAGGTGAGAGCACGGTACTGATGAACATAAATCTGCACCAGGTGTCTGGGGAAAAAATACACCACTCTTGCTAAGTCAAAAAATACTTTGGTTATTCTCCCAAAGAAGGAAAACGCTGGAGGTGCTGGTATATTGAAACCAAACTGTGATCCAGTTCCCTAAATTGAGCCCAGTAGCCTGTAATTGTCTCAGTTCAGTCAGATCCAGTACTGGAATGTCATTGCTTGTAACACTGGAATTATGAGTCTGTCTCTAGCAGTTGCCAGTGCTTTGAAATGCAGTCTTTTTATGCAAAAAGAATAAAAGAGGAAGATTTTGCTGGAAAACTCTCTCAATATCTTCCCTAAGTTTCAAGCAAAAGTGCAAAAAAAGTCTACTCTATGCTCCCAAGGATTATTTTTCAGTCAGAATTTTTTCTTCTTTTACATTTTTTTTGAGCTTTTGAAATTTATGTTTTAAAGTTTAGCACATTGCATTAATAAATCAGAACTCTGTGAAAACAAATTATGAGGCATAGTTATATGTCAAAAAGATAAATCAGAACTTAATGGCCAGGATAGAAGATATTTTCTAATCAGTCAACTAGAGAACTGATTAATGCTATAATTTGTAAACCAACCAAAGAAATACATTCATGTTCTTAGCTGGAATGCATAAATCTGATGGCAAAGTTAACACTTATAATTTGGATCATTTTGTCTAATGTTTATAAATCAGTCTGCTAAATAAGATTTGAGCAAGATCTATAAATTAACACACTAAATTAAAAGTGTGTGGTTTCTGATGATAAATAAGGATTTACAAGTGTTGGAGGTAACCAAACAAACAACAAATTTACATTCTTCGATTAGATGATAGTTAACCATTACAAATCAAAGCTGTAAATAATGTTTATCTCCTCAGATGTTCATGTTTCAGAAAGCCCATCCCAAAGAAAAAAAGTGTTTGAATTTAAATTCAGTCTCCTCTTTAGCATACAAATAGAGTACATAGTAAAGACTGAGAGAAGCATGAGTAGATTCTCCTATTTAAACTGCCACAATACCAGCTTTTGTTCTGCTTTCTCTGCAAGCTTTGCAGCAAGAGATATACTGGTATATGACTTGCTATAAGACTGTGGTTCATATATTAAGCATATCTGCAAATAGGAGAATGTTTTTCTCCTAAAAATGAACATGACCTGACAAGAGAGGAGAGTATCAGACTTCCCTCTGTGGATTTTCATCCTTCTCCTCCCCTGCTCTGAGTGTCTGTGCAAACAATGGAAAGCTGAATACGTCTCATGCCAGAAGGCAGCAGGTTACTAAAATACCCATGACATATTTATGCAAGAAACATGCTGTAGAACATATGGGCCTTGGGAGCCTTTCCCACCTTCTGTCTCTGTGTATTTTTTTCAGCTGTGAGAAGGCCTGATGAAGAGATTCATTTAACTGGGAAAAAAACGAATTTTAGGCCAGAATGAGAAAACAAAGCAATCAAAACAGGTGACTGTAGACATGAGCCTGAACTTCAAAGCACTTTAGTATTTCTAGTAAAATAAGTTTTGCAAACTCCAAGTCAAATGCCTAAACATAATCCTGGGTTAACAGGTGGAGAAACCTCAGCCTTAAGGAGGCTGAAAACAAATCATTCAGCAGGAGCCACCAATTTTGAGTGCTTGACTGGACAAATACATGCTGGGCTCCAAGCTGAAAACAGGAACATAACAGCAATATAAATCAATGGTTTCTTTTGAAAATGAGGTCATGGATTGGGGAAGGCTGGAAACACAGCTCACTCCTGTCTCACTGATGAAACCATTCCCCTTTCTGAAAACCTTGTCTCAAAACCTCCACTTAGCATGAGAGCTTTAAGACTGTAAAGAATCACAGAATGGGTAAGGTTGGAAGGGACCACAAGGGGTCATCTGGTCCAGCCTCCCTGCTCAAGCAGGGTTGCTCTAGAACAAATGGCACAGGATTGTGTCCAGACAGTTCTTGGGTATCTCCAGTGAGGGAGACTCCACACCCTCCCTGGGCAGTCTGTCCCAGTGCTCAGTCACTGAACAGGAAAGAATTTCTTCCTCATGTTCAGGTGGAACTTCCTGGCCATCAGTTCCTGCCCATCCCTCCTGTCCCATTGCTGGGCCCAGGGAGCAGAGCCTGGTCCATCCCCTGAGCCCTCCCTGCAGACACTGCAGACAGGGATGAGGGCCCCTCTCAGCCTCTCTTCTCCAGGCTGAACAGGCCCAGCTCCCTCAGCCTTTCCTCCAGAGATGCTCCAGTCCCTCCATCATCTTTGTCACCCTCCACTGGATCTGCTCCAGGAGCTCCATGTCTCTCCAGGAGCCCAGAGGTGGACACAGCACTCCAGGTGATCCTCACAGGGCTGAGCAGAGTGGCAGGATCACCTCCCTGACCTGCTGGCAGTGCTCTCCCTAAGGCACCCCAGGATCCCATTGACCCTCTTGGCCACAGGGACACGGTGCTGGCTCAGGGACAGCTCATTGTCCACCAGGACCCCCAGGTCCTTCTCCCCAGAGCTGCTTCCCAGCAGGTCAGTCCCAGCCTGTCTGGGATTGTTCTTCCCCAGTGCAGGACCCTGCATTTGCCTTTGCTGGATTTCAGGAGGTTCTCTGCCCATCTCTCCATCCTGTCGAGGTCCTTCCCAAGGGCTGCAGGGCTCTCTGGGGTATTGGCCCCTCCTCCCAGCTGTGTGTCACCAGAGAACTCGCAGAGTTTCATCTGCCCTCACCCAGGTCATTGATGAATAAGTTAAATAGTGCTGGGCCCAGCATGACATCCTGGGGGACACCACTGGTGGCAGGCCTCCAGCTGGACCCTGTGTCACTGACTACCAGCCTCTGGGATCTGCAATGCAGTATTTTCATACTTCATAGTGCACAGAATGAGGAAGAATTTTTCTGCAAATTATTCACCCTATTAAAATTTAGAAGCACCCACTTTATACCTGGCCTGGGATCAGTTGCTGTTACACAAAGAACCTAATTCCAACAGGTGAATATCTGAGCAGAGAGTAAGAAATGCAACAGCAGCAAAATGAAAGGTTCAATTTCTGCTGAATTTTCGCTTCTTTTACTCATCTGCTGTATCCTAACCATCTCCAGGGTCTCCATCTAAATCCAAATTAGGATTTGCTATTTGTCTTTAATAGGATAGAGTGTAAAATGCCAACCCTGATTATTAACCAGGTTTCCTAGATGTCAGTCTGCAATATCACTCTCATGTATCAGTCAGCTCATTTGAGGTTTGCATGAGCACAGTTAGCATAAGACAAATTGCCCTAATCATTGAAAGTAGTTTCAGTAAGTAATTTTGAACACAAACTTCAACAGTTTGTTGGACTCTTGGGAACAGAGCCTTGGGGAAAAAAAAAAGGACTGAACATATACAGAAATTATCCAATAGAAACAGTTAAATATATTTTATTTTTAAGAATGCTATTTATTTTTATTTTATTATATACATGTTAATATTCTATATTGTTATTATTATTTAGATTGTGATAAATAAAAAAATATTATACATAGATGGATGTTTTTTCTTTCCTCTTTGAAGCTGATTGTGTTACTATCAGTTTCTGTATTTCACCTAATTTAAAGATTTCTGGGCAGCTATGTGTGAGGAACCACACTGGAATAGTTACCATTTACATTTATGTAATCAGCACACATGGATAAGTGTCCCTGTTCAGGCAGCAGGAGATGTGCTGGCTACAAGCACGCTGGCCTTGCTTTACTGGGAGAGCCATGCATCCCTAATTTAGCTAATTAGGGAGCAAAAAGATGGGAGCTTTATATTTCCTACTTCTCTCCATGAGAGGGGCAGCCAAGGTGACTGCTGGTGTATGCTAATTCTGTAGTGATGTGTCAGCATCTGAACCTTACAAAACTTCCCCAATTCTGGTAATCCAAGTGAAAGGACAGCTTTTTGGAGGAATGAGTGATCTTTCCTTTTCTGGATCCCCTGTGGAAAGGTCAAAAATGAAAAGGGAAGTGGAGAAAATTAACCTAAAAATTAAAACAACCCTATAATAAAAAAAAAAAAAAACAAAAACAACCCTATGCATGACACTGCATGGTTCAACATTTCAAGCGAAATATAAAAAAAAACAAGAAAAAATGAAAAAATAAAGCAGGAGGATTGAGAATAAGCGGATAGTGAATTTTATTTCTAACAATCTGCAAATTGTTGCCAGATTTACATTTGGGTAAATGTTATCTGACAAAACAGGTTGATTATGCACTTGGGATGGACCTCTAGTTTAGCCCTTCTCCAGCAGAGATTGGTAAAATACTGTGATAGGTACTGGTCAAAAATGGGAGCTAATGCTTCAATAGCAACACAACTCAAATCCCTGGAATCAGACCATGAATCTCACAACGTCGTATGCAAATTGCTAAAGCAGTAATCATTACAGTTTTGATGCAAGTAAGGTGCTGCTGCATTCAAGGTAGAACCTTCAGCTTCCTCTCTAGGGTTAGAGTATAGCTGCCACAGCGAGCAGTGAAATGTTGTGCCCAGCAGGTTTTGCTGGAGAAGTGATGTTTCCCTTTATTCTCTGGTTTCTGCAGTGGAGAAGATGATGTGGCCAAGCTCACCAGGAGCAAATATCCATCACCAGCTTGAGGCAGTACCATTGATTTCCATCAGGACAATATGGCATGAGCAGAGATACCTGCTCAAAATCAATGCCACATTTGAGCCACACACTGCCTCCAGACCCAGGGATTGAAACAGCCACAGGTGTGGCTGAGAGTCACTTCCACTCCCTCCTCAGCTCTCAAGGCCAGGAACAGTGCTGGTGTCCACTGTGTCACATCCCATTAAGTCACTTCACTTATGACGTGATACAACCTGACATAACATGTTTGGAGGGCTGAGAGAATGTTATCTCTGTGTCCACAGGCGCTGAGCACCAACTACTGAGCCCAAGCACGCAGGCAGCGATTCGGGGAATCTGTGAATAGGGCTTTGCTTTTCTTTTGGGGGATTACATTAAGGCATAGTCATGAATCATTTTTCACTTACTTTACATAAGTCATACTAAGAGTCTTAAAATGCAGATTTTATGCCTTTTGATATATATTTTTGCACCTCATAAGAATCAGCAGTCATGCAGAGAACTTGAGCAAACCCCAGGACTCCAATGCGGGTACAGATGTCTGGGTTTGAAAAAAACACTCCTTTCAGCACTAGATTTATGAAATCTGGAGGTGGTGGATTTCTATTTTGTATTTTTTATTTATGTTAGAAACTGGTTTACGTTTATCTAGTAGACACCCATGCACAGGCATAGAACTATTTGTACAATGAGTGAGGAGGATGCAAGGGGCTGAGTGGTGACCTACCAAAATACTTAAATGTAGATTCTGTTTTCATCTTTACCTATCACCTGATTTTCCTCTCTGGGCTACAAACGGTGAAACAGTACCATAAAACAAGATCAGTAGATTTCTACTATTTTTAAACATAACGATCTCTCAGTTATATTTTCTCTGTTTTGATTTAATTCTCACTATAAATAAATTTCAAAATAAAAGATAAATTGATTTTCAATTAATCCAACTTTTTTCTTTTCAAAAATGACAAATCAATGCGCTTTGACAGCTTTGATATTTTTACCAAATGTAAATTTGGTAAAATCAACCCTGTCAACTGACGTGTTCTGATCAAAAAGATATGAAAACCAAAAGCAAAGTTTCTGGTCAAGTTAACCTGATAAATAGTTGGTGATTATTCATTTTTCTCCAATGAAGGCAGTTAGCATTACTGACTGTTGAACATATGCTGCACTTGAAATTTAGTTGCTTAAATACATTTGCACTGAAACCCTACACAGAGACTGGAATAGGAATATCTGCATCACCTTCCCACTCCCATCCTCCCAATTTTTTTCCCCTGGTAGACAAGCACATAAAGAGCAGTTTCCAGCATGGCAATCCCTATGTCTAATCCTGTTTGGGATGGGTCTGGCTCTGGTCCAGCTAAATTCCACGTGGGACACAGGTGTCAGCTGGAGCTGGGGGCAGCACTGTCTGGGTATCCCTATCTGGAGCTCCTGCAGCACTCCAGGGGAAGACAGGGAGATGGGGGCGAGGGGCTGGACGAGGCTCGGCTGCCCCCAATTCAGTGTGTCCCTCCTCGGTGCTCAGTGGCATCACACAGCTGTTGGTGGGGATGTCCCTCCCACTCTGCTCACCCTGCATTGTCTGAGCCATCTGCCTCAGCGCTGCTCACAGAACCCCAATTCCTGCCGTAACCCCTCTTTGCAATAGGTCTAAAGTTCCAAATCACCTGCAAACAAGCTGCGCAGGGTGAGGAGCGAGCGGGCAGCCCCAGTCCGGGGGTGCCGCGGTGAGAACCGAGCCCTTCTTCACCACGGCAGAGCAGGGCTGTGAAACCATGGCGTGCAACCAGCACCGCGCCCAGCCTCCCAAACACCTGCTGGTTGTGAAGTTGTTCGTTCAGGTGTGAATTCAGAGGTCGTGAGAGCCAGGCAGATTCCCTGTTCGGTTCCCATCCCTCCCTCCCTGTGTGTCTTTTCTCCGCCCCGCGGTGTGTACGTGCTGAGAGCATCCCTGATTCGGAGTGAGATGTTTCAGTCCGGAGCCTCCAGGACTCACAGTGTGTTCTGTTTGCTATTTGCCATTACGTGATGCCTGCCTCTTTGATCAGTCGCTGTCACAAGCTCACATGTGAATCTTCTTGAATGAGCAAGTGAGTGAATGTGCCTCAGAGACAGCTGGTTTTAGGGGAAGGTTGCAATTCCAGCTGACTCAGACCAATTTTACTGTCACCTTTCATCAAAGGCAGGAATCAAATCTTATGAAGGAAACATGAGTAAGCTATACTATGCTGAAAGTGTTCTTTTTAAATACATGGGCACTAAATTTACTAAATGTAGAAATACAGATATACCTACAGATCTGCTTATCATAACATGCATGCAGGTAATATGTTATTTTTCTAACTAGTCAGTTCAATTAATGATTTACAGATGCTTATATATTCATTAGGCCATTAATTTAACAGGTTAACTGTAAGAGAACAATTATTCTAATTTCATTGAATTGTGAATAACTCCGGGTTACTCATCTAGTGACAGGAAAGGAATTGCATTATTTTCTTTTAAAGATGAGAGATTCAATGTACTCTGACAAAACATGGCTTGTATTGTCACACTGAAACCATCATTACTAGATATTTTTCGAGTCTGCATTTCCACAACTGACAGCTCCGAGACAACCGTGTAAACAGCATCATAAATAATAGCCCCAGTAAGGGCATACACACTGTGCTGTCACTGTCCCTCGCTAGTGGAGTATTTACATTTTATGAATCTGTAGCAAAAAATAATTTTAACCGTTGACTGAAGGCTTAGTAATTTTTAGAGGTGCCAAGGTTTCACTGCGTCCGTGAGAGCTAGCTGCACGTGCTTTGCACTTCCCTAATGCCTCTTCTGTTTTCTGAGTGCTTACAAAGACAGAGGGAAGAAACAAGTTCCCCTGTACTGAGCTTCCCACATCTGCCTGGCTGAAAAGCTACACTGATAGATGGTGAAATATAGTTCTCATAATTTTTTTAACACGGAAGGCAGGAGATGCAATAGCTTTTAGGCTACACTTTAACCTAATTTAGAGGCAAAATGCTTCAGCGCATAACTGAAACAGTACAAGGGAAGAAAATGCAAATCCCACACCCCCTTGGATAATTAGTAACCTACCCAGCTCTGTGCTCTTTCTAAATGTTGCATTAAATAAGTACATGGAGTTCTGATTAACCATTAGATTGCTGACAATATTTTTATCCCTTTGATTGGCATTGGACAGATTTCTCTCATAGAAAGAAATGCTTCACATAGATTTTTGTAATTTGTCTTTGCTATTGTAATTTTCTTCTATTCTTATTTTCTGCAATTATCCTGAAATCCATTACTTCAAACTGATTTTGCTACCTGAAAGAATATGGCCTCACAGTGTGTCTAATGGTATTTTGATAGCAGGAAAACATAAAAATTAGAAATACAAGTAGTCAACTTTACACCGTAAAGGAAGTTAAACAAATCCCACCTTTTGTGTCTGGGAAAACAATCAATTTGCCATAGGAGCTGCTTCAGACATATCACTCTTGGTTTTGGTTTGTTGTTTTTTGGGGGTGTTTTTAATATGTTATTGATTTTTTGAACAGTTGAGTATGGTTTATAATAGCAATAATCTGCATTAAGCCAGCCATTACATAAGATAACACCAAGTTTATAGAACATTAACTTTTGCCTTTAGTAGTTAACAGAGAAATTAGATTGAAAGGTGGGCGTTAGTTTTTGTTTATTTTGTTGTTAGTAATGAGTGACATTAAAGTGAACATTACTTGCATATTTCCAGGTGTTTTTGGAGTGGGGGAAAATATAAACAATCAGCTGTCCCTTCGTGGTTTTCTAAGGCATTAACTGGCCAGTAGTTTTGCAACTGGGTCACATAAAGGCTGCTTTTCATCAACTTAAATAAGTATGTGTTTGCTTCCTACTGGAGTTGCATGGACTGAAAATTAAACATGCATTTAAGGGCTTTGGCTGAATTAGGTGGTTTAAAAAAGTTTTGTTTCCTAAATGAGATGTGGCAAGGGCTTATTTGCATGTATCCTAACTTAAAAAAATTGGAACCTGGTCTTCATGTTTTTCCCTAGAGCAAGTAGAATACTGGCCAATTTATCATGTGCATTAGATGTGAAGAATCCTGGGTTGTATTCAATTCTGGTATTATTAAGAAGCCTTAAGAGATGAATATTAAAACTATGAAATACACAAATTATAACAAAAGCATATTTCAAGTGTACCTCACTGCAGGGTGTAGCTGTCATCTTCACATGCTCTGATATCTGCCCTGCAGCACTATTTACTGGCTCCATCTCTCTTTTGTTGCCTTTTTTTTTTTTAATCTTTTTTTTAATGTGCATATTGCTTTCTAACACACTTAGCATGCAAGTTCAGTGAGAAGATCATAGTAGTTATTGCTGATTGTAGCTAATGTATTATTATTCATCTTGTTGTGGAAACTGAAAGTCAAGATTTTTTAATCCTGTAACCATGAAACTATTCATGCCATGGTGTCGTCTCTTGTACTGTGTCCTAATTCATTTCCACAGAGGTTTGAAGTGTTCCAGAATAATTTTGTCAGCTTATCTCCCTACTGGTTGTTTCATTTTAGTATATATGTATTAGAGTTAATATTTTTGAGAAAAAAATCCAGTCATTATTATACAAAACATAGCAAAATCTCATATTACTTTTTCAGTTTAAAGCATATTCAAGTTGACTGACAGTTACTTACAGGTACAGACTGTGAAAATGTCCAGGCTAGGATATGCTCTGATCCATAAATATGAAGTACTACAATAGTAATAAAGATAATTTGCAATAGTTTGTTTCTGTTCTTCACTCTGAGGTGCTTGGTTCAGGCCTCTAAGCTCATTTGTCTTTAATTAGCACCTGTAAAACCTACAGTTTTAAGGGAGTCATTATTCATAGAGAAAGCTTTTCTTTTTTGTAGAAGCCTGAAAATTGTAACAGCAGCCATGCAGCTCTCAGCATGTACAAAACTGAAATATATTGTGTGTTTCTTGGCGAAGTACTGGGTTTGGAGGGCGTTTTTTGGTTTTTGTTTTCACACCAATGCATGATATGCACAAAAGAAACCACTCTTGAAGGATATATTGCTAAAAGAACTCTGAAAGCCAAGGGGCAGCAAGTATTTAGGCTCTGTATATCAAGTCTAATATTTTGACCACTGTAAGTTGTAGTCTTCTACTTTTGGCGCTATTTTCAGTAATTTTTTAGAATTAATTCAGTGGATTTAGAAAAGACCTCTAGTATTCAAATAACAACTTCAAGGTAGGTAAAATCTAAGCTCCAAAGGATTAAATATTGGCTGTTAAATAGTTTATTATGACATCTCAAAAGCTGTGTTTGGATGAACTTAGTGGAGGTATTAATTACTTTCTGTACTTATTACTATTAATATCATTTCTATAAGCTTTGGAATTAAAAATGTAAATAAGATATTAAGCCGTCTGAGTATTTAAAAGGTTTAAGGGAAAAAAAGGTTTATTAGGCTGTTTAGTGTTTAAGTGACCTCCAAAGGACAGATAACAGAGTAGAGCAGCAAATTCAGACATTCACTGCAAAATAAATTAACTTGTTATTATCACATATTAACACATTATATATCTCTCGCTCTGCCAAATTGTGATTACATGTCTGGAAGCGGTAAAAATATAATTAATTTCTCTATATTTTTATTAGAATGCAAATATATCTACACAGAAGCAGGATGATTTGTTGTGGATACCTTGAATTCTTTTAGACTGCAGAGTAAAAGCACAATGAGAAAGACAGGAGAGAGAGCACAGCAGAAGCTATGGATTTGTAAAGAGTAGGATGCATTAAGAAAAGACAGCTAAATCTATAAAGGGAAGCTTTGGTTAGGTCCACATCACATTAGATTTTGTTGCCAGCTTAGTATATTTTACATACTGAATATATTTTTTAAATCTGTAGTTTTATTCATAAATTAAGAGCTATCAGCTTCCACATAAACTGAAACCATTCCTCTTGCAATGGCTGCACTTCAGAAACACTCCATACCAAAACTGGAGGGAAGTTTTGGTATTGCAAAGCCCAGCTAGACTAAAGCAGATATTAAGTGTTTATCAAGCAGAAAAGCGTTTGGAAATAAATTTCAGGGTAGTTCAGTAACAGCTGCAGGAATCCCTGGATGAAAGACCATTCATGAAAATCCAGGTAATGGTGGGACAGTGAACATCCCGTGAGGACACTGGCACTGGCTCGTGGGGCTCCTGCCAGGAATGTGCCACCTGCTCCCTGGCTGGGAATTTGTGTGTTCTCAGCACGCTCCCACCTCTCTGCAAAGGCACCAGGCAGGTCCCTTGGCATAAACCTGACCCAGGGTATGGACTAGGTGGCCTTTTCAGCCACCAAGTCAAGGAACGGTCACCTTGAGAGAGTATTGTGCAAAAGCTGACAGCTCTGCAGGGACTGGAATTCCTTGTCAGATAGCCACTTATTTGCATTTCACAAGCACTGGAACCTGTCTACAGAAGTTGTTATAGTCCTGTGGATGGATGCTTTGCTCACTTTAACTGAAAATTCTAGTAAAGCACTGATTTGGAAAACCTCTTGCCTTTGCTTTTAAGCAGAAAGATGAGAGTCTAACTTCAGATTCTTAATCTGAATGGACAGGATTAAGAGATTTCAGATATTACTCAGGTTTTCAATTTGCAAATTTATTCTTATTCTATATGTTCAAATATCCAATTGTACTATAAATTTTTAAATTGTGATTTTAAGTAACTCTGGAGTGTTTAATTGCCACACTTGCAGCATGTGCATTATTTTCATCTGTCAGTATATTAAGAGACAAGGAAACATTCAGAGGAAGAATGGAAATATTTTTCTGGGAATTACGTGCTTGTGTTGAGAAAATAGAATGCAATCTGAAAACAGAGAAGACCAGGGCTGAAGTAAATTCCCTGACAAAGACCTAAAGAACTCAGAGGCAACATGGTTATCTTTCATAAAGCAAAAAATATAGCCTCTAATAGAATCTGATGCATAGTACGAAACCTAGAAGATTCCTCTAGTGCCTGGATGATTGCTGTTCCCAGTAGCCATAAGAGAGACAGGTCTTTGTCTTGATCTCCTTAAGGACACTCCAGGTTTTGCTCAGCCCTTGAGAAAGGAAATGCTTTAGACTGCTCTGCAGTGATTGTGTTATTGCCTGCAAGGAAAGTTGTTTACCTGGGATTCTATTTTATGCAATCATATAAGGATGTGGCACAAGGTACAAAAAATGTTGGAGACTTGGAGTTAAAATCTGATCATGCAAATAAATTGAGGCATGTGGAGAATTATGTGGAGAATGTTTCACATTTGGAAGACCCAGGCTTGTCTATGAATTTCTTTCATCTTTGGTTTTGTTTTTTTTTTTTTTTTGGTCAAACAGGCTTTTAAAACTCTTTTCATGTACTTCTTTGGTGCATAAATAGCAACAGCAAGTCAACATCAACCATCTGTTGCACATTAAGAATTTTAATTTTAATGCATCCAATGATGCCCTGTTTAATGGTCTTTTTGACTTAGCTGCCAATATCAGCAGGATGAGCTTGATAATTGACAAGGGCATGTCATTGATTGTCACAGGTGGAAATGTACTACATATTACCGTGTACACTGAGAAAAGAGTCTTCAGAGATGGTGGGTATTTACATCTAAAAATGTAAATAATTTTAGCTTTGAGGGATGAAATTTGGACTTTGAGGCACTGTCAAGGGCTAGGTGAAGGAGGGGAAAAAGGGTCCATTGAAGAAAATGAAACCTGAGCTGCAATCTAGCTATAAATTTCTGGCAAAATACCTTTTCTGCAGACCTAGTTTTCAGCAGCAGCTTTGACAAAGGACAGTGAGCAGCAATGGAAACTCAAGAGCAGAGCAGGTGCCTCCAAGAAAGTGTCAGTGCTGTCATCCAAAAGCAGTAACCAGGATCTCGTGTCTGATGGCAGCTGAAAAGGCAGCATGAGAAAAAAAAAGTCTCGTCAGCACTGGAATTGCTTTTAAACACAATGTTTGGCTTGTTCCACAAGGACAAAGGGGAAATATGCATCATTGCTCATTCCCAAGCTGAACAGAAATGGGAAATTCTGCTACTTTTTGAAGGGAAAGTGCAGGCTTTCAACTCCAGTACAGCAAAATAAAAGAAAAGCTGTGCTTTTTTTTTCCCTCACCTTCACAAATGGAAACTTGAAAGAGCAATAAAGTAGTTTTCTTAGAAATAAACCAGCACAAATTTTTGCACCCACCTATTAAAATAGCACTTTAATCTAAGAGTCAGACATGTGGCAAGCTCTTTCATGTTCAATACACTTCAAAATGGTCAAATGGCTGAAGGGGACCACGTTCTTCAAGATTTTCAACACAGATGGTTCACCTGTGGAAAATATTTCACATCACTACTTGAAATTTCCCCTCACACAGCAAGGTGGTATCCTCACAGTGGAATTCAGGAGTTACAAATTACAAGGGGAGACAGGAAATGTCCGAAGATGCCAAGGCAGCATTTGTTCTGAAGCTGGGAATAAGATGTATGACCTTCCTGTCATCTCCAGGAATGATAGATAAGTGAAGTGGGCTAATGGAGCAACACAAAAGTGCAGTGTGAGCTACTCATCCAGAAAAAATGTTATCTGCATTTTAATGTTATGGGTGGTAGCCACCTTTGAAGCTGGTTTAAGAAAATAAGTTTTGGAAGTTTTGCTACTTCACTGTAGTGGATGACTATGAAATAAAGTCAGACCTGTTACAATACTGGGGAGTGACACTTCCATGAAGTTGGGCCAATACAGTTTTCAGGTTTCTCTGAGCTTTTTCTTTTCCTAGAGTTTTTGTGACATTCTCTGGGTAATTATATATGCCTGATAAGTTCCTTACTGGGAGCCTGCTTCCCAGTTTAGCAGGTTTTGCTTTGGGTAAACATGACATTTTTACTCTTCTCCATCCCCCACAGCTTAACAGTGGTGAGAAAGCTGCTCCAAAGAGAATCCTGCAGCACACCCTGAATGTCATCATTAGTATGGGCATTCATTTATCAACTAAATATTTCAGCTGAAATAGTACATTTTCCTGTCTTGAATACCTTGAAACAGGCTCTTTAGCTTAACTTTTCCCACAAGATTGCAACCACCTTGACACATTATGGTCAAAGACTTGGCTAGTTTGACCCTGCCTTGCTGAAGCTGTTGAAAGTGAACCTTATGGTGGCATTAAAAGTCTGCAGGAAGCTCACAGAGCAATCAACACAGCAGCCCTCCTGGATCATTAATAAGCCATGAATGAACTTCCTTCCATTTCCATCCCTGATGTGGTAAAGTCACCACCCAGACTGGAACTTCTTGTGCTGGGACATGGACATGGATGGAGGTCTGTGGGGCATTCCCAGGTGCCTGAGCCAAGAGACTTCTGTCTGTCTAAGTGTAAGAGGGCCCCAGAGCCATGCTTAACTCTCACCATCCACAGAGCTCAGGCACAATTCCTCCAGACCACTGCCCTGCTGCAGTGTTTCTGTCCTGCCCACGTGAGCTTCTGCTCTGGTCTGTATAAGTTCTTACAATTCGTTGGTGTCCTGTACTTTTAATGGCAATCCAATTAATTCTTTTCCTTGGGGCATCTTTTGTGGCTGAAGCCTGTGAATTTGTTTTTCTGAGCTTATCACCTCACTGATTTATTTATATATACTTATTAATCTTAATCTGCATAATAATTTTAGAGAAAGTATTTTCTTCCTACTGGAACTGGCCTCCAACAATTACTTTCATCTAAAAATTTTGTGAACAGTGGAGAAAGGAAAAATTCTTTCTTTTAAACTGTAAAATGCCATAAGTGGCCTTTTATAAAAGCTGTCAAAGTTTTGTGAATCATGAAGAAATTGTGCAGTAAGACTGCAACCTGTTTGTAGATGTCTTGTGTGGATCATTGCATACATTATTTTTAATGGCCAATTTTACCACCGTTAGCTCAATCAACACAAGAATTATATTTCTGAAAGCTAAGACAACTTGGACACATTTTCCAAATTTCTTTCCAACATGTTGGAAGCAAAGTAAACTACTGTGTTTACTGCAGAGGACAGCTTTCCTGTGCAAGTTTATTTTTATTCCTCTTCTTACCCAGTTACAGGGAAAGATCCTATAATTATCAACTATCTTTTAGTGGTGATTTACTTGGCGAAGATTGATTAGCACAATCAGTCACTCCAAAGCAATTTTCATCACCAAATATTAGATGGTTTCTTCTCCTGCTTGATTAGCAGTCCTGCTGCAGGTTACACTGTAGATGTAATTCTATAAACATGGCTTGAAAAGTGTTGTTATATGAAAAATCCTCATCTAAATATAGAAATTTTTAAATATTTATGGATACTAATTGTGTGCATGTACATGTGTACACATGACTGTGTATCTGTATATATGCATATGAACAAAATCTGAAAATGTCGATTCTATTCTAAATATGGAACTAAAGATTTTTATTCAGAGATTAATCTTCCACATGTGTATATGAATAGTATTTTTGTTTGATCTTATCATCCTGCCCCAGCATAATCTGGGTAAAAGAAATAAAAAAATCCTTACATGTGCTTAGCAGAAAATAATTCAGATTTGTCCTTAAAAGCACAGCTAGCTTAATACATTTTGGCTCAGGAAATGTGTTGTGCTGTTTTTGGTTGGAGTAAAGTTCTCCACCTCTTATTCTGTACCGTTTATGTCATGCTCACATCCTACACTATCCAATAATTTAAAGGCATTTCCAATACAATATCCACCCCTGATCATTTTGGGCCAGGCTATAGGGTTTAACATTACAATTAACTCCTCCCCTTGCTCCTAGCCTTCCTGCCATAGCAATTTCACAACATTTCACTCAAATCATGAATTATTTTCACACAGGTTTCATGTAAAACCAGCCAAAACCATCCATATTGTTCAGGCTGATTTGGTTTCTTGTGGTTTTTGGTTTTGCTTTTTATTTTGAACGTTTGCTTGTTGAGCTTTTCTGTTTTAAGCTTTCAGCTTTAAAGGCTGCACAGTTTGTGTCTGTTTTCTAGGGCTGACTTGGGTGAACTGCTACTCCAGCTGAAGAAATCGTGTGTAATTCCTATCCTAAAATCTTCCTCAGACTGAAAAGAACGCAGAAGCAACTGTGTTGAAATACAGATTCAGCAGATCTGGGAAAGTGTCTGCAACTCGAGGTATTGCAAGGCAATGTGCATGGTATAGATCAAAT
Organism: Leptocoma aspasia; assembly: GCA_013399835.1. Taxonomy (NCBI): domain Eukaryota; kingdom Metazoa; phylum Chordata; class Aves; order Passeriformes; family Nectariniidae; genus Leptocoma; species Leptocoma aspasia. Next base: position 521,965 of record VXAX01003853.1, read on the forward strand.
AATGCAGCTCACTCTCAGAGCCATGTAAATAATACATTTGCCTATAAAAATGTTATATGTGCATTAACAAGAAGCCACATTTTATGAGCAACTGAGCAACATTGATTTTGTGTTTTGGGGCAGTTCCCTCTGCTGTGCAAGCAGAAGGGCAAGTGCTGCAGGTGCCTGCACAGGAGGCAGAGAACAGCTATCCGATGGAGGGGGTTTGTTGCCTTGAGCAACTTCATAAGCTGGGGCTGATCTAGAAAAAGGAAAGAGGCTTGTACTGCCAGAGCATGGCCTGGGGCAGCAGCTGTCCCTCAGCCAGGAGCCGTGGTTGTGCTGAGACAGGAGAGGCTGGATGTGAAGCCGGGGTAGGGGGTGCAGGACTTGGGAGAGGGACGAGTTCCAGGGTAGCTGCAGCAGGGCCCTGTCTCCCACCTGTGCTGGCAGCCAGCACGAGGAGGCTCCAAGTCTGCTTCGGTTCCTGAGATCAAATGATTTCCTGATTTCCCCAGAACTGATTTTCCTGCCGAGTAAATTCAGTCTTTCACTTGACTTTCCTTTCAGTGCCTTGACTTTCTGTTCAGCTCAGTTGGAGCTGGCTACTCAGTTCCAGCATGGATACAGGATTTCAGACCAAAATTTTTTTTTATGAAACAGAAATGAAAGCTTTTTGAAGCTTCAGTTCACTTTCTCAATTTTCAAATGGGACAAGTCTTCCAGTCCATAGTTAAGCAGAAGTGAAAATATCAGTATCTATATCTATCTCTTTATATATCCTACTCTCCTATAATTCACAAAGGCAGATAAACCCAGGAAGACAATCTTTCCAAAACTGAAGAAGGGTGCTGTTTTTTCATTGAGTTGCTAAATTTATAGCCCTGTTTTCAGTGAAAACTTAGCTCTATTTATATCTCTTATTTTCTGTGTACTCATGTTATATGTAATGTAAGAGTTAATGGAGTTGTAGCTTACCACATACAATAAGTGAACATGACAAAATTAGGTTTTCATGCAAAATCACATAATTGATGTGTTATAAAATACTGAAAAAAAATCATATTTTTGCAAATATATCTAGATTTATATATGCAAATATATATAGATTTATATATGCAAAATACATATATTTTGCATATATATGCAAATATATAAAGATTTATACACTTTCCTCTGGTACTGACACCCAGTACCAGAGGAAAGTGTATAAAATTACTCTGATCTGAGGAAAAAAACTGTGTGTTCACATAGGAGTCCAAGTTTGAATTCTTTCTTACCAAGTAGCAAAAAATAATAAAGTAAGCAGGCTAGTACACACAGTTCATTTTTCTAAGCACTGTACCTGGCTGTAAAATTATAAATACAAAAAAGACTGAGGAAAGAAAAGCAGATATGTAACATTTTAGAAATGTAACTCTGTTGTATTACTGTAACACAAAAAAACCCCAGTGACAGAATTAGCACAAAGAAATGTTATTATTCTGCTTAATTCCATCACTCTTCCTGACAGACAGGCTTTAAGTCACTAGTATAGAACACAAGTTAACAAAAAGATTAGAAGAACTTCTTGAGTCTCCAATACTTCATTTTTTTCAACTTCTAAATGCACAGGATATTAGGAAATATCACTTTTATAATCTACTTTTTTCAGTGTAGGAGATGTCAGTAACAGAAATTGTCAGCTGTCATGGTTTAAGCCCTGCTGGAAACTGAGCTACACTCAGCTGCTTCCTCAACCACCATCTCTTCCCCTGAGCCCACTGGAATGGGGAGGAGAACCAAAGCAAAACTTTCACCTTGAGATAAGAAGAGTTTAATAATCAGAAGCAAAGTAAAACACAGTAATAATGGTAAATGAGAATAAGAATGATGAAAAAAGGGAAAAATAAGTGATGCACAATACAAGCGCTCAGCACTCGCTGAGCAGTGCCAGACCCCCCCTTGTGAACACAGATCAGGTCCCACATTTCACACTGAGCATGATGTCACACAGTCTGGAATATCCCTTTGATCAGTTGGGTCACTTGTCCCAGCTGTGACTCCTCCCAAAGTCCCACTCACCCCCAGCTTCCTCACCAGTGTGCCAGTGTGAAAAGCCACACAGGCCTTGGCTCTGTGTCAGCCCTGCCCAGCAATAACAAAAATATCTCTGCACTATCAATGCCGTGTTCAGCACAACTCAAAACCACTGCCCTATACCAGCTACTGGGAAGAAAATTCACTTTACTCCAGCCAAAATCAGCACACTAGCATATTAATTCCCAACTGTAATCTCTTTGCTGATTTGTTTTTTTGCAAACTCTCACCATTAGAAGTAGTGATGGCAGCAGGCAGCATGCAGCATGGCGAGGTTTTCATGTTAGGCCTTATTCCATTTCTGAATCAGCTAATCACCTCTGTACCATTAGTACTATACACATACCACAGCTTATGACCCCTAAATTTACATCAGGAATTTAGCTGAATTCACTGAAAGCATTCACTGAAAGCAGTGAATGCATATAGAAGGACTGAAAACGTTTTTAATGAGCCAAATGAGAGATGCTGAGATTATTGCAAGTAGTATTTGTGGCAAATCACTATATTCCATTTGAACAAGAATGAGGAAAACTCACTGATCTGTAATGATTCCTGTTTCTTGCAGAAGCTTTGATTATTGAGCTGGAGAAGATCTCTCAAATCACGAGGTACGACCTCCTGTGTGGAGCACGGTGTTCCTGTACAGAAAGCCAACAAGAAATGTACCTAACTTATTTCTGAACACCATTAGTGAAAGTGACTCAGGTTCATCGGCGGAAAGCATTTTTCCATCATCTAATTGCTTGTCTGCTAAGAAATGTTTCCTTTTATCTAATTCTGACTTTTTATTTTTAAACAGTTAATTCCGATTTGATTTCTAAAAACAAAGCAAGCAGCTTTCCTTTAGCTTTCTCTTCAGATATAAGGAAATGGTAAATAGCTTCAAAGACTATTTAGTAATGCCAACTTAGTGCTCCACCTCCATGATATATGATAATCACCTTTGCCATGGCTGAGATTTAATTGAGACAAAAAAAAAAAAAAAAGGCAATCTGGATAGGTATTTGCTTTAAAAAAAATCTCCCAAATAGTCAAAATGAAAGTATTAGACATAGGAACCAAACCCAACCTTTTATAAATAATGCATTTTCTGCTGAAGTGAGGGATACATGTAGTTTTTGTTAAATCTGAGTGGGTACTTTCAAAATACTCTGGCAGACCAAATATTGGAAATCTCAATTATGTATTTGCACTGAAGAACATACTACTAATTAGATATATTGGCACAAAATACTGTGATAAGCCATCAAATTCATTTGAATTCTCCCTGTAACTATTAGAATTCATAAAAGCAGGACTTAGAAAATGCATAACCAACCTCTAATTCAAGGCCAGATCTCTGTCTTTGAAATGTGTAAGTTGCAAATTAAAGACAATATCAAATCAGGAAATAATAAGTATCTTTTATGACTGGTTTTCATTGTGATACAACTTTTGCAGGAAACCTTTTAAATGATAGGCAGGAAATGAAGGTTTTCTGCTGTAGAACACTACAAATTCCCATCTCAGTGAGTGATTATGAGCAATGCCTGATGTTAGCTGCCAGTGTGGCTGTTTATACTCTGCTCAGCTCTCCTTTTAGGTCCCAGGCTTATATCACAGTATTTTCTCTAAACTCATAATAGTTAGGACTAAAATGTGCCTGTAAGTCACAACATTTTCCTAGAGACCATCTGGTGTCCAAAGTCATGGGAATGTTGGCTGCTCTGCCTGACCTAATCTTAAATGTATTACTCTTCATTTAGTGGAGGAGAAAATGAAGTCAAGAATGTCTCCTTTGGTTTCAAAGAAAAAAGTTAAAAAAAAAAAAGGAAACATTTGAAATAGATCTCAGAGAACTTAGTGATAATATCTGATCCTGTGGAGCTGAGGTTGAGATCTTAAGAAGCTTGTTTCTAATTTTCAGATGAAGGATAATTATTACACAGCAAAAAAAACCCCCAAAAAAACCCCACAGTAAATGCTGCAACACGAGAACTGAGACAACAGACAAGTGATTACAGAGAAACAGCCCTTTTGTTTTGGTCACAGTTGGATTTATAAAACAGATCTTCTTTTCCAAGGAGTGGAAGTCCTGCCTGCTGGTGTGAGGGGTTCAGTCCTGCACCCCGTGTGCTGCTGGATGTCCTGCACCAGGAGCTGCCTTCCCAGAGCTGGGGGCGCTTGCTTGAGAGCCCTGGGCTGGAGCCTGAAGGTGAGAGGCACCTCACCTCACATCTCTGAGGAGATGTGCTGCTGTGTCCCTGCTGTGGCAAAATGCTCTGTCCCTCCAGCAAAGAGATGTCACCAGCAAGTGCAAAGTGGATTTCTGCTTCCTTCACACACGTGAGCCTCACCAGGGGCTGCAGCCACAGCTGCACATCCAGCATCTGCATCTCCTCCTCTCTGCATGGCTGGGTGGGGATGTCTTCACCCAGAAGTATTTTTGGGCCAGCTTTCCCCTTTCCCTTCAACACAAACCCAACCCATAATTTTAAAGCTGCCCAGAGGGTTGGTAGAGAATTGTTTCTTGCACTCTTTAAGGAGAATGCCAACGTGTAGATGATGCTCAGAGCAAATTCTTTTTATCCTCATTCTATGGGGAACTAAATAGAGCACTTGCCTGCCAGTGCTAGTATTCACATAATCAGACATGGCTACTTTCTTTGTATTTATTTTATACAGTAAAGAAAATCCCATTCTTTTTCCAGAAGAGAATAATTTTATTTTAGTTTGCTGTTGCTGTTTTGCTTTTGGGTTTTTTTGAGAGAAAGTATCATATCTCAAATTGGAAGATGTACACTTAAAGACATTATAACACTGGAAATAATACAGCAACCACTAATCCAGCAAGAAGTCTAGGGATTGTTCTTAAAGACGAATAATAAATCCTGTTTTGCTGGTGATGATGCTAGCTCTAGACAGACAGTGACAGTTGAGCATCAGTGATGGATGAAGCAATTTCTGTGTGTGTATACATAAGCTGTATAGGCCTTGGTATTCTTTCCAATTATTTTAATTGGGGTTTTGCCATGAAAATTAGCAAACTTAGGCCTCTAATCATGATGAGTCTGGTTGTAAACACCTACAAGAAAGCATTTAAATAAATAATATTTTTAAGCCTCTCCAACTATGCAAATATCTGATACCCAAACAAATGTTTTTAAAGGGAGATACCCAGAGACCTTCCAAGCCTCTGCTAAGTTGTTTTTAATTAACTAGAAGATGTGTGAAGCTGCAAAAAGATTTAGAACATGAAGATCTCGAAAAGAGATGCATTAATGAGCTTACCATTGGTGGAATGTATGACTACCACTGGTACATAAGAATATATGCATATTCTCTTACCTGCACAGAAATACTGCCATTAAAAAAAAAAAAGTCCTGATGCACCAGTGTTGTGACCCTCTTTATGTGTGCTCAAAGTACTTTTTGTTATTTCTCTGGCATACTGGATTCTAGCATGGGGAAAAACTCAGATCAGAAAGGACTCTGATCTGAAAGCCACTACTGTTTTAGAGACTGATGCTTTGCAGAAATGATGATTAATTTTTGTCACACCAAGTATCATAGCTAAGCACTGCAATCTATTTCTTCATTGTAACCATTTGATAGCAATCTATGCACAATGTTCAGGTCTACAATTATTAGTTCAACTATTATAAAAGAACTTTGGCTGACAGACAAAGTCTGATAGAAGACAACAATACCAGGATCCCTGCTAATAGTTGTACTTCCTGTGGCTAAACTTATCCGAGTGGGACTAGAGTACAGGTGGTCACAGGAGGATATATTAATGATTTATTTCAGGGACTGAAGTTCCTCTCAGTTTGTCCCATGGGATGTGCTTTCCATCCCACACCTTTAAAATGCACAGGGATAGTGACTACTCGATGATAATCCCACTTTAAAGAAAACTAGTTTACTTTCATTCCAAGTGAGCCTTTTTTTAGAGAGCCTAAAATACCTGATCTAGTTTTAGGAGTTCCATAAAAAACGCACAAAGTTGCAAAATTAATAGTCAATTGGGAAAATTTCTGCCATTTATATATACAGGCCCATATATTTTGATTTGTTTATCTTGAACTATGTCAAGGTTAATAGAATTTTACTGTCTCGTTGTCTATGAATGTAATTACCAAAAAATTGACATGTAGTTGAACAGAAACCTTTATCAGGTCTTGCTGCTGGGTACACATTGCTCTATTAGAACCTCCCTGCTGAAGTGCAGACATTAATTTTTACCAGTGCTTAAATTAAATGTTGGATTCTGAACCACAATGAAGTAAATTGAAAGGAATAGTGGGCATCAATGCTATTTAAACTATTTCTACATAATGCATACATCTGGGGCTTTAACCAAGATAAAAGAACATGAATTTCTGACTCTTTTCTTCCTCCACTGGGTTGGATGGGTTGGAAATGGGTTGTATACATATGTATTTATAGGCAGTTTATAAGCATACTACATATATGTTGTATTTTATATACATGTGCATGAAAAGTAAAGCAAAACTATGAAATATAAAATTTTCCATTTATTTACACAGTTTTCCACAACAATATATATGTGAAAAGGTGATTTAAAAACCCACTGTAATTTAAAATAAATTATAAGGCAGTTCCAACATCTAAATGAGTGTCTGTGTTTCTGGAAAAAAATAGATTGCCTTTTTAAAAGGATGAAGGCACTTTCTGCTGAGACTAATCTTATCCAACCATCTGAGAAAGGCATAGCAGGAAGGAATTTACAGAGTGTAATTATTCAGTACGCAGGTAGCAGTAAACAGCAAACAGAAGCTTCTTAGGGCATAGAGTCAATAGAAGAAATACTTATTTACTGAGGGCTTTTGCAAGTCTGTTTTCAGAGCAGAGTCAACATTCAGCTCTTAGGAAGGACACATCATTATCTGCTGTGGAAAGACTTTGGACTAACAAATTAGCATTGGTTTTTGTCCCTGTATTATCATTCTTAAATATAGTAAAATATGGATAATATAGAGGTCTAATTTTATGAAATATAAGAACCCATAGTTCTTCAAACCAGTTGTTCATGCAATAAAACCAATTATAATTAAAAGCTCCTGCTGCATAATCCTCTTCTCTGGCTGTATAGGATGTATATAATTTCAATTACAATGTTTTGGAATCTATCAATCTATCATCATCTTCTAGATGGCTATTGTCAGAAGCTTTATGACCTAGAGATATAGGATGGCTAAAAATGTCATTTAGACTTCATAGTCCCTCTGAAAGGAAATCAAGTATTCATTACATTGATCTCTTCACCACATAGGAAGGGACCCTAAATGTGCCTTCCAGAAGTTTGGCATATGCAGCTAATAGTAATTTTCCTCTCTTCCTATTGCTCTGCTCCTTTTTAATCGTCTTTGGCTGCTTCAAACAGAGAGGTGAGTCTTCTGGTAAGAGGTTAGTCCTTATTTCTTGGCCTCATTCTAGTAAGATAAGAAGTTACTGGAAATAGTCTGTAGCTCTTGTTCCCCTGAGAAAGAAACTTCCTATTTTTGTAAAAGGTTCCTTCCTGTGCCTCACTCTATCAATGTCTATCAATCCTAAATTATCTTCCAAGGACTTGAAGACCCTTTAATTTAATAATTCCATTTTAATTCTACAAACACTTTTTACCTTTTCTTTTAGTTTCTCAGTTATGCAAATGGAATAAAATAATTTTCAATTTTTAATAAAACATTTTAAAGGATATTTTATTTCTTAGTACTAAAATGCTATTTTAAGCATCTTTATTGCAGAAATCAAGGAAGCTTAAAGACAGTGCTGATAGTATCACCTTTTTTTTTCACTTCTTTCAAACGCATGAAAGATTTGCACATACATCACTTGGATATTTTGATCTATATTGTCTTGTAGATTCTTCAGGGGATATGTGAAGAATTTATAGGGCTGGTAATCTTATAGACAATGCCACATTGCCTAGTATTCTGAAAGATTGAAAAAAAATTAATTTGTTAATGGGCTAGTGAACAGTCACACTGGGGTTTTACATATTTTCTTCCTTGTGCGCTGGTATTTTTGATAGTGGTTAACAGCTGTTCAGATTGCAATTTTATATTTTAAATCAAATTTAATTACTTTTACCTAAATGCAGACTCATTTTTGTCATTCCTCTTTGTTGCTGGTACCACGTAAAGAAATATGGAATAATCCCCCAGTAACATTTAACATCCCCAAGCATTTAATTCAGTGCAGTTCCGTGGATTTCTAGGTGACCCGGATGTGTTATGGCACAATATTTCATCTCCTTCATTGTGCCTCTTTTGCGTGACATATCTATTATTTAAAATATAGCCTGGTGTCTTCCCATATCTTTTTCAGTTTTCAATGTCTTTCCTCCCATAAATATTCTTTGCCCTCCCACTTTATGGCTTTTCATTGCTATGATATGAGCTTAGTCCCATTTCTTCTCTCAGTTCTGTCATCCTCATATTTACAGCCTCACTGTTATCAGATGTGGTATCTCCTCTGATGGTCCCATTTACAATCCAGTGCTGCATTTTTATGTTGTTTTGGTTTATTTTATACTTTCAATTGAATTACAGCTTTCACTAGTATTAGAGTTTGACAACTTAGGATGCCTTTCATTTATTATCTATCCTAGCCCATATTCTTCTTAAAGCCCTATACTCACAGTTTGATCTCACTGTGAACTGCATTAAAAAAAAAAAATCCATGTGTTTTTTTGCTCATTCCATTCTCATTTGAACATTATATTTTAATATTATATGCCTATTAAATGAGCCCTAATTTTTGTGTCTTTATGAGTAATCCATATTTTCCATGTCAGTGATAGAGAGCATACAGACTATCAGGTGTCCAAACCTTTGTATTCCGTACCATCAGTGTGTATCGAAGTTTCCACAACTGACTACTCCTGCCATTGTGATAGGGATTACAAATCCCATTGTACTGCAGTGACATTTCTGCAGTTTCATGTTAGCACTCCAACCTTGCTGCCACTTCTTGCACAGTCTGAATACCTCCTTGAACATAATAATTCTTTTCATCATTTTGAAGGTATTTCTGGTGTTCTATTTTTTTTTCAGTTTTACAATTTCTGCCAGTATCCTTGACATTTAGTCCCCACCCATCTTCAGCTTCCACTCCAGCCTTCTTAACTTTTCATTGCCTTTCTCCCTATTACCTCCCCAACATTTCATCAGCTTTCCTCATAGCTAGAAGTGCAAAGGGATTTGGAAGGCTGTTGTATTTTCTTTTAATTTCTCTGTCGTCTCTTTCCAAAGGAAAACCACATAGTTCTGAAGCATGGAAAAAAGGCAGAGTTCCCAGACACCTGAGTAGGAAAGCTCAGCCTGATCTAGCAGCTTTCATAAAAACTCATTAAACTCCTGCTACACATTAGGTTGTTTTTTAAAGTTCCCAAATGCAAATATAACAGCTACCAAAAGCAAGAACAAATCCATATGGCTCATTAGTACAAAAAATAAACCAATGCATAGAGTCAAAGTTAGAGTCATCATTTCAAAGGGACGGGGAAGACTCTTGAATATTGGACAGAAATTATTGTCTCCAAAGTGCATGTCCATTTCTAATTTTCACAACAGTCCTTTGTGTCCTCCCCACACTGGGAAGTATTTTTCTTGCCATAGAATTCATCCATTTTAATTAAGTAGTCAATTTGTAAAAACCAACACATTTTGCTACTACATTTTGAAATTCACATTCTCCTTGCTTCTTTCTTGGAGTGGGAAGAAGAGAAAAATTCACTATGACAAACCCAAATTTGCATATTTTTGAAGCCAGGGACATGGAGTCACTCCAAGTCATTATGGAGGTGCTAGTTTATCATGTCCACATGCTCTTGTTCATACACAGCACCATCTGATGCCTTTGTGTGAAACAGAAATATTGGCCTTGAGTTAAAGTTGACACAAAATTCAGCAAGTTTTGAAAATAATTATGGCACAGACAGTTTGGATCTGATCCCAGCCTTCAAGGATGTCATACAATTTCCATAAAGCTGAAACTTATTAAAAAAGAAAAAAAAAAGAACCCAGAAAAAACAACCCCATAAATTTAAAACCTTGTGTGGTCATACACAACAAAACAGCGTAGCTTGCTTAAAATAGCAATGAATGGAGATGTATGGGAAAATACTTTGAAATTAATTTCTGTTTTCTTTGGTAATAGTGAGGCCCAAACCTGCAGCATTTAAAAGTTCCTGCTTTCTGCTAGCTTTCTTCTGGCAGCTTGTGAGACTGGTTCCAGCCCTGCTCTCCTGGCAGATGGAGCTCAAGGAGGGAAACATCTGCCTCCGTCTGCCAGGGCACTGAAGACACGTCTAACCTAAAGTATGTGACTACTCCCTCCAGAGTGGGAATTGGTGCTATAAAGCACAGAAAGAGGCTAGACAGTACTTTCTTCTCTAGCAAAACAAAGTAAATTGCTATTGGCGAGAGGGTGACCCAACACTGATGTAAAATCATTGGCATTCCCACAGAGAATTCCCTGTCAGGCATGCTATTTCAGTGGGGAGGCAGGGTAGTGGGATAGGTGTGATGTAGGCTGAAAAGAAGATCTAACTCTTCCAACCAGCTCCCATCTCACACCCTTACTTCACAGTGGTGGGAATCAATTTGCTTTCTGTATCCTGTCACTGTTTCTAGTTGATTTTTGGACCCCAAATGCCATTTTTAGAGAGCCAGACATGTCATGTAACAGGGCCATGGAATCTTTTCTTCTCAGCCCCCAGACCTGCAGCTGCCTTCAGGCAGAGGCAAGCTCTCAGCACTTGGCTCCCTGGCTTCCTAATGCTCCTTGTACATTCAGGCTGCATCCGTTTGTGAATCAGTCCCTTCATTCCTCGCACCAATGGGGCTCTTCAGACAGATGAATCCCACTCAAAACAGGCAATTTCCAACTCCACATTTTGGAGATGTGGGGATGAGCAGTGTGAAGGGGCTATAATGGTTCATCTCCAAACGAGCAGTGTGCCACAGGCATCTGTTCTGTGTGTGCCTGTGCAGGCACTGCTCACAGCCAAGGCTCCAGCAGCAGGGCAGCACCAGCAGCTGGCTGCCATCCCACTGTGGTCCCATAAGGACAGAAAGCTATGGGGATTATATAATGTTTCTGTAAGTGATAAATGAAAAGGGAAAATCTCACTGCAACCCAGCACTCCTGAAACGGAAAAGGAAGTTGAGTTTTTTAAAATTTATCCATTTATAAAAAGCAACACCAAAACACAAATGTTAACCCCTGTGACGGGGTAAGAGGGGAGAAAGAGGAATGAACTGATACTGCAGAAGGGTATGGGTTATTTATTACCAGTGCTTATTCTCAACTAGTGTGAATTCCTAATGTATTCTGTCACTCTCACTTTTCAGCCTTCTGATGTTTTCATTCTTGTGATGGAGTTTCTCACGCTGTGTTTTGTAAACATGCACATGTTTTTCTAACTGTCTTTTTGTTTTTCATTCCTTCCCCTGGGAGGAGAAAGGTTTGATGAACTTTGTCACTGACCAGTGTCGTTGGAGAGGTGGTAGCTTCACCTTCCAATCGATGGTCGTTTCCAGAACCCTATATAATGGGAAAACCAAAATAAAGTTTCTCTCTTCTTTGCCTTCTCTCGAGTGTGGCTGCGTTTGTCTTTGCGTTTTGTGTTGCTCGATAGAGTGACAGTATTCATCTACCCAACTCAGTAAGAGATTGGGGTATGCAAAGAATCTGGGACTGGTTTTAATTTTCATGCTAGTCAAAGTGATTTTTCTTCAATCTATCATATACTGTATTTGACATATGGCTTTTCCCTTAATCAGTAATTGACTGGTACATGCCTTGTGCTCCAACGAAGGTAGATTTAATACACTGGACACCAGAATGAGCTATTTTTTTCTTTTGAATGACAAATTTAATTTTTGTAAGATGTATTGTAGTATTGTTTCTACTAATTTCACATTCTTCACCAGCTCTTCGGTCCATCATTTCATAACTAATGTTTTACTTCAAGTGAACAAGGATCCTGAAAACATCAAAGGTGCCTTGACATCTCTCAATAGACTATGACAGCCTCTTTCATTCTCCGTTTTTCTTAATGTGGAGACATCCAGTAAAGAAAGAAACACAGGACTGTGGTAAACAGACTCAGGAAAAGTGAGTCATTGTTTTTCCAGTGATTTTAAGAGTGGAATTTCACTGTCCAGATTAAGTGGACTAGGGGATTGAGCAATTTACCTGGCCAGCTAGTGGAAAGATGCCCATGTTAAAGGAAAATATAAGTCACCTTCCATGAGAGAGTTTTAATTTATTTCCTTTGTCTAAAACTGATTTTTTGAGTCAAAATAATTTTTATGGTTTCATTTGGAATCTTGGTTTTGTGTGTATTTTTTTTTTCTTATGAAAACAAAGCACTTTGGTGAAAAAAAAACACTTAAAAATAGATCTAGGGAAAAGTCCTAATAAATATCTATTGTCTTCTCAGTCTTCTAAAAATTGATCACCTTATTTGCTTTGTATTCACTTCTGTTAAGAAATGAAGTTTTTGAGTCTTCTCAATGCAAAACTTTCTTGGCTGTATTTCTGATTGTAAGCTTCCCTTCATTTTTATTTTCACTACTTCTTGTATGACTGACAGAAGCCAAATGAAACTCTTTTACTGGCAGTCTTAATATGAATAACAAAGCAACTGGAGCTGTGAAGCACCACTTCTTGGCTAAAAACAAGTGGTGAGTGTACAGTCTGGAGGAGGGAGCAAGAGGAAAGAGAACTGCTAGGTCTCAATTTTCTTTTTCTTAAATGTTAAGCATGCATGAAGTTAGTCCGACAGAAGAGGAGGTTACAAGAAATGGATGTAAAACACTTTTTATAGATTCTCAGGGTATCAAAAAAAATTCCAGCCAGGTGACTGTCCTTTCCCTCATTTAGGAGAAAGATCTGAACAATTTGCTTGAAGGCAGCACAAAGACTATGACTGAAATTCTGACATATTATAATAATACAATAGCCTTGCTAGATTAATAATAGGATTGTCCTCAACAATCAGCCTTCCCCTTCCTCATCTGCATTTCTAAGGGCAATACAGAAAGAGAGGAAATACAAGAGGACAAAAGGGCTGGAGTTTAGGGAGAGGGAACTGCAGGGCTGCTGCTGGAGGACAGGCCTGGTGCCTTCACCAAATGCCAAATGGACCACAGGAAGGTAAAATAAAAGCCTGAGGGAGCACAGCACTGGGATTGGTCACACCCGGAATAGCAGCAAAACTTCCAGGCTTGGCTGTCCTTCCCACTAGCAGGAGAGCTAGAACCATGGATGATGGGGGGAATGGTTTTCTAGGTGACCTGCAAAGTAATCAAAGAGCACAGCAATATATCCCTTTTTTCAAATGCTGAGTTTTGTCATTACTTTTAATTAGATTAGCTCTAACATTGAAGTTAGAAGCATTCTCTTAATACAGCAGAATAAAGTGAACCAGCTTGCTCTCTTTAAATACTTTGTCATTTAAAGTGGAGTACTAGGAGAAAAAAAACCAAAACACAAAACAAAACAAAAATGAATGTCACATTACAAATGCAATGAAAAAACAGCAACATCAATTCACCCAATGAAAAATACATTTTTGTTGATGCTCGAGGGCATATGAAAAGTGTTAAAATATATGAGTGAGGAAATGCACTCAGTCAGATGTACAAATGACAACGATTTGGGGAAAGATTCAAAACATTGTGAAAGAAATTCCAACAGGCATCAACAAGCAGAACAAATATACTTTCCCAGATATGATGTCTGGGAGGTTGCACAGTAGCTCATTTGGCCATATGAGGTGACAATATAACAGGAGATAATGTTCCTACAATCCCAGCCTCTGCAGAAAAGGGAAAAAAAAAAAGAAAAGAAATGAAAAGGATATTAAAATTTGTAGGAATGATGCTCCTCTTCTTAGTTTTGGATGAACCAGTCACATTGAATTTTCTCTTTGTCACTAGCTTAACCATATATTTCCCCTTGGTATGAATGTACCACCTGGTGCAAAGAGTAGTTTCTACTCATCTTTGTTATTTCCTTTGATATGTCATATTCCGTTTCATCACAGTTTTCAAAACGCATTTTGTTTTCTTGCATGGGCATAACACTATTTTCCATTCCTACTTAGATAAACTTTGCACATGCTTTTTCATTTTTTTCATAGTGACTGTGCATTTTGTGTCACAGCCAGTACTAAACCACCCAAGGTTTTCTTCTGCCACATTGTGACAGGTTCACCGTGGATAAGGGAAATGCAGCAGCTCTTAGGTGGTGCTGTACTTGCCAGTTTGGGTGCTATTTGGCTTTAGAGTCTAATTTAAAACCAAGCATGTTAGCAGCAGTGACCTCAGCCCATGCATAATTCAGCCCCTACCCCACTTCAGAGAAAAGTAACCGAACTGCTGCCTCTGTCCTCCTGATATTATCACAGGGTCTGGTGCTAAGAGAGCATGCAGAATAGAAATCCCACAGAAACCAACATCTTGCTTGCTTGGATTCTTGTTTAAAGGTTGCAAGGCTGGAACCTTCTCAGGGGACCTCTGTCACTCTGCTCTTCCTATTGAGTCTGCAAAAAATTGATAATAGTGGCAGCTGTGGGACTGGGCTTTGATAGCTTGCTACTGCTCTCCTGTAAGTCATGTTTGTGACAGAAGAGGGAAAAGCTTGAATCCTTCACTTTTCCTTATGCAGTGTCCATCATATTCAGGCCAATTCCTTCAGCTCTTTGACTTGGAAGGACCCTTTACAAGGTGTAAAGGGCATGAAGGCATTAGGATGGCATGAAGATCAATGCTCCACAAATTTGCAGGTGGCACTGAGCCGGAGGAGGAGCAGCCAATGCACTGGAGGGCAGGACTGGGATTCTGAAGGAGCTGCTCAGGCTGCAGTAATGGTCTGGCAGGAACCTCACAAAGGTCAAGGATGCAACCTTGACCTTAGAGAGGATTACACCACACACCAGCACAGGCTGGGGTATGAACAGCTGGGAAGCAGCTGTGAGCAAAAATGACCTGGTGATCAAGAAGGGCAGCGAGGTGAACAAGCACCACCAATGTGACCTTGCAGCAAAGGCCAACAGCATCCTGGGTTGCCTTGGTAAAAATGCAACCAGCAGGTCCAGGAGGGTGATTCATCACTTCTATTCAGGATTTTTAAGACTATTTCTGGAGTGCTCTGTCCAGAATTTTGGCTGCCCAGTGCAGGAAATGTACAGTCATGCTGAATGAGTCCTGCTGATGGCAGTGAGGATGATCAGAGCATTCTATTTAAGAGAAGCTGAGAGAGGTGGGATTGCTGAGCCTGGAAGTAAAGGCTCAAGATGATCTTACTATTTCCTGACCTGAAGACACAAAAATGCCAGAAACATGAACTAATACAACAGTAACAGTAGTAGCAGCTCACTTCTATAACATCTTTGTGTATCCTGGGAAAATAGTATTCACTTGAAATGCTTTAAATTAGAATTGTTCCATTTCAAGCTATATGCAGAATAATATATTGTACTTCAAAAGATATTGTTGCTCCAAAGTGTGGCACTTAGAAGTGTGGGAATGACAAGATTTAGACGGATTTAATTCAGCTGTTTCTACATGTGCTCTGACGAACGTAAATGGTGGCATACTAATTAATACATGAGCATGAGCTATGTTTCCTGAGGATCCCTGCCTCTCCAAGGAAATGAAGCAGGCAGACAGTAGGTCTTAGAACCTTTACTATTTATTCATTGCATTTTATCTCTATACTGACTTTTTATTGAATACAACAGTATTAATTCTTGAAATTGAAATATTTTTATGGTTTTTGTGACTTTAGCATATGGCTTCTCATAAACAGTAATGAACACCTCTGTTAGATTTAGAGATGGTGTATTTTTCCCTGTTTCTTGAGAGATTCCATGTACAGACTTACCTCATTGGAACTGCCCACTGATGGTAAGAGTGGGCAGTGCTTTGCACCTGCTATTTGGAAATATTCAACAAACTTTTAATATCTTACATGTTAGAAACATCCTTGTAATTGATTTAATTTTCCAGTTTGAGCCCTGAAGATGAAACCAGGTAAGTCATTCAGACGTTTCAAAAAATTACTTATTTGTACAGATGAAAGGCACACTGTGTGAAATTGCACTTAACCACAACTTCTGTCATCAGAAAAGGTCAGGTCTTCCTGGGGACACAGAGGAGATCCTTATCACTTCAACTAATAGCTTCAGTGGCTGTTCCTTCTCTGGACTGAGCACCGAGGGAGGCAGGGCAGACTTTTGCAGTTCATTTCACATCCATTCACCATAGGAAAAGAGATAGCCACAATACTTAAGTCAAAGAGAAATTTCTGAGTCAATGGTGCTTGTTACTTTGTTACGAACTCCGCTACTTCTGCTTTCTCGCTGTCTTTTCCCATTTTGCCTCTATTCACTTAATCTTCCTTGCACATTTATACTGCCTCTGCCTTCTTTCCAGCCCTCCCTGCCCTTTGCGAAGCCCAGGCTTTCCTAACCCTTGAACCCCCAGCGTTGGATGGTGCCTTAGGACAAGTGGTCCCACCATGTGGGCTGTTCTTAATAACCTCTGTGAGCAGAGTTGTCTTTGAGGTGGGCTGACATGTCCCTGCTCCTTTTCACCCCCAGAGTGGGCTCCAGCACTCTGAGGTACATGGGGACCAGTGGGTGGCCAGAAGGCGGAGGCTGGAGCCTGCCCAAGCATCCACATCATTCAGGCAGAGAAGCTGTAAACGGATGCAACGCGCTCACCACGGATGAATTCTTCAGAGACTGTAAGGTACCAAAGCATCTCTCTCGAGTGCAGCACATTGTACTGAGGTGTGCAGGCTGTGCTTGCGTTTGTTTTTGGGGGAGGCTGTATGTCGACCTTCTGCTTCTCACTGAGTAAAATGCTGAAGTCTTTGAGATTTTCTTTTTTTTTTTTTTGTAGATGGTGAAAATGTCTATTTTTCAGACTACATATGACTGAATTTTAGCTGTAACTCTTAAACAAGAAAATCAAACTAAGGCAGGTGACTTGTAGAGGCAACTCCAGCCCAAACAGCAAAGGTTTAATTAAGTAAAAACTGAGTTTTTGCTGCCAGAAAGTACTGGCAACATTAACTATAGGTGCCAGTGTTATTTCTGTATATAATATCACAAGTTTTCACAACTTCTAGCAAACTATTTACTTTTTCTGTCCCTTTTATTTGAAATACTAGAGCAGAACCATGATTCTGCACTTCATGTGGTTTTGAAATCTTTAGCTTGGCACGTCTATGTTCTTTATCAATTATTGTTTAACTCCTGTCTCTTTTTTTTATTATTATTTTTGTTGTCTTCTTCCAATACTTAACACTTTATGTTTGGGAGGCAATGAGAAGCAATAGACTCAAACAAACAAACTGGTTAATGTATTGGTGTCTGGTACAAACCTAGTGAAGTAAGACCACACATTAAAAAAACAACAAACTCCACAAAATTCCACCCCCAAATTTCTAATTTCTTTCCACGTTCTAGCAGCAACAGCTCTAGGAAATGCATTTCTTTTTCAGGATTAGTGACAGACTGATGGTAGTTGAATTCACAGATACCTATGGCCAAGAGCCCATTAGAAATACACTGAACTTCTGCTAACATCATGTTCCTTATATGCACTGTGATACACCTGCTATGGCACCGGGGTACTGAGCTTTGATGGTTGTGCTTCTAGCAGAGGAGACATCTAAATGAAAAGGAGAAATTATTGCAATATGCTGTGTTCTCCAACATAACACTACTGGGAAACCAGGACTAGACCTCATATGCTAACTCCTACGAGCAGATGTAAGAGCAAAGCTGTTTGTGCTCCGAGAAGCTTGTCATGTAAATAATACTTTTTCTTTCTGTTTCAGCCTTAAACTGTGAACAGAATGAAATTAAACTTGGAAGGAAGCTGCAAACCACTAGGGATTAATCCTGCACCTTTTGAAATTAATGTGAACACTCCTATAGTTATAAAGTAAAAAAAAACTCAACTAAATACTGCTAATAGAGATATACTAATTAGCACTTATGGACAAGATTTTCCCTGTTTCTTCACTAGATAATGGCTTTCCTGGCTTAATTTTTCTCTTCCCACCCTCTAGTTCTCCCTCAAATGTAAGTAGCAACATTCACTTTAAAATCCGCAGGTTGAATCTTCCCTGTTCTTCCTTTTTTAATAATCCTTTATGGACATTACACTCCACCTTTGTGCCTGTGCGTGTTTGTATCTTGAGGAAGAGCTGCTTCAGACAGTGAATTATACTAGTACCTTGTTTAATAACTAACCTAAACATTTGCCCTTGACATTCTCAGCACCTCAGTGCTAATTAAACAAAATAAACAGAGACTAAATGGAAACCGGGCAAAGTACTTATCCTTCCTCAAAGATTTAATTTGGGATCAGCAACGCCGCTGACGGGGAAGCGCGAATCGCAGGTAAGTCCACACACGAATAATGAAACGCTGAATTATTTTTTTAAACCCTCCACTAATATCTTGCGATTTAAAGGTCACTCCAGAAGAAGAATCAAGGTCAGGCACGGCTAATCCTGCATCCCCGGCGGCCTTTCCTTTCGCCCGGTTCCCCGCCGTAGCGAT
>VXAX01003853.1:541415-673538 GCA_013399835.1 Leptocoma aspasia
CCGGGGGTGTCGGCGCGGGCCCCCCTGCCTGCCCGGCCACACCCGGGGGCTGCGGGGCGATCGCGGGGCAGAGCCGGTGCCTCTCCGCTCCCGGCGCGGCCGAGGCCCCCAGGAGGGCCGGACAGGCCGCTCGGGGGCAGCGGGAATCGAACCCAGGCGATGCGAGCNCATCTTTCTGGCGCTGTGCCTGGACCTGGGAGCCGTGCTGAGCCCCGCCTGGGTGACGGCGGACCACCAGTACTACCTGTCCCTCTGGGAGTCCTGCCGCAAACCGGGCAACTTGGACAGCTGGCTCTGCGAGTCGACGCTGCACAGCGGTGAGATTCGGCTGCCCCCGCTGCCCCCGGCCCCGCTCCGCTCCCCTCCGCCGCTGGCCCCTGCTGCCTTGCCCCCTCCTCGTCCGTCTCCCTCTCCCTTGGCCGCACCCCGGGCACTGAGAATTCTTTCCCCTCGCCGTGCCTTGGCTGCCCCACCAGCATCCCTCGAGCTGCCTCTCCTTCACGCTTGTCTCCTTCGGGACTCTATCCCAGCCCCTTCCTGGGGCCAGCCCCCCCGGACCGGAGCAGTGCCCCTCTGCCCTCGCTGGTTCTCCGCCTCTCCCGCTGCCGCCCCTGGTCCCCGCCCGGCTCCCCGCGCCGGCTGCCGCTGCCGCCGGGAAGAGTCTCCTGCACCTTTGTCCGCCCGCCCTCCGCACCCTTTGCCTTCCCGAGCCTTTTCAGCCGTCCCCATCCTCCTCTCCCCCAGCCTCCCCGACCCGCATCTCGGGCTGGGGCGGAGGCGCCGGCGCTCCCGGCGAGCGGCGTGTGCGGGAGGAGCAGCGCCGAGCGCCCGTGCTCGGATCGTGCCCAGGGTGCGGGAGGTGTGAGCGAATCCGAGCGAATTCCGTGAGCGAAAGGGGTGACTGGCTCTGTGTGTGCCGTGGTATTGTCACAAAAGATCCTGTGTTTGAACTAGTTTTGATTATTTTTTCCGTGTGGCGGCTTCCCTATACAGTGAGAAACTGTTTGGGATCGAGTATTTTATAATTCCCCTCCCTGAGAAGTCTCTGGTTCTGGAAAGTTGGGGCTTCCTAAACCAAAACCGGTTGCTACTTTGTCCAGACGGGGGACGCCTGGGCTCGGACTCTCTCCATCACGCCGGGTGTGCTTGTGTGTGTCTTTCTAGCACGTACTGATCTCCCCATCGTCTTTCACGCTCCTTTGCCTTCATGCCACAGTCCCCGTTGTGATTTCTTGATGCTCATTCGTTCTTCACCTTTTTAGGTCTTTGATCGCGGATTGTTATTTTTTTAACGTCATTTCATTCTTGCTTGGAGTACCTCAAAAACGGGTTGTGAATGACAAAAACAAGCTGCCTGTTGAATATTTTTCAGTAAATTCTTTTGTAGTGCGATAATTGTTTTGGTTTTCATGGGTGGTTTTATTTACTTTATGCCTGATAGCAACTTCTGGAGCCCCAACAGGAACACTGACAAATGCAGCCAGCCTCCCTCCACATCGTTTTCCTGCCCATTCCTGTCCACACACACACACTTGCATTGATAAATCATCTGTTTGGATTGCTGTGCTCGTTGGTTGGGTAAATCGTGCAGTGACAAGATGTGTGTTTTGGGAGGGAAAGCAAAGGGTCCTGACTATATTTGCGGTGTATTTTGTTTTCCTCTATTCTCTGAAGTCCTTGTATAGGTTCTGGGAAGTAAGTGATCTCAGTTTGCGTTGGAATTACACAGGTTCTTTGGCTGCTGTGCTTGTTTTTTTCTGTTGTGTGCAGTGATATTTGAGGGTTTAAATGTTTTTTGGGATTTTGTTTTAAATAACATAAAATGGATTGTAAGAAATGTCAGTTTCAGTCAGTTACCAGGGTATCTGCACAAAGTTTGGAGGGCTTTCTTTTCCTTCCCTGGTATAAATGGAAATTTATGTAGGAATGTCAGCTTCTACGTGTCTCCTTAGCAACGTGAATCCTTTGCCCCTTCTCCCTGTCTCCTGAAATAGTATCCCCTTGATTACAGAAAGACTTTTCAGATGGCTTGAATGAGAACCTGCTTCCAATCCCCCCACCTCCACACACTTTGCTGGGTTCCCCCCTCCATCCATCTCCCTGTCACGCATGCGTGTGTACACACACACACACAAAAGCGGGATGGGAAGAGAAGCAGGACAGCTTATGGAAGAGCAAAAAAGACACTAATCTCTCTTGTTCCTCTTTTGGTCACCTGTCTGTCTGTGGGGATGTGGAAGATGAATGGGTGAGGATGGATAGGAATGAGATGTAGTTTTCACTGGATGCTGTGTGTTGAAAATGCAATCTGTCCTTTGCTGGTGCCTTCTTCTATCATGTGCACAAATTCCTGCCTATTCAGTTTTATTCAGGTTCCTTGAATGAGCTTTACCTCAAATACTTTCCTCAAATACTTTCCAGTCTAGTAGAGCCAAGTTTCACAAGCTACTGTAGAAGAAGTGAATGATTGTTTTACTTGAGGTGACTGGGGTAAACCCTTCGCTTTCCTCGTGTTCAGCACAGAGTACTGCATTCTGACCAGACCTGAAATATGAGAAACTGCACTGTTTTCCTCTTGTCTCTGCTAGTGTGGTACAAGTGACATTAAAGCCAATAGGAGGGCTCCCACTAAGTTCACCAAGTTGGATTTGGCTCATATTTGAGACCATTTTGTGTGCTGGCATTAATATTTTAAGTGCACTTTCCTCCTACATTGTGAATCCAGCAAGCAGTATTTTGCAGATAGTGGAGAGCTCCCACAGGGAAAGCTCTTTTAGCCTGATACCGGTGCAGGCAGCTTTGCAGCTAGCTGTGAGAAGCAGCAGCACACGCAGGAAAAAAGGCATCTTCACCCATGGTTTTAAGAGATTTACTTCATCATCTCTTGAAGGAGAGCACCTCAAGTGGCACCATCAAGGGCAAGCTCATCCTAGAAGCTGTTAAAGCATATTCGAGGTTTAATTAAAAACTTCTGTTGTAATTAGATGTAGGACCCCTGACTGCTGTCAGAAGGGCAACTTGGTAGTGAAGAGCAGAAGGAAATGCACAGAACATGGTTTCATTGGTTGTTGTAGCAGGGAATAATCTCATTTTTCCTTGAGGGTTGCTAGAGCATGTGTTCACATTTGTTCTTTTACTGTTCCAGTGGCTGTTTTGTAACTTGCAAGCTCAAGTTTGCTCACATACTACTTTTAAACTTGTGTAAGTACTTCACAATAATTATGGTTCAAGTATGTAAAATAGTGAGTCAAACCAATTTTTTTATATCTGAAAATTAATAAATATCTTAATTTCCTTTTGTGGTTTTTCTGTGGGGTTTTTTTTTTTNCTTTAGGGTCTATGTAAATCTCCCATTAGCAGTAACTTCAGGAGCTGAAAAACTAACAAAGTTGCCAGTGTGGAAAGCTTCGTTATAAAATCTGCAAATTCAGAAATGCAGTTTTAAAGCTCTGAAGTTCCCCAACTGTCTTGGCATATAGCTATTTTCTGTGATCAGGAAATAGCTTACCTTGGCGAATGCACAAGTTGTCTTTAGACCAACTGTATTTTAAACTTGTCTTTAAACAAATTTTTTTTAGACCTTATTTGAAATGCATTATATCTAGTTTGTGATGGTTCATTTATAGATTTATCAAGAGTTTATATATGAATATTTATTCCTGTCACAGCACTAAAATTAAATGCATCCTGCGTAAAACTGCCTGGTGTATCTATACCTGCACAGGTACTTCTTCCTGCAGACTAATAACAGTAAATTTGAATTTGTGCAATAGACTGCAGACATTGTATCAAAGATACATTATATCTTTGACAAAGATACATCAAATATATCAAATGTATCTTTAAATAAAAGATACACAAATGTAATGTAGAGGAAATAAAGGGCTCCATAGAATCTGACCTGCAGGTGAACATTGTCTATTTTGACTTAAATACATGTGTATGCTATTCATAGAAAACAATGGCTCCTTTGCAGCCTTTCAGTTTATTGTGAAAACAGCATATATAAAAATACATTTGAATGGTTTTGATTAACTGTATTCATTTTGGTGAATGTGGGGGTATATGGCTTTGTTACTTTACAACCTGTGGATTTCTTCATGCAACATTCAGTTTTCTTCAAGAATGTTATGCTCTTTTAGAACTGCCCATGAATATTTGAAAAACAAAACATTCTCCAGGAAATATGTGCAGCAGAGTCTCTGAATGTGTATTAAACTTTGTGATGAGCAAACAAGGAAGGTAAGCTTAGCCTATAGTGCAGTAAACAACTTGAGTCTAGTTTTATGCTTGTAATTTTGTTCTAATTTGTTCTTAAAATAAAAACAGCGTCAAAGGTTGTTCATTCAGTAGCACTTCAAGGGGCTTAACCTTAATTACACATTAGATGCAGATATCTGAATTGACATGCCAGAATAATCTTGGATGGTATCTCCTTGTTCAGAATCTAAGGAGCTCTTCCAAGGGGAAATTGCTAGCTCAAAAGCAGCTTCCTCATTAGAAGATCTGGATCATTGCTCAGACTTGATGTTGACATGTATTTGTAAAAAGCTCAGCAAGGCTGGTAGTTTGCTATAAAATAACAGAAGAATGAATGTGATTTTACTAACCTGGAAAAGGTGGCTCATACAATCTAAGGAGAAATTAATAAAACATTCCTTCTGGTTTTGAATACTGTTGTCTGTCATTTTATGTATTAACTCTAATAATCATCCCCAGCACTTTATCTGAAGATGGATTCAAAAATCAAAAGCCATACTACTTCAAACTCAGTGTCTTAGACTCTGAGCAGGCTGATCTAACTTTGAAGTTGAGTCTGACTTGAAGGTTGGCCCTCTTTTCCATGGGGAGCTGAACTAGGTAACTTTCAGAGGTCCTTCCCAACCTAAATTATTCTTGTGATTCTGTGATGACTGATACTCTGTTTATGCCTGATGTCTGTCTGGCTTCTTCAAACTGCAGAATGCCTTGAATTGGCTTAACTACCCCTCACAGCAGCCCCTGACAGAATATTTTAAGGAATGCTCCTTCTATTACAAATGGACCAGTTATTTTAGCCTCAGACTTCCCAAGGCATGGGAGCAGCAGATCCTGTTCAGCAGTCTGGACCTTTTGGTATGGTGGAGGCTACCATTGCAGCCATCCTTCTCCAACCAGTGAGAGACGTGGTTAGAGCACATCTGTGAGGTTTGTGTGAGTTCCTCTCATCAGGGCAAGAGCACCATACACCTTATCAGTGATAATACTCTTAAAAAAAAAAAAGACTTGTAGCTACAGTGGGTTCTTGCTACTGCTGTTGTTCATTGCAATTTTAAAATCAGTAATGTATCCTGTTGCTTTAAGTTTTGTTTATTAAATATGATGTCCCTGGAGTTAGGGATAATGCAAGAAGTTTTAATATTTGATGAGATTTTTATATTTAGAATTGCATAGGGAGTGGCCTTGCCTCTGCTACTGATTCTGTGGCCCAAGATGACCACACGCAACAGGAGGAGTGGTGAAGTCCATCCAGCTGTATTGCTTTATGTATTTCACTTTTTCCACTTTAAGCCATTGTTCTGATGAGAAGTACACCTCAAACTCTTTTAAATGCTAATTGTTTTTCTCAAGGAGCAATGGAATGTGTTTTGAAAGTTGCAGAAGATTGCTAGTTTTCTGGAAGAACATTGATAACTGTGGAAAATAGTTACATTCCAGTTCCAATGCAAAGCATAGTACTTCAGATTGCTAAAAAGTAGTGGCTTTTATAGAAGAGGTCAGAAATAGTGAGCTTATTGTGAAAAGCTTGTATAACACATCTCCCACACTTCTTTCCTAATGGCAGAGTTCTAAGAGTTCCAGGTTTTTGTGAAGTTCTCAAAGTTGTGGGTGTGTGCAGTTGTTTGAGGGTGTTTATTATTTTTATTGAATGACTGAATATCCAATAATTAAAATGACACAGTAGCAAGCTAATCTCAGAAGAATGCTGTATATCCAATAGAGGAAATGCCTGAGTACATGCTGTACTATTCTGTGAATGAATTATAGATTACATGATTTTCTGTAATGCTGTGCTTGTCTTGAAGTCCTCTGTTGGCAAAAGCAGTCTGTAATGCATGTTGCTTATAAATGGTAAAATAAAGATCTATATAATGGCACCACTTGATGCTTTACTTGAAGTTGTACTGTGTTTAAAGGACTTGGTGATTTTACAAATAAAGGCGGGCCACAGAGCAGACATACAACATACCTCACCCCAACTCACACCTCTGCAAAGTGTATATATTTCATATCAATAAGGAATTCAAGCTTTATTCTTCAGGAGAGGTGTGTCCATGGGCAGATGAGCAAGCACCTGCTGTGTTTCAAGTTGCTCATGCATCTGCAACCCCCCCAGGCATTTAGACCATTTTGTTGTCTTGCTGTCTCTTTCACACAGCAGTAGAATTGCTTACCATATTTTTACAGATATAACCAAATTGTCCCCTGCACTCCCAGTGGCATCTTTGGGTGGAAGGTGAGGGGCACTGCATTCTGTGGCAAGGTGAGCAGTCTGCATAGTGGCTGCCCCGTTATTCCCCCAGACTTTCAAGCACATCCTTTCCAGGCTGAGGAGGGCAGCTGGGAGACCTCCTTCTGCCTGGAGCATCCTGCAAGTGGGCTGTTATCTTGCCTGGGATAGTCAACCTCTTTCCCTCTCATCTCAGTTGTCTTCTTCTTGGAGAAGAGGAAAGCCATAGGAGGAGGCCAAATGAGAGGGTTGCAGCTCTGTAGGGGGTTGCTAAGGCCTTTTCCCCTCAAAGCTGAGAGAGCCCTGAGTCTGGGCTGCCATCCAGTAATGGTCAGCATTCTTGTGCATCAGGGGAAAGGTGCATAAACAGCAACAGAGCCTTGGAAGGGACCGGTTGGCTGAAGCAAGACTCTGATTTGGATTCCCTTTTACCTATTTGTTCATGGATCTCATAAATCTTTTTGCTCCTTGGGTCTAGCTAACGGAGGAGGGCAGTGACAGCCTACCCTGGCAGTCAAGAAATGCCACTGGGAAAAGGGAGCAGAGGTGTGAGGTCAGAGTCTGGAGCCAGAGCTGGGAAGCAAGGACCTTGCAGCTTCTGAGAAGCTCTCTAGCCCCTGGTGTATGGCAGCTGAGGAGGCATCTGCCTTTCCTCCTTCACTGGTTGGCTGCCCTCATTATCCCTTAACATTCTGCACCTCTGTAAGACACAGGGTCTGCATCAGAAAGCTGTTTTTTGGATGTCTCTCTGCTTGTTCTCTTTTTCTTTGACTGATTCTAAGTGACTCTCCACTCAGCATCAGGGACACTAAATCATCCTACAAGACTCTTGTACAGTAAATGCAAAATGACTGATACCTTATGTGGAGCCTCTGAATTTTCCTTAGGAGGCACTTAGGGATTTTGGCACCCAGCATAAAATACTTAAATTTCTCTTTGGGTGTTGTCACTGTCCTGGTGAATTAGAGCTATGGGAAAGTCTTCCTGTTAATCCCACGGGTGTTGTGCAGCACTAGGGTTATCCAGGGCTTTGTCCCACGTGCTGCTGTGTGTGGATGAAGACAGATTTCTTAGGGAAAATGTCATGTCCTTCTTTTTAACATATCTGTGACTTAATGTAGCTGTTTCATTTGTTTAAATTTATGGCTTTTAAAAGAAAGCCTTGGTGTAAAGTGAGTTCTCTCTTAAGAAAATTTTGCTTTCAGCCAGAGTTGGCTGGTTCCTGTAGCTCTGGTAATGCTTTTCAAGGGTCTGAGTGACTTGAGTAGCCAGGTGCACGAGTAATTTTCCTACTTCAGAAAAATCTTATTCTCAATCCATAAAATAAAAAGAAAATATAAAAGCTAGAGTATGTCTGTGCAGCAACCAGCACTAGTAAACATCCTATACTAATCAACGAGCAGAAAATACTTATTTATTGTCATTTTTGTACAAGGCTCCACTGTGAAAAGCTGTGGCTAGAGCAATTTATGGAGGTTTGGTATGGATCTTACCAGAAAGCACCTGTGCCTGCAGTGTGCAGAAGTGTCCATTGTGGGATCCCAAAGGACTGCACCTGCAGGCTGGCTGTGCAGGAGCAGAGTGTGGAGCCAGTGACTTACAGGCACTGGGCTTCCCAGCTTTAGCCACCATCCCCTTCAGCCAGGGCAGAATTCTTCTGAGGCTCCAGAGCTGATCTCTGTGGAGTAATTTGATGTGAGAACTTAATGGCCCCTGCTGTTCCTCAGCTTTTCCACAGAATTCAGTGGACCTTCACCTTCCACAGGGGCCTCTGCTCATGATCCTGCTGAAGAAAGATGAAATCTCATTGATCATGCAAGCAAAGCACTTTTAGGAACCAGAGTTTGCCTTTATGTTTTTATAGATACACTACACTTCCTAAACTTTTGTTGGCTATTTGATATCTAAGTCTGATATGAAGCAATCAGGAATACCTCTAGTTATCCTATTTATTTAAGTTGATTTTCATGATACTCAGTGGGTTATATTTAATTTCTTATGTGTGTGTGCCTTAAGTTTCTCTGCTTCACACATTCTTTCAAAAATCATTATTCTTGGTTTTAAATGCTGTATTGCTCTTAGAGTATTTATTGTCTGAGTGCAGGTACTCGATACGTGGAAGCATTGCAATTAATCAGAAAAACTTACTTGAGTGTTGTGTTTTTGTTTCTTTACCAAGATTTTTTTTAGTGCTAGGAGGTCAGGCATTGCCTTCATCATGTAACAGCTGCTTGAATTTTGGTAGTTCAGCCTTTATGAGAACATTTGGTGAAAAGCCATTGTATGGAAGAAAGGAATATTTTATTATTTCCTAAGAAATTAATTCAGTTCACATGCACTGTCTGAAAGAGCCCTATACACAAATGTTTCACATATTCCACAGTATGTTTCTATGCCCTCCACTACTTCTATTGAAAGAATACCATGTTGAAAAAAATATTTAATTTTGGGGTTTTAATGAAAACATGACATCTATACTAGCCTTTTGCATTGATCTTTCTTGTGTTAAAAAAAGGACCTAGTTATTAAAATACACATTTCAGCACTTTGATGTGTTTTCTTATTTTATGGCTTTCCCAGATTTTTTCCTAGTAATGAAGTATTATTTTGTCCAAGAAATTGAGGAAGTAGCCCTGTTCTTAATTAAAAATTACAGCTTAAAGCCTTGGGTCATTTCTTTTGGGGAAAGAAGGAAGGAGAGTTAGAAATGTCAATGTACAGTTGACACTGTGCCTCTGGGTCACTAAGAAACAGGCAGAATTTCCAAATTGCAAGGAGACCAAGCTGTCCCCCAGAAAGGCAGAGACTGTTGTATGAGGAACTGACTGAAAAGAAACAGTATCATCATGGTTTGGGGGCTTTTTATTGTTTTGGTTTTTTTTTTAACTGAAGGTGGTAATTTTAATAAAATTTTCATCAAGTAGGTATTGAAAATATGTGTTAAGTGCCTAGGTTCATATTTATATATATTTCCAAATACTGAAGCCCATATCCCCAAGCTAATGGGCAGATTGTTATAGTTAAAAATATGCAAATGCTGTAATTGCTGTCAGAACTGCAGTATATATTTCTCATGGGTATAGACATTGGGATGCTTCTTGGGGATTTTCAGACCTGAAAATAGGATACATTAAGTGACCATTTCTTAAGAAATCTCTCAAGTTACTTAACAATTGTCAAAAATGTCTTAATTCTAATTTGGATGGCATAGGTGGCACTATTAGTGTAGTTCTTAATGTATTGCTAAAATGGTGGAACATTGAAAAAATCTAAAGTTATCTAGACCAACAAAGGAAATCTTATTTGGGCATGACATTAGGTCACAGTACTTTTAAAGTCTAAAAGTTTATTAACACTTCTGTGAGTTTTACTAGTTTTTTAACTAGCTCCTAATACTTTTCTTAGATAATGGATGTGTAGTTTTTTCACAGGTGTACAGTGAAAAAGAACTGATGTGTACTCTTCAAGTGTAACCAATTGTGTTTTGAATGCAGAAAAGTAATAATTATCATCTATAAGGCCCCATTTTACTTTGGTTTTGCATATTTTTGTCTCTGTGAGAACAAGCAGTCTCACTGAGCTGCTGAGGCTCCTGAAATTACAGTTCTTATTAGTAACTTGTTTACAAGATTGGTGCATGCCTAGAAGAGGTAGAAGCATATTTGGATGCTCTAAAGTAGGTTTATGATGTTTATGTTCTGTGTACCAGTAGCGGTGTGTAACAGAACAATCTCCTGATCCCATTTTGGTGCTGTGTGCAGTAAATCACTCGTGGGTAGTTTGAGAAGATCTTTATTGCAGAAAAACTGTGTTTACTGTATGTGTTTATATTGTAGCTATCTGATTTAAAGGGTGCTCTGCCTTCAGAGGTAGTGGTTCTATTTTCTCTAGATCTTTCTTTTATTTTGTGTCAAGTCCAATGCCCTGGATTAAAAAAAAAAACTGCTGTTAAGTAGAAGACCCATGCGGAAGATTTTGCTTTCTTAATCCACCATAAGCTTTATTTTGTCACCAGATCAAATGGCTTTCGGAATTGAAAGTTAACATTATTCCAAGACGACAAGGAGATTTAAACATGTAGTTACTATGGTAGCCAGTATAGGAAAGTTTAGTCCTGTATTCTTTGTGCACTAACATCTGACCTTCATGATGTTCTTCAGCCAAAGTCTCTGCAGCTCAAGGCAAAGGCTGGTAGCACTGTATGATCCCGTGAAAGGGACTAAAATAAACAGGCAGTTCCAGATGTGGCCCAGAGTACAACATTCAATACCTGGTCCCCAGCTGGTAGTGAGGAACAGTAAGAGCCTCAGTTTTGTCCTGCTGTCAGCATCACTGAGTAGGTTGTCTTACTCAAGAAATTAATTTTGTTTATCCAAGTCAGTTCTTTTTCAGTTGGGAGTGTAGGTGTCTCCCAACACTCATTTGTCCTTTTACCTCCCACATCAGTACTATAGTAAGGTAATTTGTTTATTTTTTAGCCTTTCTAAAATCTGTATGTGTATATTTTTCCTGGAAGTTAAACTATATTCTAACTCCACACTTGTATAATCTTTTTTTAATTTATTATCAGTAGTTTGGTGGTTTTTCCAGTGTGGTTTTGGAAAGCAATAGGATGCTCAACCTTTTTTCCATTTAGCTGCTACTCCAGTATTGTACACTTTCCTCTTCCATTAGATTCTGGCACCTGATTAATGCAAAGAAAACATTTAATATTTTATTATTTGTGGTGACTTTCAAAAAATTTTAGTTTTTGAGTTTTCCTGTCTGGCCCTTTGATTTATTTCATCAATTTTATGTGTCTTTTAACTTTGGTGTGATATGGATTTATGTGGCAGATCTTTGTATCTGTGCAATTTTTTAGTGCAAGGATTCCTTTCATATTGTTCCAAAGTGGTCCATTCTGTTTATTTATTTCTGGTTTTTATATCTGTAATGCACTCTGATACTGGAAAATCCTTTCTAAATCATCAGTACACTAACCTCTTGGTGTTTCTGAAGGCTCATGTTAATATTAAAAGCCACCCCCTGAAACATCTGTGTCCAGTACTAAAATCATATTTCTGTCCCAATAGTGATAGTGTAGCGGTGGGACACACAGCAAACTGGCATTAGGGATTGCATGCTGATGATAGAATGAGAGATTGTTCCCAGCCTTGGGGTTTAGTCCAGTAAGAAAACAAAGAGGAAAATAGCTTGGAAGGTTGAGTACTTAGTGATTAAATTACTAGTAAAGGACATGGCTGGATTTCTGAATAGAATGAAAATAAATGTGTGTACTTGCACAAACACACCTTTAAAATCACTTTCTTTTCAAGCAGTGCTTTTATAGCTCTTCTACCCACTTTCTTCTTTTAATCTCCTTCATCCTTTTTCATGTAATATGTGAAGGCTTTTTGGTGATAATAGCTGCCAGCATTCCATTCCCAAACTCCACAGGTGCACTGTCTGTACCTTCAGCAGGTTAGATTCCTCTTGAAACTGGATCCATTGTTTATTTAAAACAGTGCTTTTTACACATTCCCAAAAGATGTTAGTTGTTGTTGTTTTAGTAACCTTAAGATATCTACATTTAATTTGGAAATAATAATCTTATTTTATTTGGACTGTGTAATGCATTTGGACATTTTATTCTGACTATCACATGACTGCTAGTATTTTCAAAGCAGTGAGATGCAAAGATCCATAGGTCCTTTTCCTATGAGCTGAATTTATATCATCTTCCTTGAACTAGTAAATAGTAGTGATAAGCAGTAAATAGTGATCTGATTATTTTTCTTGGTGCCTGCTACTGGAGAGAGGAAAGATCCCAGGTATTATTTTGGGAAAAGAGACAGCCCAAAGCCCGTGCCTTTCTAAAATCCCACAGAAGTTCTTAAGTTAGCTCTTGGATGTTATGTATACATGCATCATGGCCATCAGCTTGGATTCTAATTTAAGTGATTTAAGACTGCAAATATGTTGTTTATAACTGCATCCATTATATATAAGAATAACTAGAAAATACCCTGGGCCAAGTGCAGAGGTTGCTTTTGGGGGAAGAAAAGCTGATGCTTGAGGATAACTGACATTTTAAAATGGGCTTGAGATTTGGCTGGATCTGCAGCTAATGATTGCTACTGCCTGTAGAAAGTCTTGACTTCCAGCTATCTTTTAGTGTTGAAGATATACTTATTTTTTTTAAACCTTTGAGCATCTCCTCAGTTTTGTTACTCATACTGTGCGGCCTCGGTGCTTCCCAAGGGACAGGTATGTGTGATGGGGCTCCATGCATTTCCCTTGCTGTGTCATCCTGATCAGCTCAAGCACAGGTTTGACTTTCACTCTCTTTTGTGAGAAAGTTACCACAGACTGAGGGTCAGCTAACACAACACCAGCTAATCCCAAGCCAGTCTCAATTTCTCATTCTAAGTTGGATAAAAACCAGGGGACCAAATTACTCAGTTTGACTTGAGACAAAATCCCAACGAGGCCAACTAAGGCTTGAGTAAGTGTGGGAGGTTGTGGCACTTTGCTTCTGAGTTACATCTGTTTTATGAAGGTGATTCACTAATTAGGGGAAAAGAAATTCAAGGCACAGCTGTTTATTTACTGGAGCCTTGATGCAGCCTCTGTGTTCCTCATATTCTGCTGCTTCTGTCAGGCCTGTGGGCTTGTTTTACTGAAATTGTATTATTATTTTTTCCCCCTGTTTTTTTCCCCCCTAGACTGGCAGATAGCTACTCTGGCTCTGCTGCTGGGTGGTGCTGCCATTATTCTCATAGCTTTCCTGGTGGGGCTGATCTCCATCTGCGTGGGATCTCGGAGGCGGTTCTACAGACCAGTGGCAGTCATGCTCTTTGCTGCAGGTAAGCACTGGCATCATTAAAAACATTTCCTGAGAGCAGCTGAACTTTCATGGAGGGAGATATGCCTCGTTCAGCATACTAATTCAGAGGTGTTTGGTTACTTCTGTCTTAACTCCAGTGAGGTTTCTCAGGCTGTAAGTTCTGCACAGCATTAATCATTTTTGCAGTTGCACTATTATTAGTTCATAAACAGTTATTTATTTGCATTATATTTATTGTTTTATGAAGTACATGTGGCAGGGGAAACTACAGAGGATAAATCTCAAAATACTATTTTTAATCTGTAACTTTGTGCTGCTTGATATCCCCATTTTTATTCTTCATGCAAAGCCGTTTTTATTTTAATGCTCTCACTTTTGCAAATTTAAAACAGGGAAATTAATACCCAAAGGTGAACCCTGGAAGCTGTACATGTGAAAATAAATAGGATTATCTTGCAAGGTGTTTATATATGCCCCTGTGCTGTAAGGAATTAATTTTGTTGTGTCATCTCACTTGGTTATTAATTTAACAAGCTGTCACAGTGTAGTCCCTGTTTGGTTTTAAAAACGCAAAAATGGAACAGTTTATATAAACTATCACAAAATCTTAAGGGAGACCTAAGAATCTGAATTGTCTGTAAGACTGGTCCAGTGAGGTACAGTTACAATATCAAATCATCTCCTTTTATATATTCTGGTGCTTTGGGGCTTCGTCAGCATGGATGTTTCAGATTCTCCTGAGACTCACCAACCATGGTTTGCCTCCCTCCTGTCACTCACATCTGCATTGCAGCCAGCAGCTTAAGCCCCTTCTGATAGCCCATAACGAAGAGGATGACAGAACCTTTGGGATGCATTAAAAAAAGCCACTTAGGAGGGAGGATGTGAGAGGATGAGAGTGTGGGATTGGAGGGAGTTTGGGATGAAGCACAACTCCAGGAAGGCTCCTGCTGCCCCCTGCTGATAACATTGCCTTGATGGAACTGAGCCCTTCAAGATGCACTTCTATGTGCTCAAGACATATTCCTAGATTACATTTCATTTGCTTTCAGGAAATTAAAGCAACCTAGGATTAGATTCCCTGAGTGGAAATCATCTGGTCTTGTTCTATGTGTCGCATTGCTTGCTTGGTTAAATGAATAAAGGTATTGGTGCCATTGTTTTAAAATTTAGTGTAAATTCTTAGGTTTATAAGGTATGCTGGGCAGTTAACTTTGAAGGAAATGGGGTTGTTTAATTTTTATAGTGATTTCTTGTTTGGCTTTTGGCTTAATTTCTCATAATATTGTGTAGTAACTTGGTAATTATTCAGCCATACATGCCTGTCTTGCTGTGTTGCTCATTTAGTAGTTAAGTTTGTACTAAAAAAAGAAATGCCTTTCCACAAGAAAAGATTTCCTCAAATCCTACTGTTTGTCTTCATGTGCTCTCCTCTGCGTAAAATTGCTTCTAGTCTTTACTAGAAAAGGTTGATGTTGAAGGGGGTTAATGCTTGAATCTAAGAGGAAATTAAATTGATTCTTTAGCTTATGATGGTGTTTACATCTTCCCTTTGCCTCTGTGTGAGTGCATGTGCAATTTGCAGCCATAACCTGAAGCATATGAGAGGAGAGATGGTGAGGCCAAGACAATCTGCCCCATTCTTCTTCATTATCTAGCAAATCTGAGAATCCTTTCAGGATTTGACACTTGCATTGTTAAAAGACATTTCCTACGGATTTTATCTTTGGTGTCAGCAATTTGTAGAGATGAATATGGATGGCGAATCTTGAAAGAATTATGGAAAGAATCCTCCACTGAAGAGGGTAAAGTTAAGATTTTAGCAGTTTGTGCCTTGTGCAGTTTTCCATGGATTCAAGCCTTCATCTGTGCATTTCACACATCTTTCAGAATAAACACAACCCTGACCTGTGAATGTGCTGGCAAGACCAAATATTCTGTGTAACTCTGGTTGGGAGTCTATCAGCTGCCTCTGGAAAAAGGGCACGGTATGAATTGCCCAGAGACATTTAATAATGTGTGGGTGTTGGGTAGAAAAGGTCTCTGTGTGGAAGAAAGGAC
Source organism: Leptocoma aspasia (assembly GCA_013399835.1). Lineage (NCBI taxonomy): Eukaryota > Metazoa > Chordata > Aves > Passeriformes > Nectariniidae > Leptocoma > Leptocoma aspasia. The sequence continues at coordinate 556,793 of VXAX01003853.1, forward strand.
AAAATGGAAAAGTTATTTCCAGGTGCTTTATAGAGTCCAAACAGTTGGCTCCAGACTATTTTTTCCTTCAAGTTTTGATTTTTTTTTTTCCTCAGCTTCAGGTTTCAGTTAGCAACTCTGTAGGTGAGGGAGAAGATTGACTGACTAGGACTGGAAGAGATGAGAAAGAAAGGGACCAAAAAAAGCCAAAATTCAACCTAGGTGCTAAGAATAAGCCAGCAAGTAATGAAAATATGTTAATGTGTTTTCATAGAGCTGACAGTATGTATTTTAATGTTGAGAAGTAGAGGAACAGCTCAGGTAATGGAAAAACATGGAGCAGACAGGGAGGCAGTTGCAGGAAATCTTGCAAGGAGCCACCTTGGCTCATGTGGCTCTTTGGTCTAGTGGAGTTCTCCAGCTCATGGACCTGCTGGGGTGTCTTGGAGGTCATGAACCAAACTGGCCCTGAAAACTGCACCCTCAAAGTGCAGGCCCACAAACTTGTCAGTGCAGGAGTTTCATGGTACACTTACCATTTAACTAAGTGCTAACCAAGTCTAATTTGGGGGCAGAAAGAGAAAGTGTGCTTGCTGAAAGTCCATAAAAGAAACAAAAGAAAAATTAAAGATGCTTGCCTTTTGGTGCTGTGTTTTAACAAATGTGGCAATGTTTGGAAGAATAACCTGTTGACATTAGCAAGCTTTTAACAGTTTCACAAGATGCTTTTTCATGCAAGCTAGGGAAAGCAGTGGCTAAGTTAAAATATTACAGGTAAGAGAATAATATAAAATGGTGGCAGATAATAATTGGAGAATAATTAAGGAGGTATCTTTTAATTCTATTAGAGAGAGCACAGTCCAGCTGGATTGCATCCTTAGTTCTCTGCTATTACCTGTTTTCATAATGATGTGGAAGATAGAATGAAAGTTTACTTGTCAAATTTTGCAGTGGAAGTAGAAAAAACTGCAGATACATTGAAAGCCAGAATTTGATCTTGTGAAGTTGACGGAATGGTCTGAAAAAGTAGGACTGACTTCAGTAGAATGTAGTGCAGGTTGCTACAGGGCAGCAAAAAGAGTCATAATATCAAAGAAATACTGTTGGGGGAAATACTCTGTAGGTTATGTGCTCCAATCTCCTTGTTGAGGCAGGATGGTCACTAACAGTGACAGCTTTGGTCCATTTTTGAAGAAACTCAAGCATGAGGGTGTCACAGCCTTTCCAAGCATGTTGTCCTGGGTCCATACTACCGTCCTTATAGTACTTTTTTCTTTGTTGAGGTCCATGCTGAATCTCTGAGATTAGTGTCCATTCCCATTACTGCCAGCTTGCCTGGCACTGTGAAGAGGAATTTTTTTTCTTTTCTGTCATTGTTGCAGCTACATTTTCAGTTAATATTTTTAAACACCCAGAACTTATTAATGAAGTGCTTTACTCCTCTGAAATGAGCAGGAGGTAGAGAACAGAAGTACAGGACTTACTAGGCAGCACCAGCATTTTCATAATTACAGATAAATTAAAAAGCCACATCATAAGTGGGCGTTTTTTGACATCAAAACTTATAGTCAAGCATTTATACAAAGGAAAAAGAAAGATTACTGAAATTATATTTTCCTACTTTTAAAGTATTTCTTACTATTTCTGCATGTTTAATATGATGAGTATGTATAATTGCTCATATTTCATGTGAATGGAATAAAACTAGTATTCCTGTTCCCATACTGCAAGCATCATAGTGCTTCATGAAAACGTGTCTACATTTGAAGGGAACAATCAAGTTTGAGATGATCAGTCTTTTCTGAACAGCATTTGAGTAGCAGATTTTTAAGATTTCCTTTGCAGCCTGTTTTTTCTACAGGAAAAGACTTGTGCTTCTGAAGAAAGCTTGTACACACTTCCCTTAAGCAGGTCAGCATAGCATGGAGTTCTTCTAAATTCATTAGAAACAGATCAGTAGTTGCAGGCATTGCTTTCAACATCATTTGGGGTCATGCTGGTCATTTCTCATAACTTTGCTGACTGCTGTTTCTGGCTTACACAGCTCCCTTCCTGCTCTACAGGGAAAAACAATGACAGAAGGCAAAATTAGTGCAAAGTGCTGACAGTGCTATGTAGGGTGGCAGCTCCCACCAGCCACTTGCTGCCAGCACTTCTTTGAGTTCTACAATAGCCTATCTGGATCAATAGTAGGAAAAGCTGGAACCCTCACTATGGAAATGTCAAAAAAACCCTCTTGTGTGTGTTGCTGCTTTAGCAACATGTTCCTCTTCCAAGAGAATCACTTTTTTTTTGGTTGTGTTTTGACAAGTCCAATCTGTAGACTGAAATTAAGCATACTTCGTATGTTACACTGGGGAAGGTGGAGACTTCCTTGGTTTGCACTTGACACAGACACACATGGAGCAGTTTCTGCACTGACTCAGCAGAGATGCTGCATCCCCAGTGCAAGAAGCCACTAAAGAAAAACTCATAATTTCCATACATTTTCAGAAATCCTTTCTGACCTTGAATGGTCTTAAAGATGCGTCTGAAAGCTGAGCATATGTTGAGGTGGTTTTGGATGTAAAGATGCTCTCATTATACAGAACTGGAATGCATAATCTTTTCACAAGAGTAGGTGCTTTTCCCAGTGTACCCTGCCAGAGTTTCTCAAATGTTGCACAGTATTTTGTGAGCTGACAGACAAAAAATTATATTAAAATGGAATAACATTAAGTAACACTTCAATAACTCTAGAATTAAAAAAAAAGTCCTATGGATTTTGATATCCACATCAGAAAATCCACTGTGCAAACATTATTCAGATTGTCATTCTCAAGTAAGGCTCCAAAGACTACTCCGTAGGCTAAGGTGAGATGAGCTGAAATTTCCAGTGAGTGTCTTACAGAGTTTTATCACTGAGGTTCTGATGAACATGGGATATGATCTCCCCATACCAGTCCTGTCCTCAGGACAGGTGAGCATTTGTCTCCAGGGCTAATGAAAGGGCCAGTTGGACCAGGGTGTGTGTGGGAGTGAAATGGCCAATGTGTGAATCTCAGAGGAGTACTATAGGAAGTAATGATTTTGAAGCTTTTTAATGTCTTCGATTTGACCTATTTTATTATCTTCTTTCATCACACAGTATGTCTGATCCACACCCTAAATTCATAATAGTTTGCTGGTTTGAAGTTTAGTGACTGATCAAATTTTATAGATTCCTTGGTATTCTGTGTGAGACTGTCATTAATTCTGCTTACAGAACACAGTAATGCATATGAAATATGTAATTCACTGAGTCTCTACTGAGCACAAGTGTATATCACCTATGACAATGAATTATTTCTAGGCTAAGTAAATTATTTGATTCTCAGCTACATTTCTTAATATATATTCTCGCTTCTTGTTTTGACTTATTTATAATGGCAATAGAACAAGTTTTGTTATTATAGAAGGAGTAATGATTGCAAACTAAAATATAAAGGAGAGACAGAAAAGAATTTGGGAAACACTACTCTCACTGTTTATTTTGTGGATATTTGAAGGCTCATCATTATATCACAGCAATAATATTTGTTCATCAATGAGGGAGTATGGAAGAGCTGCTCTGTTCTCTGTGAATGAAATGAAGGGGATTTGAAAAGAGCAGCACTTGCAAGCTAAAAATCACCAAAAGCATTTTAAATGTGAATTTCAGTTATTTGCTATTTTCTTTGTTTTAGGGAAGCAAAATAAGGCTTCTTCTGACATTTGTATTTTTTTTTTCTCTTTCAGTTGTTCTCCAGGTCTGCAGCTTAGTCCTTTACCCAATCAAGTTCATTGAAACGGTCAGCTTGAAAATATACCATGAATTCAACTGGGGCTATGGCCTGGCCTGGGGTGCAACTATATTTTCATTTGGGGGTGCCATTCTTTATTGCCTGAACCCTAAGAACTATGAAGACTATTACTAGAATCATTTAATGAAAAGAAAAATTAAAAAAAAGGATTACCCCATCTTTTCTAGCTCACAGTTTTTTTAGAACACTTGTGGAGCACCAAACAGTCTGCTCTGTTGATAAAATAGCCTTTGCCTTTTGGGTGTGAACACTGTAACTGGCTTTTACAACCATTTAGAAGAACTGCAAACACTAGGATTCCTGATCTTACATAGGCAGATGCTGCAAGCTGCTGATACATAAACTTCATTTTTCCTGACAACAAGCAAAAGGATCTACGTGACAGCGATCATTGTGAGAAAACTAGTTGGAATGAGAATGCAATGCCAGCATCTGCTATTGCCTTCAGGGGAGCAGCTGGTATGGGCTCCATTTAGAAGTTTCCCTGTATCATAGAGGATTCAGATGTCTGATAAGCAGGCAATGGTATCTTGTACAATAGGCTGAGTCGGCCCCTTGTTGCTTGCTCAAAAGCGCTCTTAAGGAATTAGCTGCGAGGGACTGTGTTGAGGGCAGTGAATGTAACTGGTTAATGACTTGTCTAATATCTGCATTCAACAGTCTGCTGGTAGATAATTAAAAAAAAGAAAAACCCAAACAAGCCACCAACCCACACAGGATTTCATGAATTAGTAATTGACACCACCGTGCCAGCTGTAGCAGATTGTTGAAGGAAGTCCAAACCCAGAGACATGTGCTTCTGACTGTGTAGTTGGAAGTTGTCTCAGCTCTCAGTGTTTTGCTGGAGGGGTGAAGATAAAAGGGAATAGAAAAAGACCTGTTCTGTCCCTGAGACATCTAAAATGTATGAATGAATTGCAGTTGTCCTGAGTACCCATTTAACTTGCAAACATTGTAATGAAAAGAATGCATATGGAACAAGTTCAGTTATATTTTTGAAAGGTACTTGTTAATATAAATGAATATATATAATGCAAATATATATGCAGAGGGAGAGAAATTATTCATCCTAAAATTGTAATATGAGCTGTGATGCAGTGATTAAAATACTAACTTTGTACACGTTCTTGAAAATCTTGGATTGGTACCTCCAATTTTGATTGGTGTTACAAAATAAATACACAATGGTTTGTCTTCTGTATATGCCCTTGTACAGACTCTGTGTTATGGGAAATGCTTCAAAGTTCACATCAAGTTAAGGTAGAACTGGATAAAAATAACTTCTTGCTATTCCATGTGTAATATAATACTTGCTAAAAATTCTTTTCTAAGGGTGTCGCAAATTAAAAAACTGCCATTTTTTAAAAATCTGGTTAGGTTGTGAGTGTCCATGATCATCAAGAATACAGCTGAGACCCCATCATGTCCATACTAAAACATTAGCACTTCAGGAGGTAATCTCTTGTTTTTAAAAAATCAGTTTCTAATGGACTTTTTGATGATTATGTGCATTTGATTACTCCTTGCTTAGTATGTTTCCCACCTAAAACATCCGGAGACTGTACTCATGAAATGAAACCCAAGATAAAATAGGGAGAACCTTCACATGAATTTAATCCGCATCACTTTTATTTTTGTTTACAATTTGCTTATTTGGATATTTTGAATTAATTATAAGCATATTTTTATACAATTGTAATCTTTAGAAATAACTATTTTTTTTAATAGAGAAATTTAAAATATATTCTGTGTGGACCTCTGCACAAGCAGATATGCTGGGGTTGCACATCCACCTCTACACAAATGGTTTTGCTGGTTCCACGGAAAAGGCTCCTGAATTACTGGGTGTTAGGATGGCATCTCTTGTGTTTCTGCTGGGCCACCATCTGCAGGGTGCTGAGGGTCTGCAGTGAGCATGGGACCACAGGGCTGCCTTTAGGAGGTCATTGTGCAAGTATTGCTGGCTTGTGGAGATGGTTTATGAAGCTCTGGGACGCTCTGGAGTTCAGTCTTTACTACTGTGGCAGAATATTCTGAATTGGCAGTCTTGGCAGAACCAGCAGTGATTAATTAGATTAGATGGAGCAAAATGACAGCTTGGCATGGAAGGGACTGCATGGCAATGCCTGGAGAACAAAAAGGATGGGAGGAAAACTTGTATCCAGTTATTTCACAGGCACCAAGGGAGCATTTGTAACTCTGCTTTATTTCCTGAGACTGACTTAAGGCAGATATTCAGTATATAGTTAACTCAGTATCTTTCTGAACAGCTGCGTAGTTCTGCTTTTATTTAGCAGCATGGAGAACATTGTAGTTTGGCATGGGAATTAGATAAGTGCAGAGAAGCCCACTGTGAGAAGATGTCTGTACCTTTCTAAGAGGATGGTGTTTTTGGGGCTGGCATTGTGTGGCACTTCATCTGTGCTGACAAGAAGGTACAATGCTGAACCCGTATCGTAGCCAATAATTTATCAAATTGTTTTTCTTTATGTAGAGTTTGAGTGAAAGCAACTGCCAGGCCTAAGGCAAATGCAAATGAATGGTGTGTGCTCTGCAAGTCACTGGCTGTTAATGTGAAAGGTGTTCAGGCAAAACAATTTACAAATGTGAATGCCTAAAGAGAAGGTTCTTGATTCACAGTTGAGTCAGAGATCTGATTTTCAGTCCCAACATCTGCTTTTCCTCTTGAAGGTGATGCAGTCTACTGGGACCCACCTCGGACTCCTCAGGACCTTTGTGTTTGGGCATCCAGTATGTGGATTTAGATACCTACCTTTAGCTTAGGTTGCTACTGCAGTGTCTTTTTTTTCCTCTTTACCATTGCAAATGTTGGCAAGCATTCTTTTTCTCAGAATGGAACTAAAGGTAAATGCAACTTTGTGCTGATTCTTGGGGGTTTTTTTTAGCCACAAAAAAGATGCAAGTCTGTGTCCTGAGTGTACGTACGACAAATTAATAATTTTGTATGTTGTGCTTGTGTCATGTCACCATTATTTCAGTTGTTTGACTTTATCTCACTGGCAGAATGATTATCTCCCACAACAAATCCATTTTTTTCTTCCAAATATATATGAATAAATATATATATAGCAAACTTGCAAGCAGGGCTAGTTATTTGTATTTTTTAAGCTTGAAGTATACCGTCCGGTGCTGACAAATACCCCGCACCTCTTCTGGATTTCTTGCACAACTTCGTTTAGCTTTTGTAAATTTTAAAAACAAATATAGAGAGACCTATGTGTTTGAAATATAAATGATATATATGGATTAGCATGTAACTGTATATTATTAAACATGCAATGAACTGACTGGTAAGTGAAGTCTAATCTTATGGCTAGCAATGTAATTTATTCAGACTGTATTTTTGTACAGCGCAGTGCACACTAACCTATTGCCTCTGTGTCCTCTATAATGCCTAAAACTGTGCCTAGAAATTTCGTTTATGTCTTTCAAAAAAAAGAAAAGAAGATGACTAAATGCTTCATGTTGTTGATAGTATTGGTTTTTCTGATGTTGTTCTTTATTTATTTTTGAGAAGTGTATGGTATGTTTATTAAATGAATCCATCAAAATATGGTTTGTTTTAAATGGTCATTGTTAGCAGGGAAAGACTGATTTTTTTTAATCTAAACTTTTAAGTTTGCAGTTTTAATACCATTTCTGCATTTCATGATTTTTGTAGCTTACATAAAGTTTTATGTGAAAAAGTAACTGAAATAAAAAAAAAATTGTTACACTAAGAAAATGTGCCTGTTTTGCTCTGGGTAGAAGATGTATGCTAATGAATATTCCTGGTATTCAGTTAATTCCATGCTTAAAGAGGCTTATCAAAATACACAGATACACAGGGAGAGAGGGAGAGATGGAGGGTATCATTGGCAGGTTCCTGTATCTCACCTGGCCATAAAGCAGTGGCACAGGGTGATTTTCTGAGTGTCACAGAGCCCACACTGCCTTTATAAAGATGCAAGTATTGTAACATCAGAAAATCAAACACTTTAAATGTAAATAACAAAGCTGTGTGTTGAAATGAGAATCTGTACCAAGCATTTTATTCCAGTGGAAGAATTTATTCATTATATACAGGTTTTGTTTTTGAATTTCCAGTAACTAATACCTTTGTCTGTTTTGATTCTGAAAGCTGTGTTACTCTTCATTGTGAAAAAAAATAGATGCTTTGAACCTGAAAGGTGGCTGCAAAAAAGGAAAAGTATGTTTAAAGCACTAAAGCCATGATACTGTGTTTTTTCTACTATTGGGTAATCTATCCACTGCACCACTGGATATCTTCCTAGTGGGTGGGGAGCAACCTGAGGCTGCCAGCAGAAATCAAGAGGAGAATGGGAGGCAAAAGCCTTGCTTGGCTTCAGCAGATGAGTGCTGAGTGAGTACAGGCACAAGGATGGGTGCACAGAGTGGAAATCAACTCATAGAAAAGGAACTTGGAGCAGGGAGCAAGCATGATGGGGGTGAACAAGGATGGGAGGTGTCTGAAGCTTTGTTTTCTTCTGAAATGCATTGAGAGAGGATATTCATAGGGAACTATGAATCCACTGGGATTGAGGGATCAAGTCAAGGGTAATGGCATATTTCTTGAAACCTGCATTAAAATCCTTGTAGTTGTGGCTTTAGGGGGTACATTATCCAAGGGTTTGACCTTATTTTAATGCCCAAATTTTAGGTCATTTGCGTTCCTATATGTTGGCACAAGGTCTTGCAGCTTCCTCCCTCTCTCCAGTGAGGGGAGGTAATAATCCAGCATTTCCCTGTCAAAGCTGCTGAGTAGTGGATAGTGGTATAACTTAAAACAGCTGGAGTGAGAGTATTGGGACAGGCAGCTGGACTGTCTTGGGTACCTGATTGTGGTTACTTTGTGGTGGCATGTATGTTATGTCACACTGTAAGGGTCTGTAAAACAGGGCAGCAGGGAGAGAAGTTGTCTTTTTGCCTCCTGCTCTCTGGAAGGGATCTAATCCTCTGCTGAAAGGAGAGTGCCCTTCCCTGCAGTCACCCAGGCATGGATAAGGTTTTGGGGTCCAGGGTACACTGAACAGCAGGAGCACAAGTGAGGGTTAAACGAGGAGCCCACTGTCTCAGGTCAAGGTGACAGACACCTGAGAGAAGTAAGTGACCTTCCTGCCTGTAGAGCTGAGCTCTCAAGGGTGACAAAGACACACAAAAGATCTTAGTTTCTATCCCCTGAGAGGAACTGGACAGCAAAGCAGCTTTGGAGGCTTTTGTGAGCTCAAACCCTTAATGCATTCCCACTGAATGTGAGCTTCCTGTGGTGCTTTTGCCACTGTAGGTCACTATGGACCTTCTGAGCAGCTCTCTGCTCTGTAGTGTGCCCCACTAACCAAAGCCTGTCCTGAGGAGAGATGTGGCTCACTGGGCTGGGACACAGAAGCTGGGCAGGACATGGAGGGATCTGGGATGCGCCTCAGTCCTGCCACGGATCAAGATCCCACAGGTCCAGCTGAGATGCAGACAGCTGTGTCTCTTGGTGAGCATGAAACCAGCTGTAACTGAGATAAATTGTAACAGTACCGTGAGGTACAAAAGAATTTCTGCAGCGAGACAAGCCCTGGTATGTAACAGTGATGAATGGATTCGTAAATGCCCTCCTCAATATGAGGAGTACTTTCTGACTCAGAGCTGCTGTGGGCTTAAAACACCTTTGTCTTCAGGTTGGTGTCACAGGAGGCTGAATCAGAGGCATTTTCTTCAAGTTTTTTCATTGAGAGCAAGTCAGGTTTTTTTCTCAGGAAATTTAATAATATTGGAATTATTTAAAATACTTAAATGTATTCAGATTGTGAAACTTCATCTCTTCTGAAATAATTTCTTGGCTGGTACATCTGTTTTAAGTTTTGGTTTCTTTTTTCCCTTTCTACTCATCTATTTTTCACATCAATCAGAAAAAGAAAGCTGAAACGTTTGAGCCACTTGGAAGTTAAGAGAATAGGAGGGCAAGGCTGAACATTATACTTATCTTGGAATAACAGTAGTGTGGGGGGAATAATTTCAGCTGTATCAGCTGATAGCTCTGTAATAAAAATGTCTGAAAAAAAGGTGAAATGAATAGCAGCTGAGAAAAAAAAGGCCTCTCTTTCCTAAACACATACATTTTGTTTCTATCTGTTCCCATTTCTTCCCTTGATGCTACAAGAAAAGAAGAATTTATTTCAGGATTTGTCCTGGTTATCTTTTGAAGTAAGTGTGCTTGCTGCAAAGCTGTATAACAAAGTAGTTGTTAAACTAATATCAAGAATTTCTAATGGAAATGTTTAGAATACCTAATTTCCGGGGCCTAATTGGAAACAACTTAAATTATTACACCAATAAAATTTGCTTGAGGGAAAGCCAAAAGGGATTAATATAATGAAATGGAAAGTTCTAGCTGGAGAAAATTATTTTCACTGTGGAACATCTGAAAAACTTTGCAGGTGTTGGATTAAAAGAAACACTGCTGAATTTTTCTGAATCTTTTAAAACATGGGCATTTTAACATAAAATATCATGCAGCTCACAAAAGGAACAGGCAAAGATATTCTGAGAAGCATAAGTGTGAACAGATTGTGCTCCATTTGTTTGAAAACAACCCTTACCTGCCGGGAGTGCAGTGCTATTATACTCTCTTCCAAACACCTTGTAATTCTAACACAGCTTATTTTTATGGCTGTTTTTAGAGCTGTAAGAGTCTGACAACATGGTGGTTTAGTCCTCAGGTTTTAAAATGCCATTTCTCTTGGGAATCGAAGACACAAATCCAAACTTCCCTCAGCTCCTGCCTTCATCCAAAGAAGATTTGATGCTCTTTGCAGCTTCTGATTCTCGAGTGTCATGGACTAAAGCTAAACCCCCAAGAGTCTGGCTGTTCTGTGTCTGGACAAAAGCAGTTTTTGGAGATGTGGGAGGGGGAGTTGGGAGGGAGCCATTCCAATCTTCTGACAGGTTGCCACTCTGTCCCTGCAGCACTTTGCAGAGCTGTGCATGGCTGTGGGACAGGGCTCCCCAGGCGAGGGGGGCTGTGGTCCAGCACTGCTGCTCCTGCAGAGCTCTGGCCAGCAGCTCTCACACATTTCTCCCCGCTTGGGTCGGTGAAGATTCGTGCACGGTAAATGTGAGTTGGTAAAGGTGTAACCAGCTGTTCTGGTGCTGGCTGACCAAGTCCAAACCCCACTGAAAAATGATGAAATTGTCACTTGGCAATTCTCAGGGGCACGTGTGTCTGTAAGAAATGACCTACACTCACACACTTCAGTTGATGAAGCTTTATACACATGAAAGGTTTTCTGAGGAAATAAAATATTTTACAATGTTGGCAGAGAAGGATATGCGACTCTCATGTCTTAGACTTATTCTACATGCAGACATATGGAATATCATTGAACACATCTACATGCTTTCAAATGTATAAACTTAAAAAGATCAGAATATATATCAGTGGAGAGTACAGAAATGCCATTATAGAATGTTGTTCACACTATTAGTTTTTAGCAGAGCTTAACAGACCATAAAGCAGGTGATCATCTTAATAAGAAATCAACAAGAAGAAAAAAAATGAGAACTTCAAGAACAACTAGCAAGCATAAATGTTTCATTGTTCATGGGCTACACACCTTTTCCCACAAAGTGGCAGGTGGAGAAGAATGTTTTCTCAGATTTGGGTTTTAATGAGTAATTTTACTTGCACTTTGGGCAAAGATTAAAACTAATTCTGCTTTGCAAACCTTATTTTCTGAGAAATCTGAATATATACAGGTTAATTATTTGCTTACAGTTCTGCTTTTCACACCTCTGGTTCAGTTTTGTGGGTCTCATGCAGCTGAAGCTCCTGAGAACAGTTACACTACGTCTTTCAAAGATCTCTTTTTTAGTGCTGCAGCAAAAGTTTACAAAAAAGTCAGATCAGCAGCCTCTGCCTCCCAACACAGTCACATATCTGGGGAATTCAAAGCAGGGTTCTCTAGAAGCTGCTAATTGCCTGTCAATCATCTGCTACACCAGCAGTTCACACGTTTTTGCTATCGACCTAGCAGATTAATAGTATAACCCAAACAAAGGAACAAAGGCTAAACTGTTCAGTTGGGAAGGGTACTGTGTGGTCTTTTCAGGCCAAGATTAACAGAGAAACAGAGAAATGGTGTTCTTTGTAAAACTAAAGCTGCAGTGACCTTAACTCTGGCAAAGAGACTGAATGAGTTCAGCACTATTTGCCAGCAAAACCTGAAACAGCAGTGCTTAAAAAAAAAAAAAAAAAAAAACAACAGAAAAAAAAAAAAAAAAAAGAAGAAAACCCCAAACCCTATGTTGAAAAGTCTTTCCAAGCAAAATGAAGTAAAATTAAAATTAAATTGGTTTCACTTTTAGGAGTCAGCAGCATAGCTAAAAGGATTCACAGAGCACTGCTAGAAACTGTTGACCATTATGCTGAATGTATTTATAGTATCTGTGAGAGTCTATTTTCGGGACAAAAAACAGCACTGTTTAAAAAAAGAGTGTTTAAATTTTCCTCTGGTATCTTTGGGACTTGTATTCTTGCATTGAGGTCAATCAGAATAAGGGTACTATTATTACTGAAATTAATATTATTTTAGGTACTGGTATATTCATCATATAGGCATTCCCTCTGAGACTAAGACTCTGTTGTGCTAGAATTGAACCAACACCAAAGGAGAGCCCCTGAAAATTTCCAGTCCCTCTATACTATGGAGATTCCAGTCAAATTCATAATTAAGGTGGCAGTGAGATTTGTTCTCTAAGAAGGGCAGTGCTGGTCAAAGAGAAAAGGGTGACTTGTGTGAGGAATGGCTCCTCCAAAAACTGTTTTAGCCACCTCTATTGACATTTACTTGGTATTAATTAGTTACCATCTGGAGGCAAAAATTCCTTTCAAACTAAAAGAGAGAAATATAGAAAATGGGCCTCTGGTCTTTCCTGATTCCTTGAGGCAGATTTTGTTTTCAAGGCTGTAATGCCATATTTAATGCCATATTTTCCTCTGGCTTCTTGTTCCTGCCTACCATCCCATGTCCACAGCCTCTGTTGTTCTAATACAATATTTTTCCAGGACTGCATGGTAAATTCGATTAATTTCAGTGATTTCCACTCCACAGTGAAGTGGTTGGGAAGTGAGTGTTCTCAGCTCTGGCCCTTGCAGCAGCAGACCAGGAGGGGAGGGCAGCAGCCAGGGGCAGGGGAGAACTGGCAGCTGCTCTGCTGGGAAGGGTGTCCTGTCCTTGTCACACCCTCAGCCTCTCTGCTGTGACCCCTCACCTCAGACTGCAGGTATTCCTTCACTGCTGCTGTTGTAATTCCCAGATAGTATCTGTTTCCCAGGGCTGATGAAACAGAAGCGCTGGTAAATATTAAAAAAGCAAAAATCAGAGAGTCTGAAACAAGAATCAGGTATTCTGATACAGTCTGACCCAACAGGACACTAGATACTCTCCCCAAAGGTTCACTTTCTATGGAAACCTGTCATTTTTCTTACTGATATGCTGCAGCATCAGTGGCCTCAACAAATTGTACAGTGGATGAAAATGTGGAAACTAGCTTATATTTCAAAATAGTTGGTTAATAACTCTTGCAACTTTTGGTCTGAAAAATGCAAGCCAGATAGCCATCCTGAATGTTTGCCTTTGAAATTTTAAGGTAATTTAAATTATCTGTGTAACTCATAGTGCCACCATTTTTGTTCCCTGATTCAATGCACAAGATTAATAAAAAAAAGGATTTCTCAATTTCAACCCTATGGGCGGATTCAATTTTTGTTTTCTGTGAATATTCTGTAATACTAATTTGAAATTTTTTTGCTGGTAAAGATATGCTGTTCAGTAAGCTCATTCATTTGCCTATAAAATGTTGATGAGTTACAAGGTATCCACTCTTCTTTAGTGAAGGATGCAATTAGTACTATTTCATCTTGTAGTCATAAAAAATAGGGAACTTTCAGCTTGGAATCAGAGCCAGGAGACTTTCAATTGCAGTCAAAAAAACTAAAGTAAGGGCATATATTAAATGCAGGTAGAAGAATATCTCAGACCTTAGAAAATCGATTGAGAAGTAATGATCATTGATGAACATATAAAACTTGCAGAAAGTCTCATTTATGCATTGTGAGCTTCAATAAAGGACATCTCATTTGTCTGCTACAGAGCTGGAACAGGATGGATTACATGACATAGTGAATATTTTGCTTTGTGTTTTATTGATCTGAGTGGGAAATACAGATTGCACTGTAGAGTATGAACTGGATACAAAACCACTGAAGTCAATGAAAAGATTTCTTTTGGTTTTGGGGGCTTTAGAGCAGCTAACGTCTGTGAAGTGTAAGCTGCCCAGTCCTTGTAAACTGGTCACACAACCCTGGAACAAAGTGAAGAATATTCTCTCTCTGGCCCAAATGAACTGTAGCAATTTCCTACCCCTTTCTTCTATGAACCTAATCACATAAAACAAAACTACAATCTTTAACCACAGAGATGCATGCATGTATCCTCCTGCCTTGACTTCCATGGCTGCCTGTAGAACACGGGCTTGACAAAATAAATCTGGGGCAGGAATAGATGAAAATTTTGTCCACCATCTTAGAATGACACTTCCCATGATATTGGTGTAACCCTAAAATTAACCTTAAATGCTAATCTGAATTATACCAAATAGGTTGTGCCTGGACTAACAGCACTCAGGATATAGTTGAAGAAAAACCATGGTATTTGGGAGATCACTGGATGCTGGAAAAGAGATGAGGGTCATCAGAAGGGGTATCCTTTGTCCCTGTGACTGATTCTGGTTAGAACATCTTCAACAGGCAGGAATTTATTTTCTCAGCCATCTCCCCCAGTGTTTGAAGAGACTAAAGGTAAGCCTAACACTGAGGAAAACAAACACTTCCCAAGCCAAAGTGCAGACAATGGGGAATGGATGCTGTCTGCAGAGACATTGATTTTAAATATATGTGTTCCATTACTTTTTTATTCCACTGATATTTTGAGGTAGATATTTTTTCCAGAGCAAATGCACATTAGGTAATAATTGTAACAACAACTGAACTTCACTTCCAGTTGCATCTGATTCCAACAGCAACTTGAATCAAAAATTGCAGATTCTTCTTTGCAATATGTACACAAAGACTATGAGATTGCTCTTTTCCTCTTTCACCTGTTTTTTTTTTTTCCATTTTTATTTCAAGGTACTGGAAAATTCTTTGTACCCCAGAGCAGCAGGACAAATATGTCTTGATACTTGAAGGGGCACAAAGAATGTGGAATTTAGCTCCTATATGGTACAATGTGCCCTGAAATACCAGTAACATAAGATAGATATGATATTCTGTGTGCAAGTGACAAAATTATCACAAAACAATAAAAATCACAAAGATGTTCCTTGTCCTCTGATTTTGACAACTGCAGTTTTTCTTCAGATCCTCATGATGAAATGTTCTAGCTAAAGGTATTCATATGTATATTTTACAAAAGCCCTTTAAACAGGCATTAGAAATCTCTCTCCATGCTATTTAGTCTTTGCTGAGAATTTATAAGTCCTGCTGAGCTTTGCTTCAGTTTTGATATAGGTCATAAGTGATGTGTAATTTGTTTTAGAAACTGATGAGCTCTCAGATGTCTGCTGGTTTTGGAAGGAGTGTAAATTAAGGTGTCTGATGAGCATGTGGCTACTTGTACCTCTTCTGCTGTATAAGTCAGTAGCAGAAATGCTCTTCTGGCAACAATAGAAAGTGCTGATTGGTTTGTCATGTTTGCTTAATGACAAGGGGAGGGAGGAGGAAGGTTTGGTCTCCTGTGGGGAAGAGGATGCTCTTGGCAAGACGAGTGATTGCATTTCAGAGCTGGTTTTCAGCGGGACTGTGGGTGGCACAGGCAAAGCTTTTCACAGGAGACTGGGCAATATCCTCTATTCAGACTCTGATGCTGCTCCCCTTGCCAGGGCTGCTAAGAAATTAGAGATATGGTCAGATTTATACAGTCTGTCAGAGAATTGCATTTTATCTCTTTCTTTTCTCCACACAAAAGCCCTTTGTCTCTGCTGGTTTGTGCCTTTCTTCCAGTGCCCTGCCATCAGTCATGAGTGGGGGGAGCTGAGCTCTGGGTGTGTTGGATGCTGGGCAGCCTCATCAGACAAGAGAAGAGTCGATGAAAGCTCCTCACCTCAAGACTTAATTTGGGTTTCAAACATGAGCACTTGCAAATGATATAAAATCAATCACCTTAATTCTCAGTGTAAGCTACAGTCTGACCCTAAATTTCCTCTCTCTTTGATGTATCTTCAACAATGACAGAGAATAGACCCAACCTTTAATTCCCTTTTTGCTTTTCAATACTTCTTGAGTATTTCAATGTGCCATAGGCTGCATCTTTTTATCTCTATCTACTTTTAAAATTTCCCACTACTATTGCATATAATGAATTTCTTGCACTGCAAGTCCTGAAACAAGTCAAATCCTGCTTCTGCTTAGCATGTTCTATAAGTGCCAGATAAGAAGGCAGCTATTATGGCTTAACCCCTTTTTAGTTATGGATCCAACAGTAACAGTCAAGAGAAGTGGGAAAGATTATATTTGACCCCATATGTTGTGAATATCTATAGTAAGCTCAAATACCAAGATAATAGCAGCTTCTCAGAGTATCTATTCCTGGTGTAGTCTGCACATTAATTTTCTGGGAAAGGTGAAGAAAATTGTTTTCTCCATAGGTTTTTCTGGGGCTAGAGTGATTTATCCACTTTTCTTTCAAGAGGCTGGAAGTCTGTGAGGATGATCTTGAACCACCCTCAAAAAACCATTAATGAATAATGTGAGCTATGGAGTGAAAATAAGGAAAGAAGAGAAAACAAAGGAAATTATTATTATTACCTTTTATTAAAATGATTACTTCTTATTACCTTTTATAACAGCGATGAAGACTGCCAGAGTTAATTACAGATCTTTAGTACAGAACCTCTCCACACACTTCACAGAAATTTTTCATATCCTAAATGTGGAGAATCTTTATATCTCCATCTTTTCTCAGCGTAGAGCAACAGTATCTTTCAGACAGCAGGGACACCACAGGGATACCTGATTTCATCCCATACATTCACATCCTAGGAATGAGATTAAATGGACTAGGTAAAACATTAATTTCCATGAGTTTGTTACTTAATTACCATCCCAAATTGCTGCAAGATCATCAAGCATGACGAGGAATAAGAAGAAAAAAAAAGTGGTAGTCTGTATTTTACATTCAGCAGCAGCCACACTGTGTTTATCTACAGTAAAAATGCTTGTGCATCTGCTTTCTTCCCAAGGCTTCAATGCATACTAATTATTTTTTCATGTATATTAACTAGGATTTTATAGCTTTGGTATTTTGTGCACTGTTTCAAATCTTTATCCCGTAGCATTTCTCCTATCTTGCTTGCTTAGAGCTGGGAATATTTTTTTCATAAAAGTCTGGTGCAAATTCCTTTTTGTGCACAGGCAGAGTCTTATAAGTTTACTAGTCCGGGACAGGACAAAGACCACAGTGTTTAAAGGAGCCTGATGTTTCCTGGGTGAAATGAAATACCAGAGTACAGTACACTGAGGTGAATTGCCTTCATTTAGGATGTTCCCTTTGTCTCCAACCACAGGCTGGACAGGTCCCTCTGTGAGTGTCAAGGGATTCATTACAAGCCCCCACACTGATGATTAACCTTGATGTCACATATATTGAGTACATAGTACAGATATTACAGGTATTTGACTGATAATATAGTTCTAAACTTTGTCCTCATTGTCCTGGTTCCACTTCCCACCATTCTTTGTCTCTGCCGTGCTCTAACACTATTCCTAGTAGTACATCATCTTTTTTTCAACAATTCAGCAGTCTCTCATGTATCACCCTGATATTTATTGAGATGTTGGCCTGCCTTTTTCATATGAATAAGTTTAAGTGAGAAATGTATATTTTTTCCTGTTGTTCATAAACAGAGAAACCAAGCATACCAAGTCATTATTAAAGTCAGCAGTTTCCTCTTCTTTCTCCTCATTTAGCCAGCACTGAAAATATCCTTTTTTTATATTACTGCTTGGCCTAAATAATATGTAATTCACAATAGGTGTTAATACTGCATCTGGCCATTACACCTTGCTTTGCTTCAGTAGTTCTTCCATGGTCCAAGGGTTGCCTTTATTAGCAGATCAGCCTGAGGACTGAGCCTGCTGGAGAACTGCAAATAGGATTCCCAATCCCCTCCTAACTGTTCTGACATATTATCCAATCTTTGCAAGCCCATAAAACTTTAAATGAGAACTACCTACAAATTTAACTTTACAATACAGTCACACTTTGCTGATTTTGAACTTTCTCCCCACACGCATACAATTTGAACAGATCCAGTTTTTAATTTATTGTGGGAATCAGAGGGTGAGGATAATATATTCATGGTAATGCACTCAAAGCATTTATCATTGCTAGCTAACAGCTGCAAGCTTACCTTAAAGAGCTTTTCACATTACCTGGTGTAGTGAAAGGGATGGGGCTGCACATGCATTTGGCTGGGCCAGTCACCCCTTTGAAAGGCTGTCCTGGGTTGACTGACCCTAAACCAGGACAAAGGCAGAGTCAAAACCATGGATTCTGTTTTAAAACAGATGCTCTCAGTCTATGGGCACTCTTGACTGGTTGGCTGATTCAACATATAAAGCTTAAAAAGAGACTGGACTCTGGAGATTCTATAAAAGTATATGATGGGGAATTGCCATGTGTGCAATGTCCTGTGGTGTTTATTTCACTTTGCTTTTGCATTACTTCCATTCCTACCTTCATTTGCATGGGGTTTGGAGGGGCTTCTGGAAGCTACTGGTCCAGTCCTTACTCAGAGTCAGCTAGACAAGGTTGCTCTGCTGAAATTTGAATAACTTCAAGGATGGAGTTCTGGATCTCTGTTCCAGTGTCTGACCACCCATTTTCCTTGTGTCTAATTTCCTGTATTCCAATGTGTCCATGGTGTCTTGCATCTTTCCACTGTTCATCTTTGAGAATAGTCTTCATACCCTGCAATAAATTAGCTTTAGACTGCAGTAGGTCCCTTGACCTGTCTTCTGTCTGGGCTTAATGAACTCACATCTCTCAGCTTTTCCCCTGTGCCAAGGGTTCCATCCCCTGGAGCACCCCAGCTGGCCTGTGCTGGACTGGCTCTGGGGTGTCCATGTATTTCTTGTAGTGGGGAGCCCAAAACTGCACAGAGCTCCAGCTGTGCTCTCACAAGTGTCGAGCAGAGGTGAAGGAGCACCCTCCTGGACCTCCTGGCTGCACTTCCACTAGCCCAGGGTGCTGCTGGTCTTCAAGGGTCTATTTCTGGGTCATGTTGAATTTGTCCACCAGGACTCAAAGGCTTTTTTTACCAAAGCTACTCCCTGATCAGTCATTGCTATCCTGTATCTTGTGTATTGGGCTGTCCCATCCCAGGTGCAGGGATTTGCTTTTGATTTTGTTGATCTTAGTGAGAATCTCTACCTTACTGAGAATCTCTACCTTACTGAGGTCCTTCTGAATGGAAGCCCTGCTCCCCACTGTATTTTACTGTTCTCCCCAGTTTTGTGTCATTTGCAAACTTGCTGAGACCACCTTCTGTCCTATAATCCAGGTAATTAATAAAACTATTGAACATTATTGGTTCCAATTCTGGCTCCTGAAGATAGTTTGTCTGGTTAATGGTCACTAGATGGACTTTGAAGTCTGGAGATGAACCTTTGAGCTGGCCTGTCCAGCCAATTTTCAAGCCTATTTATTGTCTGTTTTTCTAATCTGTATCGCTATAATTTTGCTCTAGGGCTGCTGTAGGAAAATACATGACAGACCTTAATAAATCCAAGATAAACAACATCCACAGTTCTCCCATCATCCATGCTACCAGTCATCCCACCTGTTAGATGATTAGTAGAAAACAATCAGGTTGGTAAAATATGATTCACTTCTGATAACTCTGTCTGGTTGTTCCCAGACACCTTCTTGATATGCCTGGAAGGAACCAACATTTTAAGCTTTATTTTTTAGCCTTAGTTTTAGTGAAATCTAAGAAACTGGTACCAAAGTGACAAAATCTGGCTAAACACTGACAGAGCAAATCTACTGAACTATTTCTGAGTTGAACCATATTTTGCATTGTGGTGGAAGGAGTCAGACAACTACAGATGTAACGGAAGGATTTGGCAACAATTCCAGTATGAATAATTTTAGCCTCCTTATACACACACAGAGCCAAAGTCATACTATCAACTGATCTGAACAGATTGCATTAGCTGAGATCTGATACCTTGTATTCAAAGCTTATAATATTTGTACAGCTATTGAATTTTCTGAAGTGTAAGGATTGCAGATAATTAAATTTGTAACTGTAGTCCATTCTTAATCTTAACTGCTTTCTTAGGCTGTTATATTTAAATTCATACACAAGAACTTCATGTTCCTTATATGAATGTTTCTTTTAATTAAACAGGATAAGTGTTTGCTACTGTGAGTTAAATTCTGAGCCAAACAGAAATTGGGTTGTGTTATCTCAGGGTGAATGTCTTTTGAGATAGTTCCTGTTTGTGCTGCCTCATTAAAGTTGTCTAGTACATATTTAGCTGCTAAAAAAAAAAAAGAGACCTTATAAGTATTCCACTTAAACCCATTTGGTGGGGTTTTCTCACCTTGTTTATAATTAGCTGTACTTTTAAAATGTCAGTGTTATAAGGTTAACAAATCCCTCTTTCTGCAGCAAGTATATTTGAAGGAGACTGAGGGAAAGAAAAACCCTTCCTTTCCCTCTAAGTCGCTAAGGTGGCACAGGCTGCTGCTGCACCTTATCAAAAGTACTGAGAACACCTTATTAATTCCTTCAGCTTTTGCACAGCATGACTTATGCTATGGATTGTATTCATGTGTAATCTATTTTTTAAGGCTAACTCACAAGGATTCAGTGGGATTTATTTCTGTGTGTATGATTGTTACCTAGGAAATAGCAGTGAATGGTCTCACTGTTCTTTCATGAGAACAGCGTGTACAGTTAGGGAGCAATTGTTTAGTTTTACTATTGGAAAATGACTTTATTTTTATTGTTGATTCTTTTTTTTCCCCAATATATTTCTAGAATCTCTCTTAAGTAAAAATAACTCTGCTGCTACTTCTCTAAGCACCTCCAGGTAGAAGACGTTAGAAAAAGAAAATGCAGGCATGAGGCATCTATATGTTTCAAAGGTGTGTTAATGCAAAGTGGAGTCATTCTGCTCCAGGCCAGCTGTTTACACCAGACTCAAGTCAGAGGTGGTAAAAAATCTTTATGTTTAGATGGCCATGTCATGGCAGCAGTCTCAATAAAACAAATCCATCTACTGTCTAATTTCCAGTGAACAGGTGTTAAATTAATCAAATCTTGCCATGAGTACAAATCCTTACTCTTCCCTCCCTTTCTTTAGATGCAAGAAGAGGTATTTCAAAAGGAGAGTAATCCAGAACTGTGGGCCATGAACCCTCCTTGGAGTTTCTGTTTTTTGGTGTTTCTGTTGAGCCATGTTAGCTGGTGTGAAGGTCTGCTCCTGTAGGAGGGTGAATTTTCCTCGTGTCCAAGGAATTAATAACTTAGGTCCTAGATCTGCTCATATAAGTCTGTTAATATGGGGACATTCTCTCTGTAGGTACCCATTATTAAAAATTTGGGATTACAGTTTTTCATAAGTGACTCCAGGTATAAAGCTTGTAATTCCACCTGAAGAGATCTGAAGAAAAACCATTCTTTAGAAAGTGACATATGTCTTTCCATGAAAGCCTCTGACTGACCTCAAGCTGAGTATCAAATACAGCTCAAGAGTATTAGGACTAGTCACTGTGAAAACTCTTTGTTGTGATGCAAAGGATTTTATGGAAGTGGTGATACATAGAAGGGCTGCTGTTGATGTAATATCCAGGAATAACACTCTGACTTGACAAACCATTAGCAAAGCTCTGGTGTGGACAGCTCCTCTAATGAGCTGAAAATGAAAACACCTGGCCATTATTCAGTAAGAGTTTCTCAATACATGAAGCAAAGTTTTACACAGATGCCTCACTGACTAGAAGCTTTCTTTATATTCACAAGTGGTGGCAGAGGTCTCGTGGTCATTCTGCAGGCAGAGACATCACAGCTGTGTAAGGCACACTTCCATGTACTGCCAGAAGGATGGGGGCTGTCTGGACAATAAGATTAAAACCACAAACAAAACTGGGCAGCTGCTAATGAAGCAGCTTGATGAAGTACTCTATGTAAATTTATTGAAATGCCTAATCTCCATCTCTTTTCTGTTTTGTTTTGTTTTAAGGTGAACAGAGTGACATAGATGTAGAGGAACATTTGCTAGTTACTATAAATACCCATTGTGAATATCTTACTGTGTGACTTGTATTTATACTCTTCTCTATCCCACATCCTCCCCGTGCTTTTCTCCACTGTAGTCCTTACAATGCCTCTAGCACCCTCTGTGTCACCTTTGTTGAAGGAAATGTGTTGATTGTGGCCTTCCAGTGAGTTCTCAGAGTAGTACAGATCCTGCTTCCCTGACACAGGGCAGACTTGCTTCTGGCTTTCCTAAAAGCACCAATGGGTCCCTTCCAACTCAGACTGTTCTGTGGTTCTGGAATTCTGATAAAACTTTAATTGTCTCAAACAATATCTCCAGGTAGATTTGGTTTTTAAGGGCACATTTTCTTTTTGACAGCTTTTTTTTTTTTTTTGCTTTTGCTTTTGCCATGTGGTTGCTGGGATAAAATTTCATTCTTAAGACACTTATTTGGATCTATAGAAGCCAGATCCAATCTTATGCACTCTTTCAAAATGCTGAACAAACACCACTGCCTGAGAGAAATGCACTTGTTTGCTTTTTCTTCCTTTTAATTCCCAAATGGGGGAGATGATGTTAAAGGACTGCAACCAGTGACTGTGAACACAATAAAGTAAACTCAACTTTCTCCAGCTTCCTTTTTCCTTAACTCTTCTTTTAAAACAGAAGCTTTTTCTGCCTCCTTCTGTTAAAAAATAATTATTTTCTTGCATGCCCTTGAATATTTTGTTATTACAGTTATCCTTTAAAATTTATACACTTAATGGGACTTAAGGGAGGATAAGGAAATGTATTATGGAATTATGGTGTAGGTTTTTTGTGTCTTGTCTGATAAGGTGAGTTGTTTGTCCTTAATGAATGTTTGTTCATTAATTGTGTTAGAATTATGACTTATAAATTAATGCATCATAGTGAATTATCTTGATCTTTACTATTTAAGAATTATTTGGTTTATGGGTGATTTATGATGACTTCTCAGGGTTTTCTATGCAGTACAGTTCACTTAATTGGGAGGGCTGCAAATCTATCAGTCTTCTACAATGCATTGTGGTGCCCTTAGAAGTTAAGTTGCATTTCAGAATATAAAAATCAATTGATACCTAATACTGGCTTTGCCTGCAAGTTGGACTACTCTGCAGGTACAGAGTGGTATTATAAAATATAATTCTGGTTGTGTGGACCCCCATTTTGTCTGACTCATTCTTTTTCTCTTGCTCTGCTGAGGCCATTAAAGAAATCAATCCTAATTCAGGGTAGATCCTAAAGCATATTGTGTGAAGCTTTTTTAAACTGGCTCTTAAAACAGAAGGTGGTATGCAGCATACCAACACAATGGTGCCCTCCAAGCCAGTGGCACTTGTTATGATAACCTAATAGGTATTTTTTTCTTTCCATTGATGTGTGTTGGTTCTTCTGCACTTAAAACACAACGATAATGAAAAAAAGATCCCCCCCAAAACATTTTCTTTGGGAATCCCTTTTTCAACACTGATTGCCTTTGGTTTTTATCCAGAAAGTCTTGCAAAATTCACTGTGTTAGATTATCAGTCTTGCCTTTCTTTTGCAAGGCTTAATGGGCAATTACTTAAAGATCTTGCCTAATTATGGATACCTGCCTCACCTCCCCAAATATTGCTTTAAAATTAGCGATTTCCCCATTTTGTTCTAATTTTTCTTTAGCCTGTGCAAAGTAACCCATGAAGTTTTTGATTCATTGGTTTAACCCTTGAGTTTTCTGTAGTGAGTCATAGTTTCTGTCTGGATGGTTCAGCTCTCCTGATACTTTCAGTTTGTTGTTGTCCTACATGACAGTTTTGGGAGCTGATGCTGTTTCACTTTAAACAAATTCCACAAAATCCAAGTAGGAATTTTATTGGCATCCTAACTTGTTTGGGTTTAGAGTTTTGTTTTTTGGTTTTGGGTTTTTTTTTGTGGTTTTGTTGTTGTTGTTGTTTTTGGTTTTGTTTTTATGCAGCATACCAGGCATTTGAGAGCTGATTTGGAGCCCCTTGAAGGTTTCTGACAAGGTGCAAGACCATCTTCTGCTACAGCAGGAAAGCCTGGGCTGCAAACAGAAGTAATCCCTGCCTGCTTTGAGCTTGCCATACTCATGGATTTGTCTCTCACGTGAGAGCTTAGCTCTGCTTCCTCTTCTGTCCACACTTGAGGAGTCCTTCCATTTTGGGTTGCTATAGGGATACAATTCACTACAATCCAGACACTAACAGTTGTTAACAGCCTTCACCCCCACACCTAGAGTCCCCTGAATGGTTAGCTGGAAAAAGAGGTCCAAATAATAGTATTAATTCATCCCCCAAAAATATCTGTCCACAATCTTAAAAGACATGTAATTAATATGGGAAGATATGGATACAGTGTTAGAAGGTATCCCAAAAATGTTTTTGATCCCTGCCTGACATTACTGGATTGTTTCAGCTAATTGGTTAGTGCAAAATTTATATGGAAAAGTCTGCATACATGTACAAAATCAGATTCCTTGGGTCGAAAACAAAACCACAAGCTTGAAAAATGGTAGAAACAACACTGTTAACTAATTCCTTATGTAAATCATTTCACCTCTCTCTGTATCTTTATATTCTTCCTGTCTTTGTCTTGACTTTTTAAGTTGTAAGTTTATCATGAAAAAGATGTGGTTTTTTGAATATGCTTACATATCAAGCTATCACAAGGAAATGGTGCTCTGGAAGGGTGATGGAGGATGTGGGCACTTCCCAACTCTACATTTTCCTCTTTGCCATTTTGTTCCCATGAACAGGAGCTTATTCTGTATGTCTGCATCTAGGCCTAGGTGGGAATATAAAATATCTGACTTTTTTTATAATCTGGCTCTTTTCAACAACTTTGGGAACCCTTCAGCAAACATGCCTAAATATGTTCCACTTTTTTTTTTACACCCCCATGTGAATTCATCTGAATACCCTCTGAGGTAAGAGCAGAAACAAGCTCTCATACTTAGCCACACCTTGCTTGACCACCTGATCCATGAAAAGAAACTACCACAGTGCAAAATGTGTGAGCTCAGGCAAGTTCCTTACTTGCCATTCTGCAGCAGGAAAGTCTCGGATTTCTCATTTTATTGTCCTGTACCTGTGTTACATGATTAAATAAATGCAAAGACAATGTTTTGAGGTTTTTGCTTTTGTCTTGAAGCAAATTATATAACAGAAGCAGCTTTGTCCATTTTCAAGGATTTTTAAATTTCATATAAATTCTAGGTAGGGAAGGCCAAGTGCTATATCTGAGTACACAGGGAATAATTGGTCATACAAGAAATCATGTGTTATCCATGGTTAAAACCCTCCAGAATTCTTAATGATATTAAATTCTTCCAATTTAACTTAGAAGAAGAATGACTTGTATTGGAGTATCTGAATCCTTCCTTGCTATCATGTCTTCAGCCTCAGTATTATGGGGAAAAGCAATAAAAAATTCAAATTAACTTTTGTTCTGAGATTATCCATTATTTTTCTACAACATAATACATATTAAATGAGATATCCCTACTCTGTCTTACTCTCACCCAGAAATACAAATATATCATGAGGAAACAAGGAAAAATACTGCTATTAACCTTTTGTATTCTTGACTGCAGTAGAATGCATTTAATTTTAAATGGGATAGTAAAAGCCATCTAAAAGTATCTTCAAGGGACATTGTCAGTAGATGTTAATTTGCAGATGTTGTTTACAGCTTTGGAAGTAAGCAGTAACTGTTTCTTACTTGTTTATCTGTTATGAAAACAACCCTGTGTTGTCAGCACTGTTTGCAGCACAAATCCAAAACACAGCCCCCATACTGGCTACTGTAAAGAAAATTAACTCCATCCCAGCTAAAACCAGAAAATTATCTTAATCAGGAATTTTTTTCTCTACGTATTAAAAAAAAAAAAAAAAAAAAAGAAACCAGTACCCATTTTAATTGCTGCACAATTTCTTCTTAGGGAAGAAATGTGTTGAGTCACTGTTAAATAATTCTCTTAGGCCTAAAACCATCCAAGCCAACTTTTATCTGTTGCAGATACTTCACTTTTATTCACCTGCCCTACTTATGTTATTAGGGGTATAAAACAAGAGCAAGACTGGCAATCCAGTCTAGTGAGGGTGAATAACATGCAAAGTTCCATTATTTAGTAACAAGAGACATTTCAGTTTTACCTTCCCCCAGTCACTGCATTTTACAATTACTGTTAGCTGTTGTTGGTACAGAGCTTGGATTTATTATAAATCTTGAAAAATCGCTAGTGAATTTTGGAAGCTTGGCTAGCATGATTTAGATGTTGACATGGATTTGATGTGAGACATATTACACACATTATTCCAAAAGTGACACATTATTCCAAAGCTAGGAGTCTGGTTTGTGGTTTGGGATCTGACTTGGCACAAGATTTGTTCTCACCTCTAAGCACACAGCCTTCTTGTAGTCAGGCTAACATAACAGCAGTAGTCATGTTGGCTGGATCTGGAGTGACCAAATATTGTGAAGAAAGACAAAAGAAGCAGCAGGTGACACTGTGTGACAGGCCTGCGACTGCCAACATCTGCAGGACCCCGACAAGCATCACTGTGAGGTGCTGTCACCTGGGACCTGCCGCTGCTGTGTCCCAGGATGTCTCCCTAAGTCGCTGCTTCTCATCAGCCTGAGGCTGTCTGGAGGCAAAAATGTCAAACTTGTTGCCCTATATCTCCCCCCTGTTTTGGCACATCACCTGTTTCCCGTGGGAGTGTGGTTATTTTGACTTTATGCAAATGGAGAAAAATTGATCTGTTTGGCTGCAGCAGCAGTGCTGCTTCCCACCCTAAAATGTGCAGTGTAAGTGCCATGAAATGGTGCCAATTCCTACCATAATTTCTTTGTCTTATCTATCATTTGCATGTCTTTGCATGTCTGCAAGGGTCACTGACTGATGCCAGGTTATGGACAGCAGATGTCCTTGTGTTCAGCTTTCTGTTGAACAAAATACCTGCCAGTAGCAACCCAGACATTTTTGCTTCTGTAATTTAAATGCACTAAATATGGCACGGAGTCTACCTCAGTGCAGACAATTTGATGTTTTCTCTATGAGATTACTAAAAATGTGATTAACACACGTACTTTATTAGGAAAACCAGCAGAAAAGCAGACAGCATTTTGATTTTCCCTCTCTCTATATCAGTTACACAATGGTTTTTTTTGGCAACTAATGGTTGGTGGTAGAGATGTAGCTCGGGGTCCATAATTCATATAATAGTTGCTCTTTAATTTGCTAGCTGTTTAGGGGGGCCTCCCTGATGACATTTTTTCTGTGGTGTTCTGTTTTTGAGAGGCTCAGAAAGTGATGTTGGTATGAAAGATGGTGATGAAGAGGAATACTTCCTCCCCTGACCCCTTTCAATGGAGTTTCTTTTAATATGTTTCAAATATTCAAATATTCAAATACACCTCCATTTCTAACACAGTGTTTTGGGAAATGAGCATGGTCTGGTTTTTTGCAATAGGAAATCATCAGGCCTTTGATTTGTAAAGTTGTTACATCATCAAAGGACGCTTGCTTTCAAAATTGTCAGGCTTTGGTACAAATCAGCTACCTTTTTGAAACAAGAAATATATGTGGAGCTTGTGTTTGGGAAAAAAAATTAGCCTTGATGATTACTTATTAACTAATCTTCTCCAGAACTGTGTTTTTCTCATAGCACTTAGCATGATTTTTTTCATGTTTATTGAAAATATCCCTTTGTTATAAAAATAAACTATAATTTATCGTTGTATTGACAAAAGTATAAGTACTTAATTGCCAACTTGTTGATTCCAGTGCTAGTTGTGCTTTTGAAACAAATGTCATATTTTAAGAAATTAATTGAGCTTTTAATGAACAAAAGTTCTCCTGAGCTTCATTTAAATGTGAAGTAATGTTTCTCAAGGGGCCCATTCTCAGGCAGTACCTACTAAAGTTGAATTTGTTATGCTCTATGAAGATTTTTAGTTTTGCAATATTTTCATAAAGAAATCTCAGGAAATAAAAAAATGCTATATGGGAATTGCTCAATTAACTGACTAAAATCCATTGACTGGCTCCAGGGTGACCATTTTTCCATATTGCAAACAAGATCTTATTTTCTCAACTTGGCCTAGGTGGAAAGCTTTAATTGCTCCATCAATTTTACTGTTTGCTTTAGGTATTTCTTGCCTCTTTTCTTAGGTTTTGTAATTTTTAAATTTCTCATTCTTGTAATGATTTAGGATTCCCTGTCCCAACGACTTTTAGGTAAAACATGTTTGAAAGCAATGCAGCTGAAAAGCACTTTTTTGGTTCTATACAACTAGGCTCACTTAGCACATTTGTGTATTGCTGAAAGTTTCCCTGACTTCTGTGGATACTTGTCTTTTCTTTTATCCTTTTTACACAACTGTGAAGTCCCAGTGTCTCTTAGAAATTATCATCATAGCAGTCATTTACAAACAGTTTCTGCAGATATTTTTTGGCCAGTTGTAGCTCTGAAATCAGAAATTGTCTGAGGTGGTGGAAGCAGGAGTTATGGTAACCAGTGCTGGACAAATGAAGACATAAGATTGTGCCTTAAGTTATCAAAATCCCTCAACTATTTCTCACCAAATAAAAACTTCAATATAATTACTGTGAGCTCTGGAGAAAATATTTATAAATATTTTTGTTTAACTTCAAAGGAAATGACTAGCTTAATGCATTTATGCTAAATGTAAGAGAAGACTGATTAAGAATGGACCTTGTTAAAAATAATTTAACTGAAATCTGTTCCATTATTGGTAACAGTGTTGTGAAGCTAAAGGAAGACGTCTGTAAATCTGTTTCACCAAAAGAAAGAAAAAAACATTTAAGCATTTTGAAATTGGAAGTTTCATATTCCACAGTGTTGGAATGTATATTTTCTTGAATACTGGGTTCATGTGAGAAATCAGCTTCCAAGCATTAGGGAGGCCTCAGAAAGCTTTACTGATGTCCAAGATAAAAGAGAGTAGCTCCACAAGCAAACTTCAGTGTGAGCTAGAGTGTGCTCTTGGGTTTTCATTTAACCAGCAGTGGTGAACAGACCCTGCTCCCCTCCCTCACCTCTGACAGTGTGTAATTTCACAGCTACCAAAACCCATCACAGAGACTGGTGGAAAGGTACTTGACCACTGACTCCCTGACCATAGATTAAAAAGAAATTCCTGTGAATAAATGAGTGAGCCTTTCTTTCTGTTCTGCTGCAATACAGTCGTCCAGCAGAAGTGATGGGCAGGAATCCCATCCTAGCAATATTCCTCCTTTTTCTGTATCTTGCCTTGCTGTGAACTCCCTCCTGGTCTCAGTGCAGGGATGCTGGTATTCTACTTGAGATGTTATGGGACAAACTTGTTTTCTGCTTGTGACAGTGGTATACTGTGAGATTTATGCATTCCCTCTGGGTAAAAGATTAACTCATACAACAGATTTGATTACACAATACAACATTAATTTAGAAGTGAGGCTCCACTCCACTGCTGAGGGCAAAAAAAAGAAGTAGATTTGGTAGATCCTGCCCATTTATTCCAGCTGAGAATTCCACCAGAAGACAGCTGAAGTGACCTGGTTGTCTGGGTTGATTTGAGAAGATTGTGGTGTTTGTTAGATCTGACACTTGCCCACTTCTGATGGGAAGGACATCCTCTACTGCTGTGCTGCATTATTGTATGCCAGTAGTTTC
Organism: Leptocoma aspasia; assembly: GCA_013399835.1. Taxonomy (NCBI): domain Eukaryota; kingdom Metazoa; phylum Chordata; class Aves; order Passeriformes; family Nectariniidae; genus Leptocoma; species Leptocoma aspasia. Next base: position 586,633 of record VXAX01003853.1, read on the forward strand.
TCAAACTCTTTTGCACTTCAGGTTAACCCTATACCCATTTATTAAGGCATACCTAGAATGCTCTTCATGCTAAGTGCACATCTACCATGATACCAAAAGAGCTGGAAATTTGCACATCCACCATAATACCAGAGGGGCTGGAAATTATATTCCTTCCATAATGCTGTTGAGAACAGGTACTGAGGCTGTGAAATAACTGTGGTAATTCATAAGTGTCTGTGAAATGAAAAATCACAGAGCAGAGAGAGAATATCTCAAGTACTCAGCATTTGCTGTAGTGCTTTTTATTATCCTCAAAGGCAGGCTAAGGATAATTTCAACTATCATAATTTTCACACACAAAACATTAATAAAAATTGGCTCCTTGTTTTGTGTTTTACTAAAAGCAGCTACTACTTCCCCTTATCCCTTCCAGTAATTGTATTAAGAAAGTAAATATTTGACTCTAGCAGTAACCAGAAGGATTTAAAATGATTTCAAGACCACATTTATTAAGTTCTTAGTTGCCTGGGAGATTCTGAAACAGCCACTGAAACTGCTGACCTGAAGGTTATGTTTGTAGTTTGTGTTTTTGAATCACCTGGGCTGATCATCTCAGGTAGAAGGCAAGGCTAATGAAGACGCTCTGTCTCCAGTGCTCAATCAATGATATCCAGAGGCAGCTAAACATCACACTCAGGTCATCTGTAAAGACAAGTGTGACATCATAAAAAGATAGGTACTTCCAGCCCCCTCTCCCCTCTTGTATATTCTTACTGCAGTCACTCAGGGTTCATCTGACTTATTTTAGAGCTTTACAAAATAGATCATCTTTCTAGTGAAAGGAAATAAATGACAATTTGGGGGGCCAATTGCTGTCATTTACTTCAGGCTCTTACTTGAGAACTCATGCCCTAAAAGCTCAGCTGTAAAGCTCTACATTTAATTTGATGCATCCCACCTGTGAACACCTAAGCACTGAGTGAGTCACCCATCACTGCACAACTTCTGAGGCAGCTCATTAATCCTGAGTGTAGCCCTGCTCACATCTGTCCCACGTGTTGCTGCTCCAAGCCCAGTAAATATCTGTCAGGACATAGAGAGCGTTCACCTTCACACAATAAGATTTCTGGAAACCCATATAAAAACGTTTACCTGAGTAAATACCACTTAGTGATGCTTTGTGTTACCTGTTTGTGGATGTGCAGGCAGATACTTTACAAGACTTATCATGGCCCTGTCCCTGGACAGAAGCTTTTGGAAGATGACAGCACAGAAAAGGTCTTTTATGTGTGCAAATATTATTGAAATGAGTTATGCTCTCTCTAGACAGCAGGAAGAAACCAGTTTCTCCTGTAACTGGGCTAAATGCTTTTGTGAGGTGCTCTGCACTATGTAGGGAACAGCTGTGTGAGTCACTGGTGCCTCTCCAAGTGTGAATGGGTAGATGGAGCAGGGGAGGTGAGCTTTTCTCTGTAGAATCCCAGCTACTTTTTTCTTCAAATTACACAAAAAGTGAACGTTTACTTAGCTCTCCAGGGCTGTCTGAGACAGGAGTCTGCAACACAGATTCTTCTTTCTGTTCCTTGAGTGCCTACTCGTGTTCAGAAGAAAGCATTCAGAGTTATTCCCTTTGAAAAAGTGACTGTATTTAATGGGCATGCCTGAATCACAGAATCATAGAGTATCCTGAGTTGGAAGGGACCCACAAAAATTATTGAGTTCAAGGCCTGGCCCTGAACAAGACCATTCCCAAGAGTCCAAGCATTTCCTGAACTCTCAGGTTTGTTTCTGTGACCACTTCCCTGGGGAGCCTGTGTCAGTGCCCAGCCACCCTCTGGGGGAAGAACCTTTTCCTGATACCCAACCTAAACCTCCCCTGACACAACTTCAGGCCATTCCCTCGGGTCCTGTCACTGTCACCAAGAGCAGAGATCAGTGCCTGCCCCTCCTCTTCCCCTCATGAGGAAGTTGTGACTGCAGTGAGGTCTCCAGGCTGAGCAAGGGACCAAGGGACCTCAGCCCTCCTCACACGGCTTCACCTCCAGACTCTTCACCATCCTCACTGCCCTCCTCTGGATGCTCTCTAAGAGCTAAATATCTTTCTTATATTGTGGAGACCAAAACTGCACACAGTGCTGGAGGTGAGGCTGCCCCATCCTGCTCTCTCTCCCTAAGGCTGCCATGAATCCCCACAAGGAGCATTGCAGGACACCTTTACCACGGAGTCCTTCCAGCTGGCTGTAAGGAAAACAGTGAATAGGTCCATAATACTGAGCTCAGTATATGAAATTGTTTGAACTATTTCACTTCCTCACATCCAGATTATCTTGGATTATGGAATTGGCTGGTTTTCTTAAAGAGAATAGCATGATTTCCCTATCTTAATTTTTTTTTAAGGCATACTGTGAAAGGTGATTACTATTCTCTCAAACAGAAACCACCATTTAATAAGTTACTCTCTGAATAATTGCACTGCATTTACACATCCTTAGGTGGGATGCAAAAGAGTAACCACATAGCTCACCTTTGAGGCCGTGTGCAGTACTAAAATAATTATAGTCAGCAATTGTTGTAGCAGTTGTGGGTCAAAATTATGTGCCATCAGAAAGCTCTGGTCTTGCATCTGAGTTTGTTCATTCTTCATGTGTACTGCTACTCCCTTGCTGACTTTTGGTGAGAACAAAATCTTACTGACCAAGTCAAGACTACTGGCTGAGATCAGTGGTCATGAAGCTGGGGCTTTCTTTTTTGGCACTGGCTTACTCACCCTTCTCTAACAGTAGACCTAATTTTATTTTAATATGGAAAAATTAAGTTGTCTCTGCCTGAAGAAGACATGCAGGGAATACAAAAATTAGCAAATTGTGATTTTATATTTTGCCTTTATTTTCCCAGTTCATCACTGAAAGTTCATTCACAGCCACAAGAAGAGATACATTTTGGCGAAGGATAAGGCAAATGATAACTTTCCTGGCAGAATTTCCCTTCAGAAAAAAAAAAAAAAAAAGGAATGAAAAGTAAACATTAAGAGACTTCATTAATGTTATCTATGCTGCACCGTGTGGCCATTTTTCTTCTATTTTTGACACACATTTGAATTATGCTCAAGAATCTGAAAGCAACATACTCAGGATTTGCTTAATGAGAAAAATGGCTTTGGAACTATCCTGGTTGCATAAAAACTGAATTTATGGGTCACACCTGAGCTGAGGCTTTTTGTTGCTTGTTTGTTGTTGTGTGGTTTGATGGGGGGGGAGGGGGGTTGTTTTTTTTTGTTTGTTTGTTGGAGGTGTTGGTTGTTTTTTGTTTTCTCCTCTTTTTTTTTTCTTTTTTTCTTTTGTTTGAATTGGTGTGAGTGTGTTTCAGGCTGGATCCGTTGAACAGAACTGAAACCTGTGGGGTTTGCTTTTTTCCTGAAACTATTTTTACACATGAGCTCTTTCTATTTATCTGTATCATTTTCTTCCCTTGGCATTTCCTCTATCATCTAATAAAACCAGCTTACAAGGAGAAAGGAAACTGTTTTTCCTGTCACAGAACAGATCAGATATATGAATTAACAGATGGTGCTGACAATATTTCCATTGAACAGGTCAAAATGAGATGCAGCAGTATTTTTAAGTTGCAAGCACTCATCTATGAGCCACAAATTTAATTTTTTTTCAATTTTTAAAGTGTTTTTAATTGAAACTGAAATGCAGTGTGGCAATACTCTGCAGTTATTCTCTCAAGGTCCTACTGTAATCTTTGAGCTTCATTTTCTTTCAGGTTTTGTGGAGCCTTGGGAAATACAGAGTTATTCACTTGCTGAGGGAAACAGGATGTTGTTTAATATTTTGCTTTGTTTATACAGTGCCATTTGAAACATTTCAGGGCTCTGATTAAACTAGAGGAAATGACTTTATAACTAGAGTTTCTGAAGGCAATATGTTCTGGGACATGTACTCGAGACTTTCTCTGCCTCCAACAATTTTCTAAATAACTTTAATATGCTTGTGAATGCCATGGCTGTGTATCAGCAATGCTTAGAGCATTGTTTGGGGGAAGGAAACCAAAGGAATGTGAGAACATTATGTTCAAGCTCCTGACAAAAAATATGAATTTATCCTTAAATGGATAGCTTTTGTTTCTTCAAAGTAAAGAAACAATAAAATAGAAGTCTTCTCTTATAAAATTCCTTTTTAGGTAGAAAACTGTGTTGATGCATGAATCTTGCATCACTCACTGAATCTTGTTTAAATGAAAGCCATCTCTGAAGTTCCTGAATTAATTCTACTTACACTGAAATGTTAGCACAGTTTAGATTAAGACATATTAAAAACCTTGCACTTCATTAAGAAGTTTTTAATAAAATTGCCATAGCCAGTCATCTTGAAGAAACGCATTGTATTATTTTTTCAGCAGAATGTGAGCATTTTAAAAATAACACTCAATCTGAAACAAAAGTATGATTAAAAATTTAATACAAAGATTGGCAAATTAATTAAGATGGGTGGGATGATTTTTTCCTAATGATTTTCTCATTGACAAAGAATTAATGACATTGACGCTGCTCAGGGGGACACAGCACGGGATGCCATTGGCTCTCCCTCCTCCCAGGTGTTAACAACACCAGAACTGGCAGAGGTGTGCTGGCAGAGGGGTCCCAGGAGCTCACAGATGGAGCTGGCCTGGCTCTTGGGATGCTGCAGGAGCTGCCTCCTCGCTGCCAGCTGGGTGCCAAACCTTTGCTGGCCCTGCAAGGCTCCCAGGAGCTGCAGCAGCTGCAGAACTGGCTGTGCTGGCCTGAGCCAGTGCCTTCCTGGCAGCCAGAGAGGGGAGAGGGGAGGAAATGGAATGGAAAGAGAGAGTGGGAACAGCTAAATGTAGAGAGGATGATGGGTTATAACCAAATCCTGCTGGCACACCATGAGCTGCCTGTGCCAGCCTTTACTTGGAAGGTCTGAGGGAGTTGCTGCAGTTTTCTTCACCAGGGTTCTGGTAGTTTTAAATGCCACTGAACTCTACTAAATGCTGCAATTCTCAGTTAGCCACCCTAGACAAACTGTTTGATTTAGCAGCTGGAAACCAAGGACAGTTGTTTGAGTTCAACTGATTTGGGAGGGAAAGGGGAACCATATGAGTGCAAATAATACCAAGAGATTGTCAAGCAGCAAAAGCTCTGAATTATTGCCATGGTCTATGCATTGACAAAGGACTCTTGACAATAATTTCAGAAGGCTAAATATGATTTATTAAAATGACTCCATAATCAGAGGATTTCGGGCTATAATGTGCCCAGGTACAGAGCTCAGATGCTTCTTCTTCATTGCTCTGTACAAGAAATGTTAGAATGCTTACAATATCAGAGATATAACAGTCCTTCAGCTCCTTCTCCCACTCCAAGGAGACAGGCAGAGGAATCTAAAGCGTCCTTGAAGAACAACACAGAGATTTTGTTTACAGAAAACCTATACAGAGTAAAAGGACAGCAAGAAGATGTTCTCCCATGGGAAAACTCATCTGCAGGCCTACACGCAGAGAAGCTTATAATATGTTCTAACAACACTGAATTATGAAGCAGAGATAATCAGCAGTGCTTGAAGTCCAAGCAGTACCTGCCTATCTGATTTTCTCAGAGTCTTCTGAAACAGCTGGAACACTAAAGTCAGAAGAAAAATTGGTTCAGAATTGTTTGGTCCTTCTTTTTCAAAGTTTTCCAAGCTTTCTGCTTGAATTGAGACCTATAAAACAACCTGAGCTTAAATTTTGGGCTCTGCATGGAATATTGTATCAAAATATATAACACAAATGAGGTTGGTATGCACAGGCCAGGGGTGTATTGCATTGTGTTCAAAACAAAGCACAGAATTCAGGGATTCTTGGGTGGATGCTGTGCAAACGATCAAAATTAAATCAGTTGACTTGGCATATCCCAAACACTTGGCATGATGAGCTGGTTACTGGCTACAACCAGAAAAAGAAAAGAAAGTCTATAATGAAACTAACATTTCTGATTTGAAGTATAGTTGTTGCCATAGCGACCTCTGTAATGGACACATTTAATCCTAAAATTCAGCACTGCATCTGAACTGACTTAAACAGTAAACAGGATGTCAGTGCTTGCAAACCTTTTGAATAACTGTGAAAAGTTCATCCTTCCCAGTTGAGATGGAAGGGGTGCATGTACAAAAACTGATGATGAAGGATATTGAGTACCTAGATGCACTATAAATTTTTTAAACTATTTATTTGGTTTCATATACCTAAAAAAGATAAGAATAGCATAAATTATATTATAAGGAAAATCAAAGGCTGAAACACAAATCTTTGAAAACAGTTTCTGCAAGCCCAAGGTTTGTGCACTAAACAGTGATTTAACATGCTTCTGTTTACCAGGCTTTTTGAGCATGGAGTCACAAGATAACTGATCTGTCTCTGGTTTGAGCCCTGAGCCATGTCTGTTTTATTTAAGATTGGTTTTTGCCTAGTTTTAATCCTCTGTCTGCTTGTACCAGAATGGAAAAATGAGATGACACCCTGCCAGTTTCTAGGACAAGTAAGAATAATACTATTTCTGGGGATGGTGTCTCAACGTAGGTTCATTATTCTTTCTAAATTCTTATGACTTAAAGCATAAATCTGATAAGTTTTATATGCCATTAAACAAGCCATGAATTTCATTTTACAGAGTCTGAAACTTTGGGGTTTTTTTTTTTTTTTTGATCCTGCTATGCTTTGGAAGGAGCAGAGAAGTTTTAAAATGTTGTGACTAAGTTATTTTATTTGCATTAGGTATGTCAGACTTCTTCTTTATTGTTTATGCTTCAGATAAAACAGAGGCAAGATGACTTAACCCTTTAATTTCCTGCAAAATATCTCCTGTCAAAGAGAGCTCAACACACTACAGAAGTTTAAGATCCTCCCTTTGGAGATAACAGAGTGTGAAAGGAATTAATACAGGCATTGATTTAAACTGCTTTTAAATTTCATAAATTAATCTTTTTTCCATTCTGTGAGCTGCTGCTGTAAACACACCACATGCCAGTGGGGCTCATCGAGGGAGGGCACTAACAGTTCATTTTGCTCCTTAATCTCAATATAAAACAAGGGCAACTCTGAAAAGCTGTGCTGCCCTGAGAGCTTGATCCCAGCTCAACTCCATGCCTCTAGTGCTGGAACTCAGAGCAACCTGTCCGTTCTCAGTGCTAAACCTCCTAATCCTGAGAGACCTGCACAGGCTGGAAAGTGGGCCAGCAATAACAGCATCAGGTTCAACAAGGGCAAGTGGCAGCTGCTGCACGGGATGACACAACCAAAGAGCCCAGCACAGGACCTGTGTGCCTGGGGAGCCTTGCTGAGAGGGACCTGGGGGCCCTGGTGCACAACAAGGTGACCCTGAGCCAGCAGGGCAGGGCTGCAGCAATGAGGAAAATCAGATCCTGGGCTGCACCACGGGGGCACAGCTGGCTGAGATAGAGATGGCATCTTCCCACTGAGCATTTGTCAGGCTGCCCCTGGAGTGCTGTGTCCAGTTCTGGTCCCCACAATTCAGAAAGAGGTGGACAGAATGAAGTGGGTCCAAAGGCAGGCTGGAGGACCTGCCCTGTGAGTAATGAGTGAAGGCAAAAGGTCTTTTCACTCTGGAGAAGTGAAGGTTTTCAGGGGACCTTGTCACAGTTTCCCAGTACTTTAAGGTCATCTACAAGGAGGGCTGAGGCTCTTCCTTCACCATAAGTCACATGGAAAAGACAAGGGGAAGTGGGTGCAAGTTGAACTGGGTTTCATCTGGATATAAGAGAAATTTTTACAATTTACATTTACAAATTACAATTTTAAAATTTACAATTTTTTACATTGACAACAATCATTCAGAATAACCCCGTGGGACATGGTGGAGTTTTTTAAGGGACAAATTAACAAGGTGCTAGATAATCTCAGCTAGGCTCACTTTTCCACAAAAATGTTGGACCCAGATATCTTTTGAGGTCACTTTCAATCCATGTTATTCTACAATTCTTTAATTCAATTCTTTCAAAAACAAGCAAACACACATTTTCAGGGTGTCCTGACTGCTGTAGGTAATCATACTTGATTGCAGTGAACCACTTCCTTATGCTTCAGTCTGCTAGAAAATACCTGCAAAGTGGAGTTACGTTAACTAAAGAACCAATGAGGTAAGAAATAAACTAAGCTGTGCTTGAGATGTGAGAAAGGTAAAGGAAGCATCTAAAATTGAGCTAAGCAATGAATTAATCACTCATGTGGACCATTAGAGGTATTGTTCCTATTTATTTCCCTTTTTTTAGTATCGTAGAATTCACCCTTTTCATGAATTCAATTGCCTGTGGAAGCAGAGTGAGCCTGGAGCTGCTTGTGGCTCGGAGAGGGCTGGAAGGCACATGAGAGCTGTGCCTGGCACTTGAGGTGGCTCAGCAGGGAACTTTGGTGCACTGGCAGTGCTGGAGAAAGAGCAGGGCAGCAGTGCCTGAGTCAGGCCAGGGAGCCTTTTACCCACGTTAGCCCCAGTTTTTGGGTTTTGGCAGGAGCCTGTGTGCCTGCACCCCCGGTGCTGGGCTGTGCTGGGAGCTGCTGGCTGACGGGTGGGCAGTGGAAGGAGGGCAGCTCTAGGGGACAGGGCTGCAGCCACTGTCACAGGGGACACAGCATGAGCTGGGGGCAGGTGGTGAGGTGTGCCTAAAGCAGCCAGAGAAGACCAAACTCGCAGCTCCCAGCTGAATGGAGGTGGCCTGGCTGGAAGCAGAGGGGAGGTGTGAGGTGTGGTGGCAAGCTCCCTTCATGCTTGTGGAAGAGAAGAGGGTCTGTGTGGGGAAAGGCACTGAGCAAAGTCCTGCCTTGGAAGCACAAGATGCCTTCCTTGCCAAAGATAAATATATTGGGGTTTTCCCTTTGATTACACAATGTTCAATTATCATGGAATGAACATTTTTTCCCTTTTCCCACATGTGGCTTCCTCTTCACATTCTTACATATCTCTCCCTTGTGCTGTTGCTACCCTTGTGGAGCCTTTCAGAAGAAAATTTAGGTCAGAAGTTAGAATCTATGTTTTCTATTTAATATAAATATTTAGGTTATAGCTCCATCTTCTCTCTAACTCTTTGTCTAAACACTGTTCAACTCATGCATGACTGTTTCTTTACTGATAAAATTTCTCATAAACCCTTTTGTGTTGAATTCTATCTTCTAGTTGTTGGAAGCGATGCCACTGCTTAGGCTACTTCGAAACTGACATGTACTAATTTTAGGACATGATAGATAAATTCAAGTTCAAGTTTTTACATCAATGTACTTGCAAAGAAGCTGTGGAAGATGGGGCTGATTTGCTTCCACACTGAGAAAAGATGCAGTAATAAAAACTGACTGCCAGCTACTGAGAATGTTCATATGTTGTGCTTTGGGAAGTTGGCTTTAAGATGTATCTTAGTTATTGCAAACTTGCTGAATAACAAGTGGACAGAGGTAGCAGTTTTTTTTCAGTTTTTCAGTTATACTCAGGATAAGTGATCCATTAAATTTCCGTAAAATTAATATAAAAGTGGGGACCTAAAGTATATGTAAAAATATAACCATAAAAATGCCTTTATTCTTTAACACTCTGAACTTTAGATGTTCCCATAACGCATTCCATTCTATCCAATTCTCTCCTGTCTTCTTTTTTAAACAGAAAAACCCTATAAAATTAAGGATCTACCAGTAATATCTTATATTGTGGCTATATATTGAACTTAGATAATAGTTTACCTAAGCACTATTGTTTATCAAAACAACATCTTAGAGTGAAGTCTGGGAATTGCAGGCACCATATCTTATTATTTGTCTTCTTTTTGAATGTTCTTTGCCAAGTGAATTTACTAAATGCCCACTATCCCTGGTGCACACCGAAATCCCCTAATAAGATGAAATTATTTTTGCATTACTTACTTCATATCCATTGAGCACTTTAAAAATGATCAAGAGACTGCTTTTAAATTTGCAAGCTATTTAAATAGCAAGTATGTAGGGCAATATCCTTTCCACTGAACCAGTTCCATTATTTTGCTTAGGCAGCATAAAAGAGTCAGCCTCTGGCAGCATCTGTCCAGCTGGGAGTATTCCTGATGAAAGGGAAATTTCAGCTAGAATGTAATTTGTTTACCCACCTTCTTTACCAATCAGTCACACCAAAGCAGACACAAAGTGAGGAGAGACAGAAGAGTGCAGATGCAGGGTGCTCGTTTGCATTTGGTGTCAGGCGATGTGAGGGGAGATTTGCCAGCAGAAACGGGGAAAAGTGATGATCATCAGGCCTAAAATATCACTACAGAAGTGTCTTGCTTTTGAGTCTAAAAAGGTACCCTTTGAGGGTATAATCCTTCCTGGGCTAGTCTGCAGCCCTCTGACTCCAACCCTGGCCCTGGCTAGAGTGGAGAGTGGAGAAGGGAGCATCCCCAGCCATGAGCCCACACCACAGCCCACAGAGCCCATCACAGCCCAGCCTGGGCTGCTGGCCAGTCCTCCTGGCCAGTGCTCCTGACCTGCTTTCTGGGATTCCATAGGGAGAGTCAGAGGCAGGACTGGTGGGTGCTTTTCTACTACCTGCTACGCAAAAAAAAAAAACAAAAAAAACAAACCCAAAACAAAACAAAACAAAAAAAAACCCCACAAAACAAATAACCCAAAAGCCCACCCCAAAAAAACAACAACAACAAAAAAAACCACCTCTTTTTTTTAGAAGTTCCTTGTGGACAAATGGTGATGGCTATTCCAGCAGAGCAGCCAGCCTTCTCCAGCTTTGCAGGATGCTCTGTTGAGAAGACAACCGGCAGCTCCACCACTGCTGCTGCTCCCCCTCATTCACAGGTGCCAGCACACTGAGCTGCCATCCCCTCCTGCTGTGTGATCTAGGTGCTGTCTAGCACGAGACACCATCTGGAATTGCATGTATGCCATCAGATCCACAGCCATCTATTCAAATTAGCAGGTGTTGTTTTCATTTGGAAGGCATAAAGTTGTGGCCACCTCATACAGAGTAGATTGCTTCTCACTTTTTACAATGCCATAAGCTTCCAGCAAGAGTATTTGCTACATGGAATTACAGTGTTAAAATACCTTATCTATTTTTGTCGCAGAAACTGAAGTCTTAATATGAAAGATACCCAAAGCTCTTCTCTGCATCTGTAGGAGCCAAGAATAGCAGCAGCAACAAGAAAAAAAGCTTTCTGTTCTGCTGAACTCTGAAAGTTTAGAAAATGTTCTTCTTTTACAGCACACATGAGAAAAGGAAGAGCTGATGGTTGTCTCCTTGCCCCAGACTCTAGCACTGGGGTTTGCACTTGGCAGGAGCTGTTTCTGAGGATATCTGAACCCCCATGTCCCCCATCTCGGCCCAGTGTGCCGATTTCTGACTGCACAGCCTCATCTTCTCTGGGCTGTCAAGCCACAGTAGGAGAGAAAGTTGGTATCTGCTTAGTGGAATTATGTGAGTCTCCAAAACCATTGCCATCCTTCTAACTCAAAGCATCTTTTGAGTGCTCTTTTATTTTAAAATCCAGCTTCAGTTGTTCTCAAGAGACTTGGACACCAGTTGCCTCAACTGCAGTTCTTTCAGCAATTACTGCTGGCAGTATTTGCTCTTAAATGGTGATTAAATGTTTTCTCCCTGGGATTTTTCACATTTTAAGTATAGTGAAGGTGACTTGTTTGTATGATCACAGATGTTGCACATCTTCTCAAGCTCACGGCCTTCTACCACAGAGTGCTTACTATATATTGTAAGTCCTAGAAATTACTTTCAAGAAAAGCAAAATCTAAGGAGAAAAAAAAGATATTGCTGGAAAACTAATGATACCTGGAGAACATGGCTGGGTTAATGGTTGGACTTGATGATCCTAGAGGTCTTTTCCAACCTTAATTATTCTATGACACCTTACAGTGACTGTTAGCATCTGAACTAAGAAGTCATAAATAAATATTCACAGTTGTTCTACCATTGTTTCCTTCTCAAAGAAAAGAATGCTGGTAATGGGTTGGTTTTATTACCTTGCCCAAATAAATTTTGCCTGATGTCTGTACTTCCATCTGTGAAACTTCATTGACGTTATCTGAGGAAAATAGGAGCAGATGGAAAACATTTTAGCTCCATACTCGCTGAGCACAAGATTGAAAGAAAGGCCTGGTGCATTTTTAGTAAAGGAGCACTCCTTTGCTGTCTGAGAAGCCATGCAATTTACAGAGCAATCTGGACTTCCTTGGTCAGCTGGTTTCAAAAATAAATTCTCAATTCTCTTGCCATTTATTCTCCTTCTAGGCAATTCAGGGAGTCCTTGATAATCAAGATCAGCTCTCTGTTCTATTACATATTAACACTGTAAGTTGTTGCACCTGGAATTGATGAACCCTTTGTTTATTATGTTGGAGGAGCCACATGCAGCTGTTCTTCCCCCAAGTGATTCATTACCACATGTGAGAAATGCATCCTACATTACACAGTAGCTGAATGAGTTTCCTGTTTGCCATTCAACTTTCTAACAATTAAAAAAATAATAATTTTAAAAATTATTAGGCATCAAAATTAGATCAGAGTGCCAGAAATTATCACCAGAGGGCTTTCAGTATTTCAGTAAGGAGCGATGGAGATGTGCCATTGGAGTTCCCCAGGTGTATTATTTACTACAAATAGATTTGTTCACAGAGAAACATTCTAAAAAAAACCTACCAAAATGTTCTACACACTGCAGTGGAGGGTAATAGATGTTTCACATACAGCTTAAGAAGTTTAAACCCTCTGCAGAGCATGTCTCAATCATTAAAGTGGTCCACAGGTATCCTATGGGACCTTGGACAAGGTGTTTTATTTCTCTGGAGGAAAAGTCAAAAGTGTATCCCGTAGACTTGCCAGTTGCTGTGTTCAGAAGGATGAGGGATGGCTAATCAAACACCTTGTGCTGTAAAAGTGGTGGTGCTGTTGTATGATAGGTTAAGAAATAAGCTTGTAGTGCTTTTTAAAAAGTCACCCTCTCCTCACATGGTCCCTACCCATGGCTCTCTTCCTACTGCCATGATGGGGACCAGGGGAAAGCTGGCCCTGAGGACAAGCAAAATGGGTACTTCTAAGGCACATCTATGAAAGGAGCTGATGCCCTCAGGGTCTGGGATGACACGGTGTGACACAAAGCAGGTGATGGGAATATGTACACAAAGAACATGGGAAAGGCAGGGTTGTGATTCACAAGACAGACAGAGGCTAAATCGGCACCAGGTGACTGTAAAATCACACATTCATGTTGCTTATGTTTAGTGTGTCTTTTCAACTATTATTTTTATATCAACACAGTGATACCAAAAAGTGGAAAATTCTACTGCTGTGTATTATTTAGTTGGGTAACTGTAATGTCCTGTGTCAGTAAAGGCTGCATTTGCAATAGGAGTGCTCACAGATATTGCTTTACCAGTAGCCTCCTTTTTTGGCTGCAGTGTACTTTATTGGACTCTTAGGAGCTGAAAGTTAGGGAAAATGCTTTGTGCTCCAATTCTCCTCTCATAAAACAGAACTGACTCTTCTTCATCTCATGGGAACACTGAGAAAATTAACACTTCAAGCAACTGAAGGTTAGGGATGCTGTGGTAATGACAGCCACAAAACATTTCAGTTCCACTTTGCACTGAAATCAGTTTAACTGCAGGCTGAGCTGGACAGTGGTGATTCCTCTGGTCAGTGTGTAGCCCACACACCCATTACACAACTTTTTCGTGCCATTTTGGGTTTCCCACCAATGCAGGGTAACTCTGCCCATCCCAACAATGGGTACTTCACAACCTCTGCTGGAGTGACTTCTGCCATTTCAATGTCTCCAGTTCCCCACAGCTTTGCAGGTGTCTCTCTGACTGGACTGTAATTGCTCTTCCTTTGTGTTCATATGCCTCCTTCCAAATCTTAGCAATATTAGTGTGTCTCTCTAACTGATTATGTGGAAATTTTCTTACTCAGAATCATAGAATTAGGAAATTAACTAGGTTGGAAAAGATATTTAAGACTATTGAGTCCAACCTATGACCTAACACACCTAAATTATGGAAAAGTTTGTCCAAATAGCTTACAATAGCTTCAAAATTAGTTTAATAAGACCACCTCACTTATTTGGCTTAAAAAAGGGCCAAATACTTAATGTTGCCTGTAAAATCTATCTATAATGAAATTTTCCAAACCCAAGTGTTGCATGAACATATTATAAGCTTCCCTGCATGCAGGCCTGCAGAAAATTCTTCCCATGGGAAAGCATCTTTTACTGTCTTTTACTCTGTATAAGTTTCTGTAAACAAATCTCTGAGTTGTGTTTCAAGGACATTTGGATTTCTCTGCCTGTCTCCTGATATGGGAGATGGAGGTTTTCTTTCTTTCAGCCTATGAGGTGAAAAGTTGTTATCTCTGACTGTGTAAATTATTCTGGCATTCCTTGGATGGAGCTTGAAGCAAGAGCTTTGGATTGCTCTGGGCTGGGCAGATAATAGCCCAATTCTTTGTGCTATGGAGTCATGTTAATAAATCATATTTAGCCTTCTGATATTATTGTCAAAAGTCCTTTGTTAACACACGGACCACGGCAATACCCAAATACCCTGTCTTTTATGGATCGGATTTCCAAATTTCACATCCAATATCTTTGTTCATTTTAACTGATGCAAAATCTTTTATATTGATCTTAATAAAAATACTTACCTGTAGTATACCTGCATGGCTTATACACATTTAATTACACCCAGTTTCCTAAAATGTAAGATGTTAATGGTTACTTAAACTGAAACTCCACCCTATCTTTAGTATCATTAACATATATTGTAGGTTAACATATGGTTTTGGTAATTTGATTTCAAAATCATGTTTTCAGCAATTTTAATAATTTTTCTGTTGGGACATTTGGGAGTATCAAGGAATAAACAGACTTCTCTTTGTAGCCTGGACTGAGAGGTAAGTGAAATTACCCTTAATATTGTCTGCATATCATTTCTGCTGCTGAAAGAAGAGGTATCCTGCTCTACCTGGAGCCTACTTGCTTATCTAGTTCTCTAAATACTGCCTGCTCATCTTTAAAAACAGAAGGTAGACAATCAATGTATGCCAGTTCTGGTAGGAATATTAATACACATGTATGATTGTAATATAAAATAGTATACAGTTTTACATAATCATAAATTTTAAAAATACATACATGTATAAAGAGTTTCAGGAAGGCATCACCTGTTTTGAACTTACTGTGAAGCAGGACTCAGATTCATAACTATTTTTTTCCTTGCTTCTTTCAGCTTTATTCAGAAAATTAATAAATGTCAAAAATGCACTTACAAATGTAAGAGAAGTCTCTGTTATTTGCTTTGGCTCACTGTGAAAAATCCATCACTTGTTTTCTGGAAAAAAAAAAAAAAAGAATAAGCCATAGGAATCTACTTCTGAAGCTCTTGTTAAAGCTTGTTCAAAGCATATCCAAGGACAGAGCTGAGAGAAGAGGCATACAAAGGTTCTTTAGTCCTCAGCATCCTTCATATTTCTGAGTATGCAAGGATTTACTCATAGCTTTGAAGTCTTACAAAAACATGATAATACAGGTAGCATGAACACATTGTCATAAGTTAAATCAGTCATGCTTTAGTACACAAATAATATCCCTTTGGTATCCCTTTGTTTATTAGGAACGGGAGGAAGTACCAGGAATTTCTACCCATAATTTTTCTAGTAATGAAAATATCTCACCTTTCCTCCTATGGCACAATTGGGTCCTTCACAACACTTGGCGACTGGTTTGCACAGAAGAAATTGAGAACTGGTCATAGACTTCTGCTTTTTTTATATGATATTCATGTAGAAATAGTTAGCATGAAAAAAGGATGATCACAGTGAGCTACTAAGCTCATAAACCTTGTATGCAGAAAGTTCTAACCTTGACAACAAAAGATGCATAAGGCAGGTGGGCAGTCCTCAAATTTAAATGCTCATGTTCATAAAGCAACATCAAATGCTTTCACAGCAAAAACTACTGAACTGAACCTCTTCTGGAAGTAAAAAAAATCTGATTATAATTCCTCATTCTCCTTTCCCTTTTCTGTCTTCTGACAGATACTCAGCAATGACTGGAAAATATTAATCAGCTTTCAGGTATGACATGCTCCCTAAGACTCCACTTTCCTACTAAGAGTAAGAAGGAATGAATATATAAAAACTCACACATGGATAAGCTTCACAGTAGATGTCCCTGACTGGTCATGCTTACCATTTGCTATTTCAAACACTGATTTTTAAGAATGATTAAAATATTCGTAAAAGTCCTTTCAAGAATGATTGTGTAGAAATATAATGCTGCATTTCATGTTATGCAGACAGTTTACTGTTGAAGAAATGTAAGAAAGCTCAACAGAAGATACTGACATTTGCTAAATGAAAAAAAAAAAAAGGTAAATTTGCATATATCTAATCAGGAAAATGGCACTATTTTTTACCAGGAGACGTTTTTCACATAAAGCCAATAGAACTGGAACAAGTTTGTTGTTTGTTTGTTTGTTTGTTTGTTTGTTTTTTCCCCCACAGGCAGTCCACAAGAGAAGGGTGAATCCAGAAAAATGTTGTCCAGAGGGAAAACACTATGCCATATATGTCATATATACATCTTTGCTCTCTTTCATAGAATTGTTGAAGTTTAAATAAGTCTAGGGTAGATTTTAAGCTATTTCATCAGTTTCACACCACACACTAAAATAATGTAAATAATATAAAAAATAACAGAACACTGATTGCAGAAAGCAATAAAAGCCCCATTTTTTTTTGCAGAAGTTGTAAATACATTTACAATACATTTACATTTACATTATTTACAATGTAAATACATTTACATTTCATGTAAGATTTTCTGAATTATTTGCTGTGTTCTTAGAAAAGAAATTAAGCTTTACGAAAACAGCCTTACTCATTCCCTTTTTCCACTTTTTCTGGGTACACAGAAAATTATTATTTTATGCTCACTGGTTCAAAATTAAAAGGAAGGAACAAAACTCAAAAGGCAAAAGAAATTGTGACAGTAATAGTATTATGTTAATTTCTACTGAAATACTGTATATAAGATCAAACAAATGCAAATTTGAAGTGTTAAGATGACCGGTGAATAGATTAAAGACAACAACAACAAAACTCAACAAAACTATTCAGTCTCATTATTCCTCAAATATTTTCCTCTGATTTAAAATCTACAGAACTTTTCCACTACATCATTAGCACCAAATCTTTGGGGGGTTGTTTTAACTTTTTGAGTGCAACTAACTAAACATTTTACAGCGAACATAATTTTTTTCATAGGAGCCTTAGAAAGATGTATGCAACATGAATTCCAGCTAAAGAGATATCTGTTTAGTGTAGCCACAGGGCCAGTAATGGAATTCCCTTAGGGGGTGAATCTCAGCAGAAAACGTCAGCAACTGATCTTCAGAGCAACTCGCCTAGTAAAGGCTAAATTCTTGGCTTGGGTTAGTCAAACTGGAAAAAAAATCTGCTTCACTCCTTCTTTTAGTTTGTTCAAGCTTTGAAAATCCCGCTGCCATTCCTGTAAGAGGACATGTGGAACAAACACACTTTGCTCCCTCTCTCCATCTAGGTCTGCAGTTGTTGCTCTCAGCCTGGAAGGGTGTGGATAATGCTGTTGGAGAGGGGCCATGGTTAAAACAAAAAGAATATAAACTTTTGGACTAATGTACTGATTTCACATGGTAACTTTTCCTTAAATTGTTTTGGAAACTGTGAATAGCCCACGTGTGGAAGCTCTTTGGTCTCCATATCAGTTGTTTACAAATATACCAGACACTACTGCCTCTCAAACATGTTTAATTTTGCTTTTTGGGGCAACAACATGGCATATTAGGCCTCCAAAAGAGACAAGTTCAATCTTTTCTTTCAAAGCCCATGAAAGAAAATTGACCATTTTTGTAAAAAAAAACCCTAATTTACTCTTTTCAATTGTTTAAAAGAAAATTTCTCTCCAATAGCTTACCTTCTTTTCTAGTTAGATGAATCCAAATGTTTTTGCAGTCTTAGGTCCTCATTTTCTCCTTGGAATATCAAAGGCTTCAGCACTATTCATTTGGCAAACTCATACAAGTAGTTTCTAAACCGCTGAGTAATTTCAAATGATAAACAAGTTCTGAGGAAATTAAAATCTTTTTGTGATAACTCTGCAAGCAATAAGACAACGTTCACTACACTTTCTAAAGGAATTTAGACTCTTCAACATGTTACAGATTTACTTGCTATTTGCTTCACTGAGGTAAAAGCAAGTGGTTAAATGGAAATTAACATTTCAAGAGTAGCCATGTGATAAGAAATGCAGTAAATTATGTGGGATATTTTATTTCACTCAGGTGACATTATCTCAGCAGATACATTGCATTAGCTCAGAGGATAGATTCTGTTCTATTGACACTGTTAACTCCCATCTGTTTCACAGTGAAGCAATGCATCACTCTTGCAGGATGGCAATGGCCAGCTAGTGATTATTTGGAAGGAGCCTTGTTATCTCCAATCCTGGTTTTGTTTTGTGTAAGCTTACATAGTGTGTCATCAGCAGTGACAAGCTTCTTAGAATATTGCTAACTCCTTCATTTTCCTCCTGAAAAGAACAAATACTGTTCTATAGTCAGCATTTTTACTTAATCCGAAATGGTGGCGGGAGCCTACGACAAGTGCAACTGCAGACAAAAAGTAGGCAAAAATACTAAACTTTATGTAATTCTAGACTTAATGCCAAACTTTAAAACTCATGACAGCATTTTTTAAAACTTGCAGGAATTTTATGTCCAAATTCTGCTTTATTTTTGCAGCTATTATTCATTCAGTCATTCAAAATGTGAGTTTTCTGCAAGCAGGGAGTGCTGCTCAAATGCACAAAAGGTATGGTCTTTAGTTTGTGCAGGTGTGGGGAAATCTAAACTTCAAATTGCCTGAATCTCTTCCAAGAAATATTGAGCCTTATCACCATTTCACACATTGAAATGGTGATAATACACACTTCCAGGTGTTGTAAAAACAGTACATTCTGGGTTTTGCACCATACAAGTGTGGTGCATCAGGACATTTTCTGAGATATTTTGCTGATGGCCAGCTAAGACATCTGGCTAAATGTGCAAGAGGAACAGAAAAGAGGAACAGCTGCCATTCCTGTAAGAGGACATGTGGAACAAACACACTTTGCTCCCTCTCTCCATCTAGGTCTGCAGTTGTTGCTCTCAGCCTGGAAGGGTGTGGATAATGCTGTTGGAGAGGGGCCATGGTTAAAATAACTAATTTACTAACTCATGGTTAAAATAACTAAATTACTAACTCAGTACCTCTGGCAGGGTATTTTGTCCCTCTATCCTTTTTGCACTTGTGTTCTCACACACCCTTTCAAGCATGTGGGATTGTCCTGTGCAGGGTCAGGAGTTGTACTCCAATCTTTGGACTCCCTTCCAACTCAGGATATTCTATAATTCTATGGTTCTATCCTAATACTCTGGTGCAGGGGCATTGCTTTAGTGCCAATCAGTCTGGTTAGCAGACAAAACAGACTGACTGCCCTGCAGCACTCTTGGGATTGACTGTCATTCTGGTGATGAAGTGTCTCAGGGCAAAAAAATTTAGTGAACTAGAAATACAAATAATTAATAAGTCTTTGAACCTTAGGAGAATTATGAAGCTTGCATATTTGGGGATATGAAAGGATAAAGTGTGCTCTTTTTCTTCTCTTAAGAGATAACGGAATAATAAGTTACTGAAACTGCAGAGGACTGTTTTGCCTTCTTGTTACTTAAGTGACCTTCTAAAAATTATGTGTCTTGATAGTGCTTCCACTTGCTGCTCTTCTGATAAGGGCAGTATGCCTGGAACTGTAATTAGGAGAAAGAATATCTTGAAATAAGCAGTATCCTGCCTTCCCAAGAAATAGCTAAAGCAGATCTATATGGTTCATGAGAAATATTCTCAAATATATGTCTTGCTCTCTACCGATAAATGCTTGTGTAACTGCAAATGCATGGATACACACTCAGCAGCATGCATAAAAGCAGTGCAATTGACTTCAAACACAATTTTAAATATGCATGCATGTAAGTATTTGCAAAGATTCAATCTTTGTAGACAAAAGCTCTAGTTCTTTTTAAGGTAAACAGCCCTTCTTATAAAGTTCAGCCAGCCGAATGTGCATGCCAATTTTCTACCTTTAAAAAGCAGCAGTACCAAGGTGGAGACCCAGCCTGACGGTTTCCCTTTGGCAATGCTTGGAAATCATGTCTTTCCTAACAGCCACTTGTGCCTCTTGCCTGAGAAAGCCCAGAGACAAGATCTTCAAAGGACCTCTCTCCTTTCTGTCCTATTGGGCCAGACAGTCCCCACACCTCTTAAGGTTTCATTGAAGCCATTTGCTTCCTAAATGTTTTTTTAAAGCAGTGTAATTTGGTTGATTATCAAGGAAATAAAAAAGCAGTTTGACTCTTTGTAAGAAAGAAAGGAGAATAACTGCAGTGGCTCCAGCAGCAAACCTTTTTGGAATTTTGTCCATCTGGGATTCCTGCTTCAGAGGCATTTGCAGAGGGCTTTGGCCACAAACCATGGCAGGCAGGGCACTGAGGGGAAGGGACACCTGACCAGACCACGGTGGGAAGAGCAGGGTCATGGAAATTAGTAGTATGCTAATAGAACCATCCTATATTTGGTCAAGTTTCCAATTCTCCTTCTCTGTTGGTTCAGAACTTTCTTCTTATGAACATGACCTTTCACGTTCTGAGTTCACCCTCCTGACTGGACCTTGTGCCCCTACCCCTGGCTGTGTTTGCCCTGCACAAGGGGTCTTTGGATTCCAGCCTCTGTAACCCATCACGTTTCTTATTTTTGTTATTAAAGTTTTTATTTTCCAGGCTAGATCCATCCTGGCTCCCATTCCTCATTTATTAGCCAGCTCCTCCTGGCCAAGCCTAGCAGGGAGATCACAGTGAGCTACTAAGCTCATAAACCTTGTATGCAGAAAGTTATTACTCACACAGTCCTCTCCTTCCCTCTTCCCCCTCTCACAGGAGATAGAAGCATGGATAAAAAAGAAAGGAAAAACATTTGACAATATTAATTTTAGATGCAAAAAAGCAGCCATTTGTATGCAAAAAAGAGCCATTCTCATTCTTGTATCACTTGATTAGGAAAAAAATCAGGTGACCCAGTTAGGCAGGGTGCTTGGTTAAGTTATTGGATCCATACTTATATGGAAATTTCTTAATACCATTTTGACAAGATGAAAAGCTTTCGAAGTGTAGGAAATGTAATTCATATCCACTTGAATGCTTTTGCACTGTCACTCAAATGAAAAGCATCTTTGCTGCAAATAAGATTCATATTTCCAATTCTTAATTTATTTGAGGTTGGTTTAGTCTGGAAGTTGTCTTTCTGATAACAGGGCTGGCACATGTATCTGTTCCTGTGATGGTAAATTATGCTGTGAATTAACCTTTTGAATGCTGTGTCAATATCCAGAGCACTGTTTTTATCTGGTCATAGTGTCAGATCCAGTCCTGTATGAAGCTGGCTCTCTACCCCACAGGGTCGAGTTATGGCTCAGCAAAAGTCAAGGACTGATCCTCTAAAAGAACTGTAGTTGCCATAGTTGTAGTTGTTTACTATTAGTACTGGGTTCATGGCACAAATAATCCTCTTTATAACTCGCCTCATTTGCTTTCACTATTTTTGACATTTTTGACATTGTGCAGGGTAAAATTTGACCTCATACCACATTAAGTAGTTTCTTTTTGTTCTGTAAGGAAGGTTCAATTGCTAATTTATCATGAATATGATCATTATATATTGTTCCCTGTAAAAAAGGTTATCTGCTTTTTGAATTGTTTAAGGGAAGCAAGACTGGCTTTCTGAAGTTTCTTCCAGGTTCTACAGTATTTTGTGAAATGTGCCCTGAAATATGTATTGAAAATAATTTTCAGTCCAGTTCAAGAGAAAAGATGGCTGCTAGCATACTCCAGGAATTCTGCAATCACCCTGCTTGTTTTTTTTTTCAATTGCTGTCTTCCTCATTTCTTAGTAGGCAATGTTCTGGTGGCATAGTAAAACCTGAGTAAAAGAGAATCTGTATCAAAGAACAAGGAGGTTTTTTTTTGTATTTTATTTGTTTTTGTTGATAAAAGACTACAGATATCTGCTTAACATGTTCACCTTCTGTGTATAAACAAGAATGCTACCAGTTTAGATGGTATCTATTTTTGCACTTGTTTAAAAAAACTAAACTGTTGTATGCTCTCATTTGGAAACTTCTGGAGTAGCTTTGATAGAATTTATTTGGGTTTAGCTTGTACCAGTGTCAACAGCAGCTAATATACATAATTATCACTGGTACATATAGATTTCTTGGGTTAATTTGAAGCAAAACTGCTAAAACTGCTCTGCCACATAAATCACACTGTATTCCAGGATTAAGAAATCATTTCAGAGAGGGAGATTTAACTAGCAAAAAAACCCTAATGTACTTCTTTTGAACATGCTGATTGCTCACTAAAAATGCATCCCTATCTGGGGAATGGATGAACAAGTAGTGCCAGGAAAATTGTGCCTGTGGGATCAGGCAGCGGCCCCAGAGGAGCCTGGAGAGTGCCTGGATTGAAGTAGGGAATGCTCCTTGAGGGGGAGAAGGATAGGTTGTGGTTTGCTTTTTCATCCTTAGGTAAATTCAATGTCAATCCAGGCACTAAGACAGTTGTTTACTTAAGAAGTGGAACTTCTGCAACAATTTGGTCCAGTCTGGCAAGGCTGTGACCAAGAAAATCTCTGCAAAGTAGAGCAAGCTGCAGTGCTGGCAGTACCGAGGAGGTACTGAAGAGTTCTGGATGATGGATGATGCTCACTTTGCTTCAAGATCTGGGAGAAAACTCTGGGAGAAACTGGTTTAAACCAAGTTGCCTTATGGAAAAAATATTTATGCTTTTNAGCACCAGTTAGCTGGAGATAGCATGGGAGACAATGGCAAGAAAAAAAGGAAAATATTGTTTTCTTCTTTTTTTTTTCTTTTTTTTTGTTTTTGGTGTGCCTTGAGTATTGGAGCTCCTCGAGACAGTAGTAGAGTGAATTTTATTCTTTCTCTGCTTGATGGCATGGCTACAATTGAAAAGAAGGGGTAGACAGTCTCTGGCGAAGTTTTTTTTTCCTTTAAATTTATTGCACTACATTTCAGATCTGCCTTACAGCAAAACTGCCTGTACCACTTTTCTGCGCCAACTTCCAGCACTCAAAGCATACTTTCTGGTTTGACAAAATATTGAAGTTTGAGAAAGTATAAAATAAGTAGGAGAAAGATTTTGAGATTCACGTTAAACTTCAGATAACTTTCACTTATTCAGTGATTAAATATCCTGTATTTCAATAGCCTTTAAAACTCTTATATGTTGGTAATTTGTATGAATATAAGGCAAGTCACTACTGCTCGTGGCACCAACCTGAATGTGGAGTTGGTCAGTCAGGCAGCACATACCAGGGCAGTGATGGTCCCTCTGTGCTGGCCACTGCTGAGGCCCCACCTCAAATCCTGTGCTCAGTTTTGGGCCTGTCACTACAAGAAAAACATCAGAGGCTGGAGTGTGTCCAGAGAAGGGCAATGGAGCTGGGAAAGGTCTCGAGCACAGCCCTGATGAGGAGCAGCTGAGGGAGCTGGGCGTGTTCAGTCTGGAGAAGGGGAGGCTCAGGAAGGTCCTTATTGCTCTCTACAACTCCCTGAAAGTAGGCTGTAGCAAAGGAGGTCAGTCTTTCCTCCAGGTAACGTGAGATAGAACAAGAGGAAATAGCTTCAAGTTGTGCCAGACAAGGTTTAGATTGGACATCAGGAAAAATATCTTCACTGAAAGTGTGGTCAGGCTTTGGAACAGGCTGCCCATGGAAGTGGTGGAGTAAGCAGCCCTGCAGGTGTTCAAAAGACATGCAGATCTGGCATCTGGGGATGTGGTTTAGTGGTGAACACAGTGGTGCTGGGTAATGATTGGACTTGATGATATTAGAGGTAGTTTCCAACCTAAAATAGTCTATATCTCATTTGGGCAGGAATTTCAGGGTAGTAAGCTCATGACCGTGGCTCACTCTCAGCTAACAGATTTTTGACAAGGGGCACAGGCAGCCAATAGACAGATCACATTCAAGATGACCAAAGATTTGTAAAACACCAGAATGAAGGGGATTACCCATAGTGTCCTGGTTAACTCCCTTCTCCTTTCTTTCAAATTTCTCCACAGCATATGAGTTGATTTCAAACCAGAGAACTGGGAACACAGACACTCACTAAGAGGCTCCTACTGGTCCTCTGGATTAGGTATG
This sequence comes from Leptocoma aspasia, assembly GCA_013399835.1. Classification (NCBI taxonomy): domain Eukaryota; kingdom Metazoa; phylum Chordata; class Aves; order Passeriformes; family Nectariniidae; genus Leptocoma; species Leptocoma aspasia. The sequence continues at coordinate 610,955 of VXAX01003853.1, forward strand.
CCTCTGACCAAATATGTCTCAAAGCCTTCCTTATGCTGCTTGGTGATTTTCCTTGTGATGACTACACCACCTTTCTATTTATTACAAAGCCTGAATGAAAGAGAAATACAGTTGAGAACAACAATTGATCAGAAGCAAACTGAAGCATTGAGAACTTCTGGAAAAGAGAGAAGAAAAAAACTCAGTGCCCCCTAAATATTACCTTTATTAGATCTGTTTCAAAACGTCGCTTAACTTGGCTAAAATAAAAAAATGGACTGAAATCATACTTTGTAAAATGAGTTCCCAAAACAATGTTTAGAAACAGATGACAAATCAGCTATCTCAGGACTCTGAAAGAAAGACATTGCTCTGAAATATACTCAAATGATCAGCTCACTGATTAGACTAATGGAGAAGAGTAGAAACCTTTTGTCATTTCAATATAGTGAGGAGAAGCTGGTCTTTTTTTGCTGTGTGAGATGGAACATGTTACTGGTGGGGCTGGGAAGGGATGTGGCCATACAAAAGAGCAGTCTATAGAGTTTTTCAGGTATGTGCACTGCACAGCAGAGTGCTTGCCTTACACATATTTCATGGACTCTGCTCTATACATATGATAGAGTGAGTAGTTTGTGACATGAAAGGGCTGCTTTCAGCATGTCAGGTGTGGCTTGTGGTAGGATGGCAAGGGTGGCACAGAGCTGAACATCTTGGTTCTGAGGGTAGGTGCGATGGCTTTGTTTAGCTTAGTGACATGCTCAGGTGCCTTGGGGCAGCCAGCTGGACACTGGCACAGCACAGGTGCATCCACATTGCAACTGGACATGGATCCAAATGCCCATATCCTGTTCTTCCACCCAGGGGGCCAGCTGAAGTGCCAAAATGAAGCCAGACTGTGCAGTGATGCGGTTGATCAGGAGTGAAGACCTAGACCTGAACCTGAGAGTTCCTTGCTGTGACAGTGCAGTACACAGAGCAGTACTTGGACAAGTCTCTGCAGTGACTGGAGGGACACTGGCATTTCTGAGCCATTCAGAGCAGGAACTCATGCACTGAACAGGGCAGGTGCTTTGAAACTGCTGTGTGAACACCTCCATTCAAGTGCCAGTAGCATCATAAGCTGTTCCAGCACCTACAGTTCTAAACAGCTGTACAGCTGTTGAGTTAATTTCTGCTTTCCTCAGTGCAGCATTCTGAGGATTCCTCAGAATGCAAGCCTCATTTCACAAGCTCCTCCTCACCATAGAGAAACTCTGGGAGCCTCAAGGGGTGGCAAATGAGCATTATCTTTCAAGCCTGTTAACTTGATTTCTAGATTTAATCTAGATTTAATTTGATAATCTAGATTTGTGCTAACCTGCTCAGTGAGTCTGAAGTTTCCAGCTACTCTGAAGGCCAGACAGCTTCACCTGTGCCAGTGGTGCTTCTGTTAGTACCTGCCCCTGAATCCTTGCAGCTACACATGAAAGTAATTTAGTAAGTGTTGAGATTCTGTATATCCACAAGGTCCAGGAGATTATTTATGGAAAAGACTCACTGCTGCACACCTCTTCTCCAAAATGTTTCCAAAGTATGTGTGAAGTTCTGGAGATAAATTCAAAGTATGTTCACGTCTGACATGTGTCTGGAAAGTTGTCTGGAAACTACTTTATGGCTGTAATTGCTTAGTGGTGCCATGAGTCCAGGGCAATTTCTGAAGCACCCAGGTACAGAATATAGAGAAAGAGTGAAGCTTCAAGCAATTTTTTCTTTGGGAAAGCTGTTTTGTGAGGGTCTCATTGTTTTCCCCACTAGCCACACATTGCAACTCCCACACCCCAGGCTACCCTGTGTTTTTTTGTGCTAACACTGCTACATATAAGGCTGCATTTTAACATTAATTACTGCAAACGTACATGTATGTTTTTTATGTATCAGGATTAAAAAGAACCCTAGAAAAATCCCACAGAGAGGCAGTCCCCATGCTAGGGATATGTGGTTGGGGTAAAGGAGTATGAAGAAAATGAATAATAATTAACTAACCTAAAGAAATGGCATTTGCGTTTCACACAGAACTATTGTGCTTTTAAAGAAAATTAAAAATTTGGACGAACTATTCTTGCTGTGGCAAAACTGATTAAACCCAACTATTTCTGGAGGGCCTGGGCATCCTTGCAAAGAGGATAAAGAAGGAGAGTTCACATGACAAAAGCATCTGTGGATTGCTGCACTCGTCTTCAAAAGTTAGTATCAAAGCACAGCAACATAAGCAGCAAGTGGGCAACAGGAACAGATAAAGAGTCAGAAATAATTTGTGGAAAGGGCCTCACATGAGGAACCAGTGGCAGGAATTGGGATGAGGACACCTAGCAAGGAAGGGAATTGTCAGAAGGAGTAAGTAGAGTAAATACTTTCCATTTGAATGTGGTCAAGTCCAGTTTAAATCCAGTGAGGCCTCCCTGCCCAAAAGCCCAAGGTGGCATTGGTAGATAGGCAATACAGCTTAGGGTGAAACGTGCTTGGGCTGACAGACAGCAAATTTACTTTCCTGCAACAAGGAAAGGGGATTAATTCATATCCGTTTAGTCTGGGGGGGGGGATGCTGGTTTTCCTGTTGGGGATTTTTCTCTCTTTGAGGAGCAAAGCTCCTCTCCTGCCTGGTTAAGCCTGTGTTACTCATTAGCTGGAAGGATGCAGTGCAATTTATTGCCCACCTACTCAGTTCAGCGCTTTCTAAAACAGGACATGATTTTCTATTTCCCTTGACAGATGCTGCAGCATTTCAGGGAAGACACACTGAACCCAGACCCAGGTCACCCAAGACCTGTCAGGGACTGTAGTTATTATTCAAGATGGAGGAACATGCTCATTAACAAGGAAGACAGCTAAGAAAAGCTGCTTCATTTCACTGCTTGTGTGTCTGCATAATATTAAGTAGCACTCCAAACTATACTGGAAGTCTTCATCATGCCAGTTAAGCTTTCTGCTCTGATCAGAGAGATTTGTATTCCTCAAGACAGTGAACTCATGATGATCTTTACTGACTTTTCTTCATAACTGGATTTCTTACATTAAGCAGATCTTTGCTTCTGCAAATTTGCCAAAGTACCCTGAGTTTGTTATAATTACTTATCATGAAATGTAGTTGACCTTGTCTACAGGGGCTGAGGCCCAGATTCTCCTGGCTTCCAAAGAGAATGGTGCTCTCATCCTGTAGTTTAGAGCAAAACAAATATATTTCAGTTCAATTTAATCACACTTCTAGTAAATCTTTCCTATGAAAAGGAACTGCTATGTAGACCTTTGAGGCATTTACTCTTTGTGGCAAAACTGATTAAAGACATTAGTTATGGGATTTTGATTCTGAAGATAGATGAAGAAAAAGGATCTCGTTCAGCAGTGGCAACAGACTTCCTCGACTGGCATTAGTTGTGATTAGCAGCAATTCTATTTTTTCTTTTGTGCTTTTATACTGATGACAGTTTGTATGCTTGTGCTTCCAGAGTTTGTTTACAATCTGTAATGAAACTTTTTTTATAAGTCCCTATTCTCTTATTAATTTTACGGAAATAATTTTATTTGGACTTTCTCAGTCATAAAGATAAATAAACGAGGAATAAGGTCCTCACAGGTATATTCCCTAAACACCTCTGCATCTTCATAATTTTCTTTTTCTTCCTTTGCTGTTGATATAACAAGATTTCAGATGGTAAGTGGCCCACTTTTCAAATACCTGTTTAAAACCAAATACAGATACACACTATTGACACAAAATTGATTTTTTTTTCACAGTGTGTTGAAGCAGCATTCAGTTTGACCATAAAATGGATTCTTGATAATTTTCCATGCTGGTAATTGCTCTTGCATTAAAAATAAAAATATTCTATATGTGTTTATTTTTTTATCACACCCTGATTTCAAAGGGACTCAGCGACTAGAAAGTCTGTACGGTGTAGAAAGATGTTTGCTTTTTTTAATACCAGGTTTAAATAGGTCTGCAGCCATTACTCCATAATTTAAATTATAGCACAGGTGCTCTGTATCAGTAACAGATTTGTTTCATTCCAATTTATGTTGAAAATGAACTTATTGTCTTGTCGTTTAGTGGAAACTGGAGTAAAACTGAGTGTTTGCCTCAATGAGATTTCCTTATGAAATAACATATAATGTTATGTTAAATGTGAATAAATGAATAAATGTGAAAATGGAATGGAATTGTTGCACTTTTTCAGCAGTTTAACCTCAAGTAGTTATAAGGTGATTTTTTATTTAGTTCAGTTATAAAATATTTATGCAGAAATACTCATGGAGAAGCAACATTTCATTCAAAGAATGGCTAGCAGTGAGGGGTGAGTTGCACATTAAAAATAAATTAGGACACAATACTCCTTATACAAACACCAGCAAAAATAGGAATGCTAGGGACATAATTTTCTAAAAATGTACAGCTGCAACAAGCTCTAGTGGTACATATAGTAAGTGAAGTTTTTTTTTTATCTACAGCTGCTTATCTGCTTTATGCCATTTCTTGCTGTAAGGGGAAACCAGTTCCTAAATCATTCAAATCATCAGCAAGGAATGCAGTCTTCTGTGCATTTTGTCTTTGTTTGGAAGGTATCTCTTTTGTGCTGTGACTGGCATCACTTCTATTTATCCACCTTACAGTGCTGTGAGGAGCTGCAGGCCAGGATCACAGTCTGTTGTGCAGGCTGCCTTACCTACAAAAGGGCCTCTCCTGATTCAAACGTGTAACCAAGAGCTCTGATCTTGGAAAAGCTTAAAGCCATGTGATGGGACCAGCCTGGTTAGTGGAAGGCAAGGAAATGTCTTTGATGGTTCAGGGTTTCCTGGGTAGGTGAACTAAGCCAAAGGGAATAGGGGAGAATAATAACAAGTGAAAAATAAATACCAAACAAACGCTTAATCGCAGTCTGGCATTATCAGAAACCCAGAAGGGCCCATGACCTAGCTGGAGATAGAGGATTTCTTTATGAGTGTAGATATTTTGTTATGACACACCTACTGAACAGTGATCAGACTGAATATTATACAGACGATTTTTTAAAGTTTTAAATCACCCTTCTCCACATTAAATCAGCTCTGATTGCATAATCTTTCTTCTAAAATCATTTGATGAGCAAAGGAAATAAAGTGCACATGTGTACAAAGAAGAAAAGAAACAGAAAGAAACAGAAGAGCAATTTCCGCTTGTAGTTCCCAACCATGGAAACCAGTTATCTGCATCCATCAGAAAGAACCTGGTGGGATATTTAACTTGGTAGTACCAAAAATAGGTATAGAACATAAGATTTTAGTCTGTCATACTCAAAGCTGCACATCCTTCCACTGCACTTCTACAGAGGAGATTATCTGGGTATGTTTATAATTTATATAAATCTATATATTCTAAGTAATCTTTGAAAATTTTCTGTGTAGACTCAGCAGATTGGACGAGGTGTTCTTTACTTCTAAATGAGTGGCCATTGTCTACCATTTATTATTAATTTCCTTGTGTTAAAACCTTGCAGCAGGTGGATAGTGGAGAGATAGTGTTAGTTTTTGGGATTACTGCAGATGAGACTTAAGGGGACGGGCACTATGTGTGATAGCAATAACAGTGGGAAGAGGGGTCTCAGGGCTCCTTCTTCTCATGCTCTCAATAAAGTTGTCATAGTCCAATATTTTGCAGCCTTCCTCACCAGAGGAATGTGATCCACTGGGTTCTGCCTGGAGATGACCTCTGCACCAAAGCACATTGTCTTTTACATCTAAATTGCGTGTACTGGGAGTTCCGTGCGATAAACTCATAATTCCTTGCGCTCTTATTTTCTTGGAGACTGTTCAGTCTACATTTTTTAGACACTATTGATTTTGTGTCGTGGGATGTACTATATCAATTCAAGGAAAAAGAAAGGAGACATTCAATAATCTTATTCTAATCTTGACAGACCTTATCTATTTGAAATTAAGTATAAGGTCATTCACCCTTTGTGGAGATTGAGTCAAGAGTTCATTCTTTTGCAAAATGCAAAATATTTCTGGTATGGGACTTAGGTTATCCCTAGACTAATAATGATTTCTTTTTTTCATATCTCTTAATGTTAAAATTTTCAGAATATTTTTTTTCCAGTAAGCTTAATGCTTCAGGGGAATTGAAAACAGGCGATAGCCTGTGATCATCTGCATTACTGTTAAACTAATGGATATTTATTCACGAGGCAAATGGAGGAAAAGGTCACATGAATTGTCATTTCTGAATCTGTATTCTGATATAGTTACAGTACCCCCCATGAACTTCTCTGGAGAAAGTGAACAATTTACTGTCTCAATCACTTTGGAAGGTATGGAAAATGGTTAAATTAGGTATTGGAAAATGTTTTAGCTGACCAGAGAGTTCTTTTGTTCATAATGGACAGTCATAACTCACTCTCCTCAGCTCACTGGAAATATTGGCATTTTTGGTCCTGTCAGTACAGGGTGTTTCTTACACGACTATGCAGTTGACTTGTACTTCTTGCCTGATCATCTTTCAAGTTCACATAAGATAATTACACCCATTCACCCAAGAAAATGGCTCCAAAAATATTTTTGTCAAATCTCTTCCCAGTCCCTTTCCCCAGCTAACACCAACCAAATAGGATGAGGTACTGACAGTATAGAGGGAAGTGCTCTCTCATGTTGCTCTGGGGGGTTTACTGCAGTAGGGAGAGTTAGAATTTTGTTAGCTACTGAATGTTGTGGTTAACTCAGATGAGACCATTTGCTCTGTAGTTGAGAGGGTCAGCAGTTAGAATATAGATTGTGAGTCATTGGGCTGGTATGGGGATTTGTCAACCAGACAAGTCCAAGTTTAAGCAGTAGAACACTAAGGGACCAGAAGTAAACCGTGTTTGGATGAGCTTTGAAAGGGAAGGAGGGATTCACAGGGAGGCCTCTAAAGGCAAGACAAAACCAGCAGGCTGTAGACAGCTCTGCTCTGTATAAACCAGCTACTCCAGCTTTGTTAAAATCTGTAATTAGTGTTGTCTACCTCAAGGGAGTCCGTGGTGGGATGGTTCTTGGGCAGGTGCATCTCCAAGCATCCTTCAGACACCAGGATCTCCAAGCACCCTTCAGACAGCAGGGCGCCTGGCTTTGCCAGATCACTCATGCCATGTCTCACCATGCAGACCTGGCATTAAGGATGCACCACAGGTGTCTTGCAGTTCTGTTTGTACCTGTAAGGACTAGATACCCTAGATGGATGAGGGCCAAGCCTCAGATTTCCAGCTATTGAAAGAATGATTAAGAGAACTAGAGTAGTTGAAGGAAGCAATGGTAATGTCAGGAAGTTATAAGGAAGAATTCTTGGTCAGTGAAAACCAGAGGTGAAGAATAAAGGTCATGCTTTGGTAGGTAATAGTGATAGTGATAGCTGGTTCTGTCTGGAACAATCAATGGCACCTGAAACAGGGAAGGGATCATTCACATCTGGGTGAAGATCACAGCTGAAAGTGATGGAAGTGACTGTAGCTACCAGAAGCAGTGAACTGGATAGCCAGTGACATTATTGGGTAGTCTTGGTTCTGAAAATGACAGGCTGATTGTGCATCAACACAGTTTATGAAAGTAAAATTTGTTGCATTGCAATTAATGTGTTTGTGTGGGTGACAAGTGGGTGTTGTAAAGAGTTGATGAATTCATTCACATTAGTGCAGATTTCCTCTGTCACTTGTAGATTGATACTTCACCATCTAAAGAGGAAACAAATTCAGCCTCTTTTTTTTTTTTTTTTTTTTTTTTTTTTTTTTTTTTTCTGTGGTTTCCCTTTTCCCTTACACAACATCCAGCAGAATTACTGAATTCTGGGCTCTCGCACTGCTTTGTGTTTAAAGTTACAGGCAGCAGAGGCAATCCATTCTCTTGTTCTTTTGCTAGGAACGATTCAAATTCCCAGTCTTCCTCTTCCTTGCACACAGTCCAGCACAAGATTCATTCCCCATGAATGCTATCACTGGGAAACAAAAGTGATAGATTTTGGCTACTACTTATCATTTGTGCAGCAGCATACATCCCAAAAGCACTCACTAACAGCTTGGAGGCAGCACTTTTTGTGTGTCCGAGGAGAGAAAACAGAAACACATTTTAGACAGCTGAATCTGTGGCTCTCCCCTGTAAAAAGTATGGAGAATATTGACTTGGCAGGAGATCTTAAGGCTGGAGAGGAAGCTCTGCTGATTTTCCTGATGATGCCAGTTTAATGCAAAGATCTGACAACCTGATCTGATATTTGAAAGCAATTTAGGCACAGAGAGAGACAGCATTTTACTTGGTTAACTGATTAGATGTGTATTTATGACATCATATAGCTTGGTAACTTCAGGAAGCCAATAGTGGTGCCTTGGCTTCAGGTCAGTGGAGGGGAGTGAAGGGGAGTCTCTTCTTTCATAATACAGTGATTGATGGCCAGTGAAATTCATGGCAGGAGTCTCACTGAAGAGAGGCGGCTCTATTGGCACTTCAATCAGCTGTGTTTATAACTGATGGCATGGCTGGAAATTGTTGGAGGCTTTTTGGCTGTTGCTTCCCCCACAACCTGCTGGGAACCTACCTCCACGGCCCTTGAAGGAGGTTCCCTTCCGTGAGTTCTTTGCCAGGGATGACAAACGAGCGAGACTCACTGATTCTTGGTCTTCAGGTTATTGTTTATTCTTTTCTTATNTCACTGTGATTCATGACCAATAATATTCATGAAAAGAGTGACTCTTTCATTTCAGGGAAAAAATACCAGGAACTGCTTTAAACTGCACAATTGTGATTAATTGCTTGGGAAAATAAATGGTGAGTGGGTGCCTGACACCAGTGCTGTTTTGAGAAATCTCTTTAAGCTACTTTCAGAGGAACAGGAAAAAGAGGAGGGAGTAGCTGTGTGAGCACCCTTGGTCAAATACCTCCCACAGACTCTAAACAGAGCAATGAAGTCTGCACAGGTAATTCCAAATTGCAGCAATGCGTTTTGATTGGCCAATATTTTGTTATATTGACACTCCAAATTTTTGGTTGCTGTGGGTACATCCAGTATTTTGTTGCATCTACAACTTTCTCTTTCAAAAAGTGGCAGGAGGGAGGGAAGAAAGAATGGGTGATAAGAAGGTGGCAGAAAGCATAGGATAAAAAGTAGTGCTGAGTAAGTGTCTACATCTTATTTCCTAGGAGAGCTGGAAAAAGCAGAAGATCTCCAGCTAAGTGGATGGGGTGAAAATCACTGTGCAGGGCACAGCAGGACAAGGTCAGGGCTTCAGCAAAGCTCTACCCAATCAAAGAGCTACAGTCCACAGTTAGAAAAGAGATCTGAAATATTTGGGGTGGATTTATTTGGAAAATGGGAAAATTCTTGTAGGAATGATAACCAACAGAGATGAGAGCACTGCTTAGTCAGCCCAAGAATCTGTGGACAAAGAATATCATCATTTTCAGCTGGTTCTTATCATTTAACTAAAAATCATTTTGCCCCTCCTTTGTCATATCCCCATATCATACTTTTAATCTAGTGAGTAAAGCCATCTATTGAAGATTCCTCTTCAGTAACAAATATGAATATGAAACTTTTTGTTTCTTCATGCTCACAACAATTTTGTTATGAAGTGTTTCAGATGATAAGTTTCAGTTTTTCTGCTGATATTCTTAAACTGGAACATGGTGTTTATTAAAATACTCTGCTGGATAGAAATATACACCTAGCTGATAATATCTGTCACCAGCAGGTAGTATCCAGGCGCCTAGGTCATGGACCAAAACTTCATTAGGCTCTGTGCTGTCAAGACAGTGAGGGGAAAAAAGCTCCTAATGCATGGAAAAGTAGGATATAGGAACAGTGAGTTCAGGTGAGGCTATAGTAATGTTTAATTGCTATTGCTGCTCAGAGAAAGAAATATTTTTAAAAGCTGTATTTAATGCAAAACTACTGTCCTACATTCTTGTCTTCTTTTTCATTAAAGATACGGAAAGTACTTCTGTGGTTGCAAAATCTGTTCCCTCTCAGGAGCTGTGCTTTCCTTTGTAGAACCAGCTTCAAAAATGTACCCTGCATGTTCTACTAAGAGATGTCTTTTGGAGATCCTCTGTGTGCTTAGCAAAATCACACATTGAAGCTGAAGCTGTGAGTAAGGATCTAGTTGAATCTGTAGCCTGGAGCCTGTTCTAATTTAAAAGTGATTTTTTGTTTCATTGGCTTTTAACATGAATACTGCCAATAAATCATTTGATACCATTTTCTTTTCAAGAAATATACCTCTTAAGAGCCCAAGCTGACCCCTATTTCCAGTGAACCAGCTCTGCTGCCAATGGAGGTGCTGGGAGGAGAGATGATTAGAAAGAAATGAGGGAATCACTCTCACAAAATGCCACTGGCTTTAATGAGTTGAAGGTGCTCCACCTACTCAGCTCAAGAATTTTCCCCCTTATCTTAAGAGAAATGGAGTGGTATGTTATTTTCCATGAATAACACTTCATTTGTTCTCTGGTTCCATCCTCCTCTCCTGTTTCTTCCAAGTCAGAACAGTAATCTAGTAGACAAAAAGTTACATTAGAAATAGCATTGTGTACACAGATGCCATTTAAAGTATATCGAATAAGTATTTTGTAGTAGATACAAGTTTTCTTTACTCATGTTTTAGGGTGGTGAAAACTCTGTTTCAACCATGTATTGTGGCACTGTATTTAAATTAGTAAGCCTATAAAGAGCATGGGGTTTTTGTAATCACAGAATCACAGAATCACAGAATAATGAGGTTGGAAGAGACCTCTAAGATCATCAAGTCCAACCTATGCCTTCACCCCTCAACTAGACTATAGCACTAAGTGCCATGTCCAGTCTTTTTTTAAACACATCCAGAGATGGTGACTCCACCACCTCCCTGGGAAGATAATTCCAGTGCTTTATTATTCTTTCAGTGAAAAATTTTTTCCTAATATCTAACCTGTACCTTCCCTGACATAGCTTGAGACTGCGTCCCCTTGTTCTGTCAGTTGCTGCCTGGTGGAAGAGACCGACCCCCACCTGTCTACAACCTCCCTTCAGGAAGTTGTAGAGAGCAATAAGGTCACCTCTAAGCCTCCTCTTCTCCAGGCTAAACAACCCCAGCTCCTTCAAACGTTCCTCATAGGGCCTCTGTTCCAAGCCCCTCACCAGCCTTGTTGCCCTCCTCTGGACACGCTCAAGTACCTCAATATCCTTCCTAAACTGAGGGGCCCAGAACTGGACACAGTACTCAAGATGTGGTCTCACCAGCGCCGAGTACAGGGGAAGAATGACCTCCCTGCTCCTGCTGGTCACACAATTCCTAATGCAGGCCAGGATGCCATTGGCCTTCTTGGCCACCAAGGCACATTGCTGGCTCATATCCAACCGGCTGTCGACCAGCACCCCCAGGTCCCTTTCCGCCTGAACACTATCCAGCCACACTGTCCCCAGCCTGTAACGCTGTAGGGGATTTTTGTGGCCAAAATGTAGAACTCGACACTTAGACTTATTAAACTTCATGCTGTTGGACTCTGCCCATCCATCCAACCGATCTAAGTCTCTCTGCAGAGCCCTCCTCCCTTCCAATAGATCAACACAAGCTCCCAGCTTAGTGTCGTCTGCAAATTTACTAATGAAGGACTCAATGCCCTCGTCCATGTCATCTATAAAAATATTGAATAGAACTGGTCCCAGTACAGACCCCTGAGGGACACCACTGGTGACTGGTCGCCAGCTGGATGCTGCACCATTCACCATCACTCTCAGGGCCCGGCCGTCCAGCCAGTTCCTAACCCAGCGAAGAGTGCTCCTGTCCAAGCCATGGGCTGCCAGTTTATCTAGTAGTATGCTATGGGAGACAGTATCAAAGGCCTTGCTGAAGTCTAAATATGATCTTCCATCTCATATTTATACTTTCTTCTTTCTGAAGTTAAACCTCTGGTACTGAAATGAAGTCTTTCGAAATAGTCTCTGCTGATATTTCTTAAGGCATATATATGTTGGAAATCTTGTGAGAGCATCTTCTCTTCTGAGTTTTCAGAAAGGCGATTGTTTTCAGAAAGAAACAGTTTTCAGAAAGAAAAATTGTTCCTGCAGCTGAGTAAAAATTCTAGGTCTTGTTTGATGAGGAGTTAAGACAAACACAAATGCTATTTGTCAAATTCAGGATGATTTTCCTCATGGCAAACACTAAATGCCCTAGTGTGGTGACCTTAATTACTGGTAGTATCATCAAAAGATGGATTTCAAAAAGAAAAAGAGTTTGAAGAATTCTGCAATCCCAGCTCCTGTGCCTGCCAGCAAAGCTAATCACTCTTCCCTCCAACCGTGTTCCCTCTGTGTTTGCAGTAGGTAGCCCTGCCCTTCTCATCTCACCAGTGCTTTGACTTCCCTCCTTCATCCAGTTGTTACTCACTTTCCAAAATTAAAGACCCCTGCACCCACAAATTGGTGTTGAAATGGTTGTTCCTTTCTCCTGGCTCACTGTTACTCAGTCACTACTTTTTTAATCTCCTTCTTTTTTCCCCCTCCGTTTCTCTCTCAGTCACTGTCAAATTCATAGAGTGCCCAAAGTCTGATCAGTCCCCTCATTCTCTAGCTCATTGTGAGAGCCATAAAACCAAAGCCATGTTTATCTGATGTTTATCAGATGTGGTTTTTATTTCATCAGACCTTCTGATTAGAGAAAAATTTCTTTGCATAGGTCAAACAAGGCTTAGACCACTTAGTCTTATCAGCCCTCTTGTGCCCAGCAAACCTAAGTGTACCACAGATGGTGAGTTAATAAGGTATGTTATTGTGGAGATGAAAACAAATGTTATCTGAGAAAATTCCCATGCATTCAGTAGATAATTTCTTTCAGTTTCTCTAATTTCTGGTACCTAATTATTTTAGTCATGTTGAATTAAGCATTTGGTCATGGATGCAGTTTGGTTAGTGCTTATGAGATTAGTCACTGTGAGCCACCGATTTTGTGCCCCACAGACTGGAATGCTGTAAGAATCTGCTCAAAGTTTTGCATTATCTCTCATTAGTACAAAAATACTGGTAGGCCTCTAAGGCTTAGAAATTGGCAATTTTACTTCCTTCTTCATACTCTGTTAGAGACAGATTTGTTTGCTTCCAAAAATTTTTTCTACATGATAACAGCAGACAAGCAAACTGTTTTGGACAAACTCAGAATCTGTGTGAATCAAAAGATGAACCTCTGCACTTAGTATGAGTATTCAATAATTTAGGTCCAACAGTTACACATCATATGCTTCTTCAAAGGCAGTAGTCTGATAGTTGTTAAAACCAGCTCTTTTGTTTGTCTCCAATTATAAGTATAGCACAATAAGTTGTTTCAAGTCTGTGAGAAACACAGCATTCACCAGGATGATGGTGCAGAATTTTTCAAGCACAGTAATAAACAGTGTTTCTCCTAAAGCATTTGGAATCAAAAAAAAAGATTATGTGCTAAAGATTATCAAGACTGGCAAGCTGGGTGTCCAATTAAATTGATTGTTTCTCATCTTGTGAAAAGGATTTGGGCTAAAACCAGATACTTTTAATATATGTGCCATGATGCACTGTTAATTGGATGTCAACATTTTTTTGTCATTATGTTTTTGACCAGATCAAGTTAACGATGACCTAGCGGTGAAAAGTTCTTTGTGCTATTATCCCCTAATTCATTCACAAAGCTTGCAGAAGAACACATTTGCTGTTATTAATGCAACAACTTTAAAAAAATTCTAGCACAACTTAAAATATCTCTGATAATTACACAAGAATGGCAATCATAGGCCAGAGAGAAAAGAAAGGCAACTTAAGGTCAGTATGATGGTCTCTAGCAAGTCCACAAATTCCTGTTGCTCAAATAATTTATTTTCCCTCAGAAGTTTCCTTTTGCTGGGAACAAGAGCTCTCTGCTTCCATGTATTCTGATTCCTGTGGTCATTTTTAGAATATAAGAAAAGGTATTTATTATAGGGTCTGAAAAGAGAACTTAGACTCTGTGAAAACAATTTAACAAAATAGATCTCCATGAAACATGTTGCTTGTCTTGGAGGTAATATCTTCATGTTAACCTTTTACTTTCCTTTTCGTTCTGGCCAGGGCCATGAATGTTTATGAGATGCTATTTCATTCAGCTTGACATTTCACCTACCGGACTATTTTCAAATTTCCAACTTAACACCAGTTTTCTACAATTTTTCCAGCTCTGAGTATTCAACTACAAGGTTTCATTGTCTTTCTTCTTGTCATGAGTGCAGGGATAGACCTCTCACATTAAGAGGAAAGGCAAACTACAGTGTGTGTGCCTCAAACTGGAAAGCAGCAGTGGAGTTTAGTAATTTGTGATTCTCTGAGTGGAGATGAAGCAAACTGAGAGGGAAGAATGCCACACAGTACTGGTAAGAAAGAAAAAATAGCAATTTTTTTGCCTGCTTAAGAGTTCAGACAAGATCAGAACTGCCCTTCAGCCATACAGTTGACTGTGAAGTATCAGCTAAACAAAAAGTCAGTTTTAAGTGCATGTCATGGAGCACAGCTTCTCTGGGAGAGACATGGAGCAGATGCATCATGGCATGTTTGAAAACAGTACGAAGCCTTGGAGAGTTGAAATCTAACAGTGAGGAATAAAGCATTGTCTATTTCTATGTACGAGTAAGCTAAATGCCATGGACAGCTTTAGAAAACTGGTGATGTTGGCACTGTCTTCCATAAATGTTCTTTTCAATAACCTGTGTGTTGTTACTAGATGTTCATCCTTTCACTATCATTTCACTTCCATAATCTCATCTATTTCATGGGGGTTTTAATCATCCTACAGCAGAGAGACTAACTGTTTTTTTTTTTCTCACCTACCTTAACCTTTTTCTCTGAACGTGTTGACAATGATGGTGATTGAGTAAATTTCATCAACATAATCTTAGAAGGTCTGTGGAAACCTCATATCCATTTTTTCTCTTTTTACAGTTCCGTCTAAATAAGAAAATGTACCAGAAAAAAAAAAGAAAAGAAAGGAATACATTAAAAATTTACTTTCAAACAGGGACTTTTCCTTCAAAACCAGAGGGGCAGAAGGAGGCATGGTTGTAAACAATAGGTTGGGAAGGCTTAGTGAAAATAATATGTTGTTTAGTATCTTCAAACAAGGGAAAGGCAGTTATCCTTCAGCTGGATCGAAATCACTCTAAAGAAAGCTGCTATCAGAGAATTGATCAATTCCATCCCTCTAAGTAGTGCTTCATAAAAATTAGGATGGGAAAATTGGAAAAATCTTTCACTGTTTCTGTTTTAGGTATTAAAAGATATAATTCAAGATAAACAAATGGAGACTTTGTTTAATGAAATTGATAAAAGCAGACAGAAGGGAATTTAGTAGATAGTGTAGTGAGCTGCACCATTTATTCCAATGTGATTTGTAATTATTCAATTAGATGCCTTCATTATCCCAAAATAAATGGGCTGGGCTCCTTAAGAGAGAATTTTTCTGTTAGCAGTTTTTGGATATATATGGACAGTGTTGAAGATACAATGTATTTGGATCCACCTAAAAGAGCAGACATTAAGGAATATATTTTATTCTGTGCAGACTATCAATTAATTTTAGAAGTAAAGTGCTAAACATTTAAAAAGAAAACAGTGGAGAGAACCCCTCCATTTTCACTTACTTCAGGAGCTGCTAAGCTAAAAGAATGCATAAACCTAATTAATGTAAATAGAGAAGATCAAATAATACTCTTCAGAAAGAACAAATGCTAAGCTGGCTCACAGCAGATTGATATAAATTTCTCCTGATGTAAGGAGTGAGTGGAGAAAGCTAGGGGCTAGAAACACCATATAAAAGTCTCAGTGAAATACTTCTGAACATTGTGCTAAATGGAACAGTGTAATAATTATTCTCACAGGTACTAGGATACCATAGCAATGAGCACAGAATTGCAATAAAATGGGAAAAGGAGTCTCTAGATGCAGTGGCAATGCAGTTCAATCAAGTATTTCTAAGGTTATGCACTTTTGTATTCAACCAACATAAACACTGAAAAATATTCCACAAGCCCATGGTATGCCCCGCACATCTGGGCTACTTGAGTGAATTGGCTGTCTATAGGAACTGTTTCAGACAGAGTAAATTTTAGGGCTGAGAAAATATTTTGGAACTGCAATTTATTTAGTAGATCAGATTTATTTTTCTCTTTGTGAATGTTCTGCAAAACCATGCATGACCTCACACATGATTATGCTGCTGCTCTGACCTCCAGCATGGGGCTGTCCTGGATTTTGGTGCATATTTCCCATCTTGGTACTCAGGCTGGCAGCTGTCTTTCAAAGCAGTGGCAGAAGAGGATAGATTTGGCTCTACTCGCAGCTGAAAATATTTTTCCTTCCATCCACTAATGCCAATGCAGATCAACCTTAAGATAATTGCGTTCAGAAAACAGTCCTGACAAAACGTGCTATTAGCAAGGGCGTTCACTGCCACTTTTCTGTCCTTCCTGGGCTGAGCTGTCAGTGAAGCATTTCTGCAGCGGACCAGCCTGGCCAGCCCTCACCACTGCAGGGAACCACTGCTCTCTCCTAGTCTGTTCTCTCTTTCTATCATTTAAAAGAAGTATTGAACCCCTCTTGTAGATGCAAAACCATTCTGAACTCATCCCCATCTTGCCATGAATTCCCACGTTTCCTTTAGTTCTTCTCCAGTCATGTCTCAGTAATACATGCTTTTGGATAATGAAGACTGGGAAAATGTGTGAGTTGTAAGCTTGGCCACAGAAGGTTATCGGGATATTTGACTATACCTGCAAAGACTTCTGTGAGAAGGAGGCTTTGCTGCCCCTCCAGTGCAGCCCTCAGCAGAGGAGCTGGCCTGAGACATCCAGCCAGTGGCAAAGAGAAGCTGGCATAGAGAAGTAGCAGCTGTCACTAAGGGCACAGTGAGGGGATCATAATTCATATGGGACTATTCACTTTCTGGGAGTTTCATTAAGTTTGTTTTAGGTACCTTATTCTTTTGAGTTGCCAAACCCAACATGAAAACAATTATTTTGTGGGACTTTGATTTGTTTAGAGCCAAGTGTATTGCTCTGAACATGCTGTTAATTTGGAGGACTTCTCTGCAACTCTCCAGCTGAAAATCATCTTGGATGTTGTCTGCCTTGCAGAGAACTTTCTTCTCTTTGTGGGAAAAACCATGGAAGTTCTAAAAACTCACTAACTACTCAGGTCAAAGGGGAAATGCAAGAAAGACAGAATTAGTAATCTTTAATGAGAAGTTAGTCATCAATGCAGTTAATAAGGAGCTTTTTGAAGGGTTAGCATCATTGGATTTTTCTCCTTACATGCCTGTCATTGACTGCTGGCACAGATTAACCTCTTTAATCCTGTTCAGCAGAAATTATCTATGGCCTTCTGCAACACATTAGAAAGTTAAAGCCAAACTCGTTGTATTTGGCTTCAGTTCACCTCTTTTAATCAGCACGACACTCACCAGGGCAAAAAAGCTGTGTATGAGTATATGTTTAAATTATGGACTGCACAGAAGGCCACAAAGGGCTTGGAAGGTTCAGTAATGTTAATTTTTATTTTTTTGTGTGCCAACAGAGTTGTTGACCAGCTTTAGTTCTAATTAGATTGGACAACAACATGTTTATTCCTGGTGTACTATATTGCTGTTTGCCCATGCACTGAAGAGCAGATTTCAGTGTGAATACAAGCTCTCACATAGCTACATTGTTTAAAAAAATGTTAAATTCTGTAGTCATGCACTAATAGATTAAATTATGAACTCTATTATAAATGTATCATGAGATTGTAATGCTTCAGTTATGTCTCTACTGCAAAGATTGAAGGATATACATCATATTTCAACAACTGGGCTTTTGCCATTAAGGATTTATGTCTACTGAGATTAGCATCAGACAAGGATGTCTGATACTGCAAGATCGGTAACATTGATAACTTGGGTGGAACCAAAGGTCTGGTTCAGGCTTTCCAGGAACTGTACGTGATGAGCTTTAAAGATTTCAAAGCAAAAAATTGATTATGAAAACAATCCTTAGTTCATAAATCTTAACCATCAGAATTCACATTTTGAATTCTATACCCATTTTTGCTTAAAAGTCTTTAGTCTGCTAAAATCGAAATGAAAGTATTATTGGAAAATTATTAGTATGCTAGATTACGTCTAATTTTTCAGTGTATAAGTCACTGAAGTAATTTGAAAAAAACAGTCATTACAGTGCACTAAATCCCAAATGTTTCTTCTAACGGCAATTGCCAGGAACAACTACTATAGTATTTGATCTGTTTAAGATAGATAGGACTCTCAGATGGTCTGTGGAAAACTAGATCTTGAAATGCAAAAGGAAGTATGTAGGTCACATACAATACTGATGTCTTAATCAAAAATCAGGGGACACATTACTAAAGCAAATCAAAATAAATCATTCAAAGACTTGGGAAGCGGACTGAACATTGTCAGATCAGATTAAATGCTCCTAAACCATGTCAAGAATAAAATTTCTTGTGGGAATTGACCAGAGCAATGCTAAATGGGGCAAGGATTAGCCACATGTGCTTGTATCATGCAGGTAGCATTGGACAACTTCAGAATTTTCATAATTTCTGTTTGTTTTGGATAAACAGCTGAAAGCTTACACGACTATGTGAAGACCATCCAAGTCATTTGAATCTGGAGGAATGAGCTGGAAAGCTTTCAGAGACAGATTTTTCACATGAGATTTCTAATGCTTACTAGCTCTGGTCTCAGGAAAAATGCTGTTAAGAACACTCACAACATTCTTGGTCCTGTTTGGGAAGTATATGTAGGGAAAGAAACGTACATATCTACCAGAAACCCAGGTTGGGTTCTAGAGATCTTAAAAATTTAGGGAATATGGCACCATTTTTTTAATTCTTACTTCTTCGAAGGGTAGATTTGAGCTTCTGAGAAGAGTCTTGGCTTGGCTTGTGACTGGTTACAATAGCAAATTCTGGTCAGCCATTTCATTGCATCAGGCACAGAAATATTTCTTACACAGCCTTATAGCGTTAATTGCAAAATGCATTTTTCTTGTATTTGGTTTTCCTGTTCTTCAACTTCAGCCTCTGCAGGAATTCTGTGGGGAATACGATTGATTTCCAAGTGGGTGAGTGGTACTGCTGGGCACAATAAACACCTCACTTCTCAGCTCAGAGTAATGTGACCACTCTAAAGGCCATTCTCATTTCACTTTCACTACTTTTGCTCATCTAATACTTTTACTCACCCCTTGCCAGCTCAGTAGCATAAAGTGTGTGAAGCTGGCAGTGCTGCTGAGCAGCCAGTGCAGTTCCTGGGAGCCAGGTGTCTGGAGCTGTGCAGCTGGCTGCTCCCAGGGATCAGCATCTCAGCACAACAGCTCCTGGCTCTCTAACGCTCTCTGTCTACTCTAAATCCTTCCATAGAAATCATAATTCCTAAGGCAAGGGCATTATAGTCTTTAGTTGAATAGGGATGCTTTCTAAGCTGAAAAGTAAAGAAGTAATATTACTAAATGTAATATTACTAAAATGAGCAAGAAGTCAGTCTTGAGCACCAGCAGCAGCTCTTGGGCCGCACAGCCCCCAGTCAGACCACCAGTCATAAAGACAATTCAAACATCTGTGAAGAAAAGGGGTCTACTAAGTAACAAAAATATTAACAGTGGACAAATCTTAGTCACCGCCAATAGGGAATCTATGGGACTCAACAGGTATGCCTGGATAGGTGAGAAAATTTGCGAGCTCGTTAGAAGACAAAAAAAAAGTCACTACTGTTATAGGAAATGGATTATTTTGTTAATAATGCAATCTCATGAAAAGACCTATTGCTCCTGCTCCTGCAGTACAATCAAATGCTGGTTTTATATAAAATTAATTTCTCAGATGTACACAATATAAGTCTGCTCATACTAAAAGCAAAGAGCTTCTCTTGACAGTTGTCCTTTGAATGTAAGAATACCACAGTATCAGAACAGTTTCCCTGGAGAACTGCAAAAATTAATCAGAATTTTATATTCAAAAGCTAGGCAGTCTCACTCTCCAAAATGTCCAGAGAGGTTAAAAGATTTTTTTAAAGTTTTTTTTTCATTTTATATTTCATAATTGTCTTTGTATATTTTTCCCTTCCTCTTTCACACTTCCTATCTCCATTACTGTCTTTTTCTGTCTCTCTTCCCTTCCTGCCTCCCTCCCTCTGAAATTTTTTAAATTTCAGAGGCAATTCTTCTTCCAATTTTCCTTTAGTAAAATTTCAGGATGAATATTCCATGCAGTGAATTTTGGCAACTCAGAATATATTTCTAGATTTTTATAAATAGACCACATTTTTCTTTATAGAACAAACCTATCACTTTTTCTAAGTGCTTTAGCTTTACTATCCCTATACAAATTACTGGCTATTTTTTTACTTCTCTTGCTTTCTTTCTTTTACTATCAACATGATGATGTCCCTGTCATCAGTGTGCAAGCTCACTGTATGGGGCCTCCTATATACTGTTTTCCTACAATACATTCTGGAATGAAGCTTCATTCTCTATAACTCAGTGAAAATTATCCATCCCTTGAAAGCATGGACTTGTTCTCCAATACAAGTCCAGCAGTATTTCACTCCTGTTGGCCTAAACAGATTGTTGCAGAGACATGGCATCACCCTTTTTTCCCTAAGGGGAGCTTAATGTCATCAGTAATAACACCAGACTTTGGCAAAATGTGTGCTTTGTATTATGTTTAGCCCAGCACTAATGGATTTCATCCATTTCATTTGCACTCTTTAAATCCTAAACCATGTTCTGTCCATTCCTTACATAGTCCTCAACTAAAAATCTATATGAAGATAGAAAAAATAGACTTCTGCCCAACAGGGAGAGAAGAAATGATTAGCAAACAGCAAACCAGCAAAAGTGAAACACAAGTAAGGACCATTTCTGCTAATATTGGCTAAAGGGCAGCACTGATATGATTGACCTACATCAGGGAGATTGGAAATTAATAGAGGAGAGTGCCAAAAGTGCTTGTGCTGACATAAGGTACTTCTAGCCAATTACTCCTGTGGACTGAAAAGAGAAGAATTGACTTGAATTTTGCTTCCATATTTGACTGTAAATGTGGTGAGTTTGTTGGTTTTTTGTTTTGTTTTGTGGGTTTTTGTGGTTTTTTTGTTTCTTTGTTTTTTGTTTTGTTTTTTTGTTTTAGGGTTTTTTTGGGGTTCTTTCTTTTTTTTGTATTGGAAGTGAATCCTGGAGTCGAAAAAATCATAAAGAAACATATAGAGAAGAAAAGAAGCAGTTGGACAGGATGAGAAGGAAAAGTGAGAAGTGTGCAGGGTACAGTTCTTTGACACATGCTACCGTTTAGTTCCAACATTTCAATATTATGCTTGCAGGAATGTTTACCCTATGCCTTCAAAGGGAGCAAAACACTAATTTACATGCCATCTTTTTCAAGATTTAGGAAACCTTTTTATTTTTTTTTTTGTACTGGATGTTGCAAATAACTTGTGTAACAAACACTATGATTTAATGACACTCCAAAATTTCAGTGCAGCCAGTAAATCCTTACTTTGCCACCATAATCAAAAATTAATGGCAAAGCAGATAAGTGAAAAAATACTAATTATGTTAGGTAGTAGACATTTTTATCAATTCAGAAGACCTAATAAAAGCATTTAAAATCATGTCACTCATGTAGGAGTCAATTTTGAAAAGAAAATAAACAATGACAATCTCTTTCATAAGAAAAAGTTATTAAGGTTTTGGGCTTTTTTAACTGTTGTCTCAGTCTACACATGTAACTGTGCTACCTGATTTTCTGGTAGTATTGCTGCAGGTCATTTTCAGAATCTGGTTTTTTAGTTCAATATCTATGTTAATGGAACCAGTGCTCTAGAAATGAAGCACAAATGTTCCCCATATTTACAGTTTGTCAAATACATCTGTGTTTAATATTGATATATGAGGTTTGTTTTCCTAATCATTTCTCAGTTATTTTTCAGTGTGTGGCTTTGTATCTTCATTATTCAGCCAGTCTGATGTCTCGTGGGATTTAAAGTGCAGAATAGATCCAAACCCTTAACATTTCCATGGAAGTGAGGTCGGGAGGGGGTAGAGGAGAACATGCAGAGGTAATGCTGGACCAGACAACACAGAACAAAGGTGGACAGGGACACAGAAAGTAGCACAGAGCAGGGCAAAATACGTTTGCAAGACACAGTGCTGATTTTTGTGCCTAATAATCTTAATATTGTTTGTTACTTCCTGAATGTAGAATGAACACAGTTCAATGGTATCTTTTTATTTCTCGCTATTAGTCAAAGACTAATTACTACTTCTCCTAAATTTACGTTGTTACTGTGTAATTCTGCTGTTTTCAGTTTATCTACTTCATGTTGATAAAGGAAGAAATCAGAGAACCGTGACTCAAAACATTAAAATATGTGCCTTGAAATAATAGTATTACCAGGAATCACATTAAAAGAGGATTTAAGATATGGAATTTTACAACCTAATATTGTTCTCATAGAAAATCCAAGTGTATTTTGTAAGTGGCATTGCAAATGCAGTGTACAAAGCAAGTGTGAGATGAATAAAATAATTGAAATTATTGCTATGTCAATAGTTTTGCATAAATAAGTGGTAAATGGTTGCAATTTGAATCCTGCAAGGATTCCAGGAGAAGTGGAAAGTGCTGCCTTTGACTGAAAGGAAGAAAGAAGCAGCATGTTCAAAGGGCCTGTGGCATGAGTGGAAAAATATGGGGTTAAATCTATTTCCTTGGTAAATCAGAAGGTAACAAAAAATATATGTGGATTTTGCTCGTTCTTGCAGGCAAAAAGAAGTCAGAAGCATGTAATGAAAAACCAGGAGGATGGGCTGAAGAGCAAAGAAGGAATGCCAGAAACAGTCAAGACTGAAGAGAAAATATGATTTTGGTGTTCATTTCTTTCTTAGTAAAAGCAAACTCCACAGGCCACTAATGTGGGTGTATTTGCAGGCCAGGATGATGCCTCTGTTCAGATACATTTACAGCCAAGAATCATTAGGATAAACAGTATCCATGAATACACACGGAATATTACATATGTATAAGATTAATTAATGCAGAAATTAAAATTACTTAGGCTTAACAGAGCAAAACAGGTTATAGACCAAACTCCCAAAAATGAATTCTGGGAAGGAGGGAGAAGGAAGGATATATAGCTACTATAATATTTTGACATAGGAACTGAGAAGCAGGCCATCTGTCAGCACAAAGATCAGCAGGAACAGCAGACAGGGACCCAAGAGATACTAAAAAACCACCCCAAGCATTCTGTCCTAACTTGTATTTATCTCAATAAAGAGACTGAAAAACATTACCACAAAATTGCAAGACAGAGTTAACATTTCCCAAACATGACATGAGTGAGGCTGAGACCCAAGAGGAATTGCTCGTGTGCACTGAAGTAGAAAAGGCTGTTCAGAGCCCAGGAGCTGGTCCAAGGCCAGATGGCTTTATGATGGTTCCTTAAGACTCCAAAAGAGGAGATAACTCCTGTTCAGAAAAGACCTATCACAGATATGGATAAATGGGCAATAATGGCCCCTGCTGGAAAAACGAGCTGATGTAACTCTCGCAGTGCCTGAACTATGATTTGTTTTGTCCAACAAGACACCATGGCTGGAGCAAGAGAGACTTATTGATGCTAATGATCTTTATGCATTTAGGCGTTGTATCTCAGCAACTTTGATGTTTATTGAGTATAATTTTAGAACAAATTAGAGGCTTTCTTTACAGAATGCTGGAGACAAGCTGACAGGCAGGCATGAAGAAGACAGTTTAAAACTGACACCAAAATTTGTCTTTATTTATTTGGCCAGCAGAACAAGTGAAGTTGCTTCTGTCTCTTTCGATACTAGTTTTGCTGAATATACTATTTCATCTGATCAACAGAGTAATTCTGGTGTTGTGTAAAAGGCAGAATATGCAAGAATTGTGATTTCCCTCCATTTTTATATCACAGAAGCCCTATGGAATTCACCTAAGGAGTTTAGCTAAGTCACTGTGTTTCTGTAATGGTTAATAAAATAGCAATGAAGATATCAATGAATGGACAAATGACTAAATTTGAAGCAGGGAGAACTTTGATGGACAAGGTGAAGGAAAAGTATCAAATTAAAAAGTAATGGGAAACTTGAGAGTAAAGCTTTTAATTGTGAAATTCCTCTTGGTTTTAGAAGATAAAGCATTTTTAGCTTTTGCAGTCACGCAGACAAGATGTAGGTGGCAGACAGGGGGTCATATGCATGAACTAATCCTTTCATCCTCTGACTCAAGTCCCTTCTCAGAGCTGCTCAATAAAAGACACATTTGAGATGAAAAGAGTTCATTATAAATCTTATATCTGCTTTCCTTTTGAACCAAGTACAAGACTACAAAAGTTTATTTTCCCCACATATAAAGAGATATAAGTTGGACAGCATCTTGTCAAACATGAGACTGTTGATACTTAAAAATGGAAATTTTGAAGAATGCAGTTGGTTGGGGTCTTAACCACAAAGCCATATTCTCATTGTTATGCTCCAAAATTTACCAAGACAATAAATAACACTATTTACAAAGTACCTTACTGTGTTTACTTGACCTTTCTTCAAATCTTTTCTCTGAGGCAAGACTGCACCATTTCTAACATGTATAATAAATTTCCTCCCCACTCAGTATGTGCTCACAGAGGATTTGCTGCACTGGGCAATGCACAAGGTTCTTGGGTAGGTCAGCAAGGGCCTGTGTGGACAGACCCAGAGCCTCTTATTATAAATGCATAAATCCCACTATGAACTTCACAGAGAATCTTTAATATTGTATTTTCTTTCTTTTACATGAGATAGTTGTTGAAAAATAATTACAATTTTGAATATAAAGAAAGTAACATAAGCCAATGAAGACTTTGTGAAGCACAGAATACACCTTCATAATCTCTTACTCTGCTCAAAATGGAAAAATTAACACAGAACCTCTCTTATACAGCATGGTCCTTGATTTGGGGAAAGGTAGACTGTTGCTGGAGAAACTTTGAAATATATTACTATTTCCAATAGTAAGTCACATTGAAAGATTTATGTCCAGGAGAATTAAGGTACTGGGAATAAAGAAATTTTTTTACCTGAACATCTTGCGTTTCTTACTTATTTTGGCAGCATATGTTGTTAAGATGGTATTTGCTGACACACAAAGGCACGGGACATTTTGGAGTCCAGACGCCAACAAATTCAATGAGACTTAAGCTCCTAGAAGCTTTTTTGAACCTCAGTTTTACACCAGGTAAAACATAATACATTTGCTATGGGATTTTTCTTCACTTTTAATATTTGAATTAGAGAACTGAGTTCTTGCAATAATGGCAATTAAACTGGAAATATTTCTTTTTTGACAATAATACACAACTTGCATAGCATGTGCAAGTTGGAGATCTACATGTTTTAAACAGGCCTAAAAATTAAGACTTTACAACCTTTATGAACTTCACATATTGTGTAAATATTTTAAGTGCATTTAGGACCTAGCTTCCAACATTTATGTTCGACAATTTTCACTTCTTCTATCAAAAATTCCCCACATTTCATGGTCCACAGGAGATGAATGAGAAACTCCAGCTCACAGGAACTGAGCATGTCTGACTGTTCCCTTCTTTGCTCCTTTTTTCTGATTTGTTGCTACATTTCTTTCTTTCCCCCCAAGAGATTTCTTTGGGCTTCTTAACAGACTTACCTGGGATTATTCATTCTCTTCTGTCCATTTTCAGAACAAAGAATCAGCTACTTGAGAGTCACACAGTGCTTGTTAAATACCTGTTGCCTACTGACATTTAGCTGATTATAGTCCAAATTATCCTGTCTTTATTTCACCTTTCTTTCGGGAAAGACATTTCCTTTGAATAAAGACGCTGTTAAATCCACAGGAAGCTTCTAGTATTGTTTTCTTGTTGTCAGATTCAACCCCAAATCTCTATGTATTCTCTGGTATTTTTTGTCATAACTGCAGCTCCTAGTACTGTGTCTCAGCTGCTTGGGTAACACTGGGTTACAGACTCCAGTCTCCTCAGATGCAGACGGCTAACAGGCATTTGTTTGAGTTTTTAGTTAAAGCACTTGAATTCAAAACCCTTAATACTCATATTATTAACTTCAGCTACTGGGGGCTAAAATGATGAAACATTTATGAGAAGGATTGCTTGGCTCCTCCTGGGAGCCTGAAGCCATTCACTGTGGCCCAGCTAAGCACAGGAGGAATTAGTTGAGCCAAGGTTTGTATTTCAGTGGGGTCTCAAAATTTTACTGCAGATTCAGCTTTCATTGGTTCACAGACTGAGACAGACTTGGGTGCACTATGAACACTGACCATCGTGGGGGGTGCCCTGTTCCCTGAGCACGTTGGTAAAAGCAATGCAACACGTGGATTCTTCACACCCCTGCTAAGACCCGACTAGTTAGAGAGGCCCCTGACCAAATTAAGAGGCCTCTCTTTTAAGGCAAACAAGTCCACGTGACAAAGCCAATAATACAGATTTTATTTAACAACAAAATGTGAGGTAGTGAGATAAAAATAGGAAAGTAGGGGGAGGGGGAAAGAGATAACAAGCAGAAGATAGTCACCACCTGTGGATCCAGCAGCATCCCATCGGCCCTTCATCCCTGGCTTCTCAGTAGTGAGGGTCCCAAGGTCCCAACAACCCCACGACTTCAGTTCTGGCCAATAAAATGGGATCTGGTAAAAGGTATGCATTTACATAGAAAGTTGAATTAAGAAGATATGACTGTTAACATTTCCGGCTTACTTTAACT
Organism: Leptocoma aspasia; assembly: GCA_013399835.1. NCBI lineage: Eukaryota > Metazoa > Chordata > Aves > Passeriformes > Nectariniidae > Leptocoma > Leptocoma aspasia. Next base: position 637,745 of record VXAX01003853.1, read on the forward strand.
ATATCCTACACAAAGTTAATTTTAATAGATTTTTTTTCTTTTTTTGGGTAAACTTCTCACTGATTTTTAAGCATTGGTTTTAAAATTTCAGACTATCTGGTTGACCTTCTAACCACTTAAATATTCAGAAATGGCAAAGATCCAGTATTATTTCCCTTAGAAAGTAGCTCTTTCTGTCTCAAAAGAGCCACTTATTATTATTCTCATTTAAAAGTGACTTAAAGAGTATTGCAGAAAAGAAGAGTGTCCCAACTCAGTTACAGTGAACCTAGTGCTCTCTGGCCACACTGACAAAGTTGACTCCAGGGTCTCACACAGTCTGTTTTTCCTGACCCTGGCAGGATGTTCTCCTTTGCTGTGGCTGGAAAAATTTCTGCTCTCTACAGTTGCTGCACTGGCACCCAAGAGACAGAACAAGGCACAAGGGGCACAAACTGAAACACAGGAGGTTCCCTCTGAACAAGAGGAAAAGCAGCTTTTCACTGGAGGGTAACCAGGAACAGGCTGCTCACAGAGATTGCAGAGCCCAAAGAGATGTTAAAAGCCATCAGTGTGGACCTGGTCCTGCACAGCCGACTCTACAAGGGGCCGGAGCGGGCGGCGGCCGCCCCTCAGCCCCGGCCCGGCCCCGGCGGGCGGGGAGCCCTCCGCAGCGCCCTTGTGGCAGCAGGGACCGAACGTGTCCCCGGCTCTGTCCCCGGGGCCCCGCGCAGGCGACGGGACACAGCGGGAGGGCCCTCGGCAGCATCGCCCTCAGCTCCGAGGGCGCCCCCTTTTCCACGCAGCGCGGGGCTCGCCGCCACCTGCTGCAAGGAGTGCCGGGCTCCAGCTGTTGCTCAGCCTGAACGAGCCGTGCCTGCAGCGCAGAGACTCTCACCCTAGGCCTGCAGGGCAGAGACACTCACCTTAGGCCTGCAGGGCAGAGACTCTCACCCTAGCCCTGCAGGGCAGACACTCTCACCCTAGGCCTTCTCCGGCACTTTCTCCTGCAAAGGCACTCCCCATGGAGCGCAGGGCGGCCGGACAGCCTGCCCAGAGGGGCTGTGGGGCAGAGGCAAAGGTGCGGGTGCTCTCCTCGGGCCAGCCCTGCTGGAAGTGGGCAAGGGCAGGGCAGAGCCCCGAGGCCCAAGCAAGAGCTACTTCTGGAGGTGCTGGGAGCGGCCAGGGACGCATTTGAATGTCTCTTCTTGATGAATCCGGGGCTCTGGGATTGTCCCGGGCCGGTGCAGCAGCTGACACCTGCCGCGTTGAAACTGGCGATGTTTTCGTGGTCCCACTTGTCAAGCTTGTCCAGTACCCTGTGCATGGCTCCCTTCTTCCGTGGTGCCTCTGCCCTGCTCAGTTTCCTGTCCCCTGGAAACGTGCTGAGCTCGATCCAGTGTCTGTGTCATTGAGGAAGCCAATAAAGAGCCCCAGGGCCAAGGCAGAGCCCTAAAGGGACACCATAGAGCTGGACCTGCTGCTAGACACAGAGCTGTCACCAAAACTGCAGAAAAAGCAGGAGATCTCCATCATCTTTTAAGTGATACAAAATCAGGCATCACTTTATTCTGGCCAGGATGTTATTCTGGCAGTGGAATAATTTAAAATTCACACACACACAGAGGTTTTGCAGTGGAAATCATTCCATCCCACACGGTTCTTTCCCAGACTTTTCACATATTTATACATAAAAAAAAAAAAAAAAAGAAATTCTTGTTCACTGGTTCTAAATTACACAATCCTTAGTATTCAATCTCCTGTTGATTATTGATCCGTTCACCTTCGATCCTCATTCTTTGGTTCTCTTGTCAGTCTTTTCCCAGACCAGGTGTCTACAACCACACCAGGGGGTCAGGTTTGCTAACGTCCATTTTTGTCCTCTGTATCTTCTGGCTATTTCCAACTTGTAGATGCTAAACTTCCACAGTCTAGGAATCTTCTTTTGTTGATTGAAGCCCATCAGGCCTCAGCCAGCAAGATGCAAAGCCTTGGTGAAAAGAGTCTTTTGAAGAAAACCCTCAAATCCCCCCTTGCCTTGGCAAAGGCGAACAAGACCATGACAAAAATGACTTAAAAATTTTAAAAGTTGTATTATTTCCAGCAGAGCCAGTGACCTCAACCCTCTGGCTGCATCCATCTGGCCCATGGCTCGTGCCCCAAACAGCCCACCCTCCAAAGCCAGGGCTCTGCAGAGTGGAGCTCGGGCTGTCATGTGGGATTGTGTCCAAAGCCTCACAGGGTTCTGGGCACATTGGGGGCTACAAGTGCCAAAGTCCAAGGACTGCTCCATGCCAGTTCCAGTGCGTTTGGCTGTAGAAGGGATGTCAGGTGTGGCCCTTTGTGACACAGGCCTGTTGTGTCAGGGCCCTTGGTGATGGGGGTGATGTGGTGATGGGCACCACAACATTGTGGTGCCCAGAGGCTCCTGTGGCATGGCAGAGCCCCACCCTACCAGAGTGGTATCTAAGGGGTGCAGAGCCCTGGGGTGCCCAGTCCCAGGAGAGCCGCTGTCTCACAAGGAAGCAGCTCCCCTGAGAGCCTCAGCGGAAGAGCACGATGGAGATGCTCACAGAGGAGGCGAACCCCAACTCCCCCCTGCCATGGAACAGCCAGGCCTGTGCATGAAGCCCCAGGCGACAGCCAGCCATGGAGGCAGAGGGGATGGAGGGAACTGGGTTGGGGCCAGAGGGCAGCTGCCTGGGGGCTAGGGCCTTATAGCCCCTGATGTGCCAAGGCAGTCACCTCCTTCCCCCTCTGCCAGGGCACAGAGCCAGGGCCCTGCCCCACACAGCCCCTGCTGCTCCCCAGACCTCTCCCCTGGGTGGAGGCTGGAAGAGCTCATAGAGGAGTTGAAACGAACAGTCAGGTGGGGAGAGTGGGACTTGGCCAGGGAGGAGGGACAGGAGGGACCCTCCATGGACCAGGAACTACCCAAGTGGATGAATCTGTCCATTTGGGAGAGACCCCGAGAGCTGACCCATCAGTCAGATATGGAAATCCAAGAGCTGTCCCAGGAGGAAGATGACAGCAACAAAGTGCTCCCCCAAGGGGAACACTCCATTCACCAGAAGCTGTCTGAAGGGGAAATCAGTCAAGACTCAGAATTGTCCCAAGATGGAGATGACAGCGACAAAGAGGAGTTGCAGGGTGACAGGGAATGCATCACCATCCACACCATCTGGGTCAACCCCAGGTACCCACAGCTCCTGCAGGACCCTGACACTGCTCCCCAGGACTCGGCCAAGGCAGCAGCTTCTCTGGCCTTGGCTGAGCAGGTGAAGGCAGCCAAGGCCCGGCCCTGCACAGCCCCTGCTGCCCCCCAGGCCCTTCAGCTCCCCAGCTGGGAGCCCTCGGGGAGCAGTGGGAGGGAGCAGCAGAGGGGGCAGAGCTGCCAGGGCTGCAGGCTGTGGAGTGGGACTTGGCCATGGAGAAGGGAAAGTGGAAACCTGACGTGGACTAAGACCCATTCCAGTGGGAACACAAGATAGAGGAAGTGCTGTCCCAAGAAAATGACAGTGACAAAGTGCTTTCTGACTGGGAACTCTCCACTGACCAAGAGCTACCTGAAGGAGAAGTCAGACGAGACCCAATGTTGTCCCAAGATGGAGATGACACCAACAAAGAGGAGTCACAGGAGGACTGGGAAAAGATCACCATCCACACCATCGGGGTCAACCCCAGGTACTCACAGCTCCTGCAGGACCCCGACGCTGCTCCCCAGGACTCGGCCAAGGCAGCAGCTTGTCCAGCCTTGGCTGAGCAGGTGAAGGCAGCCGGGGCACAGAGCCAGAGCCCTGCCCCACACAGCCCCTGCTGCCCCCCAGGCCCCTCAGCTCCCCAGCCGGAGCCCAGGCCCTCAGGGAGCCGCCAGCCCCCCCTAAGAAGCGCCTGTCCCGCTTCAGGCGGGTGCTGCGGGGCTGTGGGGGCTGTTCCGCTGGCCCTGCCTGAGGCCACAGCCGGACCAGGAGCAGCCACTGCCCGTGCCAGGCCAGGCCCTGCAGGTGGCAGCTGGCCCGGAGCCTGCCTGGCGTCCTGAGCGAGCCACACGGGCTGCCTTTGCCTGGATGTGGCCCTCCAGGCTGAGCAGAACTGCAACAAAAACGATTCTCCCATTACAATGAAAGTTTGGTTTAGGGAATAGTAGTAGTAAGAAAGAAAAAGCACAAAAAACCACCACCCCCCAACAAAAAAAAGTCCAAAAAATAAAATAAGAATAGGAATAAGAAGACGATGAAAGTCTATACTTTCATCAGTAGTAAGTAATAATAGTGGTAAGTACTTTCATAGTAGTAAGTAATAATAAGAAAAAAAGGAATGATAATAAAAACAGTAAGTTGAATAAAAAGAATAAGATGAAGAAAAAATCGTAGTAGTTGTAGTAGTAAATGAAGGAGAAGAAGATGATGAAGAGGAAGAGATAATAGCGGTAAAGAAGAAGAAAAAGAAGAAAAAAAAAAGTGTGGAGGCCCAGGGGCCTACCATTGGATCTATAATACCTCAGCCCTGGAAGGGCAAAGGTGACCAGGGTCAAAGAGAAACACCCCTCTGAATACAATGGTCTCACCCATAAGCATTTGCAGGCTCCTGTTAATGCAGCAGGTTTTATTGGAATCACCGGGTTCAACTGCTGTTTTTTCCTTTAATGTACTCCCCCTAGAATGTCCTCCCCTCTCTTGTCCCCATTGGTCCCAGTTTACTGCAGTGCTCCACCCCTGTTACCTCACTGGTTCCTCTCTTGGCTGCCCCTCCTCTGCATCACTTGTACTCAGTTCCCATTGGCCCTTGACCCTTGGAGCCACCCCTTTTCCCCATATAAAACCCTGTGTCCTCAGCCCCATTTTGTCTCTGTCCCTGGACCCTCCTCATTGCAGTAAACTTCATTTGGAGCTCCACATAAAGATCCATCTCTCGTCTCATTTGTCATCAGTTTAGGGAAGCGTGCTCTGGGCTCTGGGAGTGCAGCTCGCTCACAGAAGCTGGTTATGGACACGCCGCAACATGATAGTGGTGATTAATGATATGGAATAGAATAAGAAAAACAAGAATGTCTAAAATGAAGAAAAAGAAATAGTCATAGTAGTAATACATAGGAAGAGGAAGAAGAAAGCTAAGATGAAATAGTAGTAATAGTAAATAATATCAAAATAAAATAACATCCATGCATCTTCTAGAAGCATAGAATGATTCTGTGGGAAGGGCCTTAAAGATTATCTAGTGTCAAATTATTATCTTCTGCTCTTTATCTCTCTCTTTGAGACCTCTTTTTTAACTCTTTCTATCTCTCTACCTTCCCTTTCTTGTTAAATAAAATCCAGGCTAAATGAAATCCATGTGTTGTTGTCATGTGCTCTCATTTGCACCTTCATTTGGGCAGAGGCATCTCTCCCTAATGGGATCATAACACCTGCACAGGGTCCCTTCCAGCTGCAAGCATTCCATGATCCTATCAGCTCCTTGAATCTCTTTTTTTCTTCCCTCTGCTTCAAGCTGGGAATGTGCTTGAAAATGTCCAGCAAACAAACATTTGCTGTCTGCTCAGGAGCATCTCTCAGATGAAGAAAGGCTGAGGGAACTGGTGGGAAGCGGCTACAGAAGTCTCCGGGGGAATGTGGTCAGGGTATAGAAATGTCTGAGGGGAGGGTTACAAGAGGACAGAGCCAGGTTGCTGAACCAACACAGGCCTGTCAGGCCCTAAATTTTCACCTCTCTCTCTTAATTAATTTGGCACTAACTGGGGAAAGTAATAGGTAGGAGTAAAATCTAAGCAACAACAGAGAACAATTTCTTAATCTAGTAACTGAAACAAAAAATGTAGCTTTTTGGAAAGAACCAGGCCTTGATGGTTTTGGCACAACAGATGTAGGTTTGAGAAGGGTAAATCTCTGGAAATGCAAGCCAAGAATGAATATTTTGACCCTGTATTATCACTATATTTGTTAATTTGCCACCCCATACAAACCTGTACCAGTTTCTAGGGAGATGCAGTACCTAAATACCTGTGCACCTCAGTGCTGTGGCTGCATTGGATCATGTTAAAACATCACCCATACAGACTAAGAGCATTTGCCAAGTAAAATCAAGGTGTAAGACTGTCTCTGCCTTTCCACAGAAGGTATAAAAAGCTGTCCACAAATTCTTGGGAGAATCTCTTAATTAAATGTCCATAGAGATCAAAGGTGCCAACTCACTATAGCTACCTACAAAGTCATATACTTCTAGACTTCCTTTCTGCTTTGCTCCACACACACATAAGTGAAACCACATTTTCTACTCAAAAAATTACTTATTTAACTTTAAAAATTACTTTTTTTTACCTATTCAAGCCTAATCTTTTGTGTAACCACTGATTCTTAGTATCTTTTTCTCTACTTTGCATGTGGTATTTTCTATTACCTTTTTTCCTACACAGGAAAGCATTCTATTCTGAAAAAAAACAACAACAAAGATATATGGTCCTAATGCCTCTTTTGCCTTCAGATTCTCCTACAGATTTTTCCAATCGTGTAATAAACAAACACAGGAGACACTGATTCTAAAACTTTTCTGGCCAGTTTTCAGAAAATCACTGGGTGATAATAATAGGATTTGACAATCTCTAACACTGTGTTAACATATCTCTCTAATTTAATTCAAGAAAAGGGTTTAATTGAGGGACTGGGACCTAAAAAAATTCTTTTGGGCTCTTGTATTGCATATGTGTGTTTCTGTACCACTGTTACCTCTCTAATGTAAGAAAAAAAGGTTTTCCCTTGTGTTCTGAGGTGACTTTATGATGCTGTATTGTATTTATATCCCCATCCATCTGTTTAGTCCAGAAACAAGTTCTGCACCTTTAAACCTAGATCTGAGAGCAAAGGGGGGGAAAGGAGAAGTGGTGGAATGTCTGAAGTGGCTGTATTCAAAACCACAGAGATAAGAGCTTCAGCTCTCTCTCTTGGTGTGTGTTTGCAGCACGGACAGGGAGTGGGAGAGAACTCTCCTTTGCTTTTAGTTAGTTTTTTAGCTAGCTGAGACAGGGAAGTTCTCCAGACTGTGGCTTTTCTTTTTCTTGGAACTGATCAGCCCTGCTCTGGACTGAAAACCCAGAAAAACACTGGGAGCTCATGCCTGTAGCCCACCAGAGCCCAGGACGCATCAAGGGAAATACAGGTTGGACATTAGGAAGAAGTTTTTCACAGAAAGAGTGATTAAGTTCTGGAATAGTCTGCCTGGGGAGGTGGTGGAGTCACCACCACACTGGATGTGTTTAAAAAAGATTGGATGTGGCACTCAGTGCCATGATCTAGTTGAGGTGTTAGGGCATGGGTTGGACTCGATGATCTTGAAGGTCTCTTCCAACCCAGACTTTCTGTGATTCTGTGATTTTCCAGCACAGGAGGGACTGATAAGAGACTGAGTGAGCCGAGCTACACCCCATGAAAAGGACTCTCTCTCTGAATCTCCCATCTCTTCAGAGCAACGAGAGGTTCCGTTGTTTAATACTATTAATTTTTTCATGTTTGTGAGCACTTTGCTTGTTAAACGTTTTTTTCCACTTTTCTCGAAGGAGGTTTTTCTCCTAAACAGCTGAGGGAAAGGGCTACTGAATTCTGTCCTTTACGGAGACAACCCTTTGGAAGTTCCCTTCTCAATTTGTCCCAAACCAGGACACCTTGTCTTCTAATTTTTTAACTGTAAAATGAGTCTTACTATTCACCTAGTCCCTTTCACACTAGAAGAACAGTGTAACAACCCTTAATAGTAAATGACTCAATAAAGGTTTAGAAGAAGCATCTTTTGTTTCTTTGGAGAACTTAGTTCTGACTCTACAAAGTCCAAGAGGTCAGGATGTCCAAGACCAAGCACATTTAACAATATTTACAAATGCTCAAAAATTCAAGTTACCATTAGAAATTACTGAGGTCTCCTTGTCACAAACTGCTTACTACCATTAACTCTCCACAATTACCTCCCATTTATTACAGTGGCTTCCAGAAAATCTTTTGCTTTCCGTATCTGCAGTTCTTTGTAAAACAGAATTTTTTGTTATTGCCATCACGTGCTAAAAACCCCCATTTAAATGTGTATTTAGGGAGGCCTTTTGTGGTGCTAGAGTAGTTGTTTATACTTGTGGTCAAACATCAAATAATAACTTCAAATAGCTATTTCCTATGAAAAGTAATGGAAAATAAGACTCACGTTTGCATTTTCAGGAACTAATGATATGAAAGTACAATATTCTAAGATATAGGAAGAGATTTGTTTTTACTATAAATGATTACTGCAAATATTATTAATAACACTGGAAGCTACTCAGCAACACCTACAGCCTAAGGTAGCATAGAATCAGAATCACTTAATGATTTGGGTTGGAAGACACAGCGTGACCCTGTTCTAGAAATCATTTTTATGCCCATACTTAAGACATTGTGATCTAAAGATGTGCCTGAATTTGAGTGGGCAGGTGAGCTTTTTAAATTTTATTCATAAGTGGGGTTATTTGTGTGTATACATATGTGTATGTGTGTGTTTATATCTATCTACAGATGGAACACATGGACTTGCAAAGAGTTAAGCTAGAGTACAAACTAAGAGCACATCCAGTCATTGATAATGAAAAGTTATTTCTGGTTTTTGGCTTAATGTCACCTGGAGGGCTGCTTCATTTCCTCAGCTCTGCCAGAACCTGGAAACCACTGTCAAGAGGATTTCTCTGTACTAAGGTGATGCTTTTCCAAGAGTTGTGCTTCTGAGCCTGATGTCAAAACCTGTGATTACTCAGTTGTTTTGGGGAGGACTCCAGAGCTGAAGGGCACCACAGAGAGCAGGAATAATCTTTTTTTGTCTGTTTAATCTTTACCAAGTCAAACTTTCTAAATGAAGGGAATGCACATAAGTCCCATTGCCCTCTTTGTCTCCATTTGCCTCTGCACATATTGACCCAGTGCAATGACAGATTAATGGTGACATTAAATGAGGTATTAAATTTAATCTTCTTTACTTGATGTAGCAAAAGTTCCTTTTCCAAATCGCCTTTCTTTAATTTTTTCTTCATGATTGTCATTTTTCATTTGCTGATTTTATTCATGCTAGACTAGGCCAGTGACCTAAAACTGCCAACTGAGGAGTGAAATGCTAATCACATATCTTCAGTTGAAAGCATCAGTGTAAATGTTTCCCATGCATTATTTACATTAATTATTTCCTGTCTCAGGGATTCCCCTGGTTCCTCCTAAAACAGTTCAAACATGACTAACAAAATGGCTAATTTTGGTTGTATATATTCATGGCAGTCCTTCCAATTGACAAAGTCAATCTATAACTGTTTAATCCAGGATGGCTTAGAAAACTTCTGAACTTAATCGGTGACTTCACTACTCAAAAGACTCATTACCAATTTCAGAGCTTTCTCTCAAGATGTTTTGTAATCTTTACATTTCTTATAATGTATTAATGGGGTGTGGTGTTTACTCTTTTGGTAGAAAGATTATTAACAGTTCTACTACAGCTTACACAGCCATAGTGTTGCTAATGATGAATTTAACATGAAAAATGTATCACCAGCAAGGAGTTACTAATAGTATTTCATTTTAGATTACATACTAGGAAGAGGTTCTTCACTGTGAGGGTGGTGAGGCATTGGACAGTTTGCCCAGAGAAGCTGTGCATGGGCCATCCCTGGAAGCAAACCAAATAAGGCACTGGTTGAAGGTTCTTTGAGAAAACACTTCAAAATAAAAAACAGTGCTTACATTTTGTTTGTTTGCTTTGAGAAATTGATAAAATTTTCAATAAAAATGTTCCTAGAATATTTTCTCACCCCTAGGACAATTACCCTTGTGATGGCATGATTCTAATTCTGTTGGATATCTTGTAAATGGCATGATTCTAATTCTGTTGGATATCTTGTATCCTTGTTTCCTACTGATGGAAATGTTCACTGAAACCATTCTCTTCACATGCCAAAACCCCAGAGGCACAAGTTTGGGGTATACACACCACACACCATCATTATCATATCAGCTCTGTAACACTGACTGCGCCCTTTGCTTTCATATGTGTTCAAATCCCAACACTGTCTTGCAAATCCTTGGTGCTTCACTATAGCATGAAGCTTCATCTGCAGGAACTCAGTATGTCTGAGTCAGTAGACCTAGAATATTTTTATTTAACATATTACAAGCTGAGTGTTGCTGCCTTCTGTCTGTGATACTAGCTTTCAGTCACCTCATCTCATTTAATGTAAAAGCATAGTGCTGGCGCATTCTTTACGGAAGCATGCAATTTATTTTAAATTAACTACTTTTAAATAGATCTACATTTACTTTTTCAAGTAGTGGTGGAAAGGAAGTTGATTATATGCACCTAGCTGCTGAAATAAAATAAAACGAAGAATTAAGTAACAGAAAGATGCTTCAAGGAAGATATTAAAACAGATTTTGGGAGCATCAATCATTCAGTGGTGTAAACATGAAAGGCTTATTCTTTGTGCAAAACCAGAAATTATTAGGGTGCACTCACTGTTTATTTCTTTATTTAGCTTCATGGTACTGGAGTAAAATCCCTTTATCCTTAATAAATGTATATATGGGAGGCTAGATGAATGTTTTGAATATGAAAACTCATCCATTGGTGGTGTTAATGCTTACAGCATTCTTCCCTTAGTTTAACAGAGTACTGTATAAATTTTGGTCACTTTAGTGCACCAATGGTAGCTTCTGTTTTTCAAATTTGACTGTATGTAGAAGTCACTCAGAGATAACAATATTCTATTAAATTAAATATCCTATTCCCAGCAGCTTGACTTTGTGAGGTTTCAAACAGGTCACTTGGCAAGCACTCCCCTTTGTTATTGCCATCACATGCTAAAAACCCCCATTTAAATGTGTATTTAGGGAGGCCTTTTGTGGTGCTAGAGTAGTCATTTAAAGTTGTGGCCAAACATCAAATAATAACTTCAAATAGCTATTTCCTATGAAAAGTAATGGAAAATAAGACTCACGTTTGCATTTTCAGGTCACTTGGCAAGCACTCCCCTTATCAGCCACAGGGTGGTCAGCTTACATGTTCACTTTCCAGACAATTTTTGTATACATGAGGTCCAGTCGTGAACTGCATAAACTGTCTGTAAACAATACAAAAAATTAATTGTAAAGTGAAAGATCTTTAAATACAAGAAGAGATAGAATGAATAAGGTGAATCACAGACTGAGTAGTAATCAACAGGGTCATGTTGCTTGCAAAAAACCCCAAATCTTACTGTCTATAGAGTGTGTAAAGTGCAAAGTATTTCCATTTTAATAAGGCTGCAGCTGAAGTATTGTTTTGGGTTATTTGTGACCTCTTAAAGAAGTCTGAACAGACAAAAAAAGTGGATCAGAGGTCCTGGAAAAAAGTTTAAAGAAAGATAGAAAGACCTGGAGTTGTTAATTTAGAGGACAATGCACAAAGAAAATTGTAGTAATAATCTTCAATTATATAAAGTCATGGTTGCTGCAAGTTCAAAGGCAGTAGACTTTTCTAAAGGATAGGACAGGAACTAACAAACTTAATTTGCAGCAAAGAAGATGTAGATTAGATGACAGAGGAAAAAAAAATTGCTGACTATAAGGGTGAGGATAAACAGCCTGACAAGGTGACAGAGTCTACATCACTGGAGATTTTACAGAAAATATTAAGCAATCATCCACCAGAGTTATCTGACATTTAGTTGGGTAAAAGTCATCTGAAGATCCTTCTGTATTTACTTAGTTTCTGATTTAGAAATGTTGGATTCAGGGAGACAGTCCAGAAAAATATACACCACACATCAAATTTTGTCTTCTGTGAAAACTGAAAAAAACCCCAAAAAACAGCAACACAGATTTTCCATCTCAACAATAGAGCAATGAGGACTGCTCTATTGAGTCAGCAGTGAGTGACTTTCTCAGTCCAGCTGGTCTTAAGAAAAAGAATATGCAAAGTACCAATCCCAGTGTTCTGATGGGGAAAAAGCCCACCCCAAAAATCAACAAAAAACAACTCCCCCAAAAAACCCAACCACCAGATCTTTAATCTTTAAGATTAATTTTACTTTGGGATAAAAATGTTAATAGGTAAGAAAATATCCATCCAGCTTCTGGCTCCTCTTTAATAACATTTTTTCTTTTAGCTGTTACCTGTTAAAGAACCTTTAATCCAAAATTCCCACTGCACAGTCTCTCAAGCAGACTTTATAATACCATCTCTGTTAGAGGAAACTACTGTCACTTTCAGGTGAATCTTATTAAAGGGGTTGTAGGGAACCTCCTAGGTGTGAGGTATTAGCTGCTAAGCAGGTCAGTTGTCCTTTTAGAAAACATAAAAGTATGGTTATGAAGATTTAAAAAAAAAAAAACTAAAGAAATAACTTCTTTTTTTTCCTAGAAGTGCTGTTTGGTGTAATGAAACGTCATCGTAGGGGTGATGAAATGCCATCACAGGACTGACCTCCATCACACAAGGATTTTCAAGCAGAAGGATTAACACTCTTCAGTCTGTTGAATAGGCAAAATATTTCTGGTGTATACATATGTATACATATTTTGGGTTTTTGATTTTTTTAAACTGTAGTCTTGACACATGGTGTAGAAGAAGGTTGAGCAGACAGAACAGTGTTTATTTTCCCAGTACTTTGATTTCCAAAGCTCACACATGTGCCCACACTGCCCATCTTGTAGAGCTGTTGGCTCTTAAACCTGTCTGTCCTGGAGATGTCTGAGCTGTGCAGAAACTTCTGGTCTGGGACTGGCAGTGGCTCCCTGGGAAGAGGGTGTGGACAGAAAACACCAACACACCGCCCCTTCTAAGTTCCATCCAGGGGAAAAACACCCACCTTCCACCCAACAGAGGAGGGGTGCTTGTCTATAGAGTGAATTTCTGAAACCCTTTAGAGAAGGCCCACTTTTTGGACAGGCTTTCTGCTGCTGAAAATGGGATTATGTAACAATCAATAGCTGATGCTTCTGTTCTAGACCTTCTCAGACTTTTATCAGCCAAGGGCCCCGCCCCAAGGAAGTGCCGCATTCCTGCTGATGGAAAGATTTAACACCTTTCCCACCAGGTTACTGGGTCAGGTAAGGTGGGGAATCATCCCACAGCATCTCTGGGCACCTTGGAGGCTCTGGAAAGCAGCTGCTCAAGCTCTTTGTAAAGCTCCATGGGATGGAGGCAGCTCCAGACCTTGGTGGCACAGCCCAGGGCTGGGAAAGGGTCCTGTTTGTGAAGCCCTCAGGTAACTGATGGGGGAATAGCTTGGCACCTCAAAGGGAGGAATCTCTCCAAAGGGGCTGAAAGGCTGGCTTGCTTCTGGCATCAGGAAAGATTCTTTCCTTATCTAGACTGCCTTATTCTTCTTTAATGTTATTCAAAATAAAAACCCATTTAAAAGAGAAACTGCCAATGCTGGAACAGTTTATTTACTTACCCAGGAGAATGTAGAGCTATAATATGTAATTCAGTGTATGCTAGGGTCCCTTTTGGTGACAGAAAAAGTGAGTTGCTTATAATAATGGTTGCTTTTTCCCTACAGGTATGAGTGAATGAAATGAGAAATCTAATGATATCATCTTGTTACTCAGTTGCCTATAGATGGCAAGGCTTGGACTCATAATTACATTAAGAGCCATATCTTATGCTGATCATTAGCAAGGAAAATTTCACACTAGAGATTCATTGTACTAAAGACCAGTTAAATTACAGTGTGTGTCTGCACATTATAGATATCATGATTCATTTCTGGCTTTAAAATGCTATAGTTAGGAGAAATTATCTTGCATATTTCAGAGTAATACCAAAGCCTGAAAGAAATTACTTAGTGTTTGTAGCATTTGACTTTTTTCACTGTAAAAATGTCACTCCCAGCTCCAATTACTCTGTCAGTTTTTCGGTGACCGACAGTAAAAATGTTAGAGAGATAGACTTATTAACACTTCTTTTTTGCAGCAGAGCAGGAGTCCTCCTTGGTTATTCAAGCAAAATAGTAAGAACCACTGTCAAAAGTGACATAAGGTGCCTGGAAAAGAACAAAAAATTTAAAGCAGGGAAGTGCAATAATCTGCTCTGCTATGCTGAACTGCTTTATTTAGCATTTCTACTCTAGTAAGCTTACAGAAGAAATACAAAGAATGGAGGATAACAGCTCTGAAGGAACTACATATTCACCCCTCTCTTTTGGACATGAAATAGATTGAACAGTAGATAGGATGCAATTAGGAACCTGTCTGGCAATTATGCACTCATATGAGAGGACTGCAAATCGAGGGTCTACCAAATAATTAGTTTTTCTTAAACATGCACCTAATTAAATTGCAAGATAAAGCAATTCTGATTCTCTCTCTAATGTGCTATTTAAATGGTTAAGGAATAAGGCTTCAGAGAGATCCTCTTTCTGGGAAACAACTGCATTCCTCTTTTCCTGAACATTACACAATGAATTTACTAATTAGTCAGGACAGATAATTGCTCTTGCTCATTTTGGGAGAGCCTATTACTGGTTGTGTTTGCATGCGGGTATGATGGTGTTATAAGTTTTTTTTTAGTTTTTTCAATTTTGGGGGGTTTTTTAATACTTACTGTCTCAATTGTTGCCCTTTACCAGTTTTTGCCTGGGCAGTTGTTACCCTGGACACAAGCACTACAGCAAAGGAACTGAAAATGTTTATGGAGAATAAAGATGGTGTGATTTTTTTATAAATATTTTTTATTTATAAAAATGTATAATATTTATAAGATTTTTAAAAATAAATAAGTCTAAAAGAGGTACCAAAAACCCCCATTCAACGGATGTTTCTGTGAAGCCAAAAGAATTGGCATTTCCAGAAAGAAAAGTGAGCGAGAATCCTAGCTTTGCCCCATGGAATTTGGTCTAAACACCAAAAGCAGATAAAAGCGGGGACGGAGCAGTGGGCATTATGTCTGAAGATGTAGATATGGATTAAGAAAGTCTTGCAACAAAACAGACCTGAATTTCCTTATCCCAGAAGTGGGTCAGCTTCCAACTGCCTTAAGGGAAATGTGTAGCCTTATCTCTTAGGGTGTTTTAACACTCTATTATAACAATGTGAAGCAGGTTCAGACAAGCATATAAAGCGGAATTAACATTTGCTTCCTGACCCCTATATTGATTTGTGCTCATCAAATGAACAATCTCATTCAGCTAATCATGTGGATATAGTTTGTTTTGCTGTGCTTTTGTTTCACTAATCAATATATATATAAACTAGAGAAAAATAAAATGATCTTTAGCTTCTCTTTATGGCAGGAGAAAGAAATATATCTAAAAGTTTCAGCAAAAAGAAACTCTTTGGAGCCTGCTGAGTCATAATCTTGGTACTGAATTAGTTTCCATGTAGGGTATGTGGATAAAAGCCTGGTTGCTTCTGATGATGTATTTTATGGGAGCCACCACACTGAGAGTCAAATTTGAAGTTCGTATTTACGTTTCACACACACTGTTATTTTAGGTTTAAGGTTAAATGCAGGTGTTTTGCTAGAATTTCCTATGTCCTTCTGAGTCAGTTCCTGTTTCAAAGTCAGTCTTTATAATTAGTCAAGATTCTAGGACATATCCTCAATTGCCCTGGAGGGATAGATTTTAATTTTATTTTTTTTTTACATCCCTAAATATCTTTTTATTTACTTTGTTTTGGGGCATCCTGCAGCTCTCCCAGTTGGTTACACTTTAGAATAAATCCTGCCAGTAAGAATCTGTCTTGAATTATATAAAACCACAACTGAACCACTGGCACATTTGCACATTTTTTTTTTCCTAGCTATAGAGGACAGCATTGAACATAATTAAGTTTTAAGGAACAATTGATATTAAAATTTCATTTTGCACTGGTGCTGCCCATCTCTGAGTCATTCTGTGGGTTGATTAGCTCTTACTTGGACTCATGGCTACTGAAGATTTTTACTATCATCCCTTCATCTTGAGTCAAGTCAGCTGCATGCTGAATTTCCTCAAGAAGTCTAGGTGTGCATAATATTGATTTATTATTTTTTAAACAGGTTTTTATTTTCCGTTTCTCCATGGTGAACTAATGCCTAAAAAAGAAATAGATGAACTGCATAAAGACTCAGATTACTTTGCTCTTTTCTCCCTAGTAATTATTTATGAGCACACAGCTGCTATATTCTGCAAAGTTCATAGCAAAAGACATGAAAATTGAAGGTAAGTAAATGTGAGAATGTAAAATGTTATGAGAGATTACCATTACAAGTAAATTGTTCTGAGTTTGCCCTTCAATCTGTTTGTATTCACATTGCATGTAATTTTAATCTCATCTAATTTTTCACAGAAATGTCATTAAAAATTTCATTTAAATATGTTTTCATTTAAATCTATGCAGAAATCCAGCAGATCATTCCAGCTCACTGTCATTTATTCTTTTTGTAAGAAATTAATTTTCTCAACATTTGCAATTTTATTCATCACTCTTAATTTAAATTATTAAAATTTTAGATCCTTTGAAGAAATTCAGTAACTACATTGCTTATTTCTCTGAACTAACTGAATAATTCTGACACATCACCCTTTTTGGAGGCAGAGAGTTAACTGCAATCCTTTGCAAAGGCTATTTGGCTAAAAGTAGGATCCAATTAACCTACATTATTAACAATTGCTTCTTGCTGTTCATATAGGTTGTGAATAGACTCATTAATAAACCAAATAAAACAGACATAGGATGACCTTAACTGAATATGCTCCACAGAACTCAAGTGATTGCTATTTTTTATTATAGCAGTTTATAATTCTGTTACAACAATAGCTTGGTTATTGTTTATATTGATTGATTATAGTATTATATACAGAGATATACATGCCCCTAAGGGCTCCTGTCAGTGGATTACCTGGATTAGCTGCTCAGCTCTTGCTGTGAAGGCTCTACAAATGCATCACCTCCTGAAAGATTTCCATGGCTTTAACCTCTCACTTCCGCCTGAAATGCAGAGGGCATCAGGGGTACTTGGGAAGGAGCACAAGGCAGAGACCCAAAGGCATAAGGACACTGGCACTGCATCTTTTTTGAGGCACCCATTGTGTGTGATGCTGATCCTGTTCACACAGCACTCTAAATGTGTGAGTTCATGCAGAATGGTGCCAGAAATGCTGCACTGCAAGTCTTTAACTTTACCCAAACAGCTCAAGAGATTTCCAAACTGTTCTTTTTACTGGAAGTCTCAAGATGCTGCTGAAGCTGTACTGTTCCACTAAAATTACCCTTATATGCTTATGGTACATGTGTGAGATTACTGCCAAGTAGTTTCCAGTTGCCTGAAACTGCTGTGCAGTTGCACTCTATGACAATCCCTTCTTGACCACAGTACTTGCCATATTAAACATATTTTTATTAAGTGTGTTATCAGACAGATGATGTAAAATGTAATTACCAACTTCGTGGTTTTGTGTGTCTGTTCACAGGGCAAGAACTATTTTAATGATCTTCAAATCAAGTATTGTAGTTGTAAATAACATGAACTAAAGTGCAGTGTATGCCTTTGCTAAACAACTGTTATCCTCACCTATGGTAATTTTTTGGGGGAAGAAGGATGAGAGGGAAAAAGGAGGAAAAATGTCAGGATTTATCAATATTATACAATCACGTCATAGCTATCTGATTGTTTTGCTGGTATTTGCAGTGATAGTAATGAATAATGCACTAATGTAAGTTCCTAATAAAAATGTGTTCTGCTTTTGCAAAGCTTTTCCCACCCAGCCCTCAAGAAAACCCCACTTTTATGTGGAAATGCTGTCACAGTCCTAAAATAGGTATTCTTCATGCTTCAGTAGAAAACTCTCCAGAAAAGGCACTGCTAGATGTTCTTTCAGAGACACAGACTAGGGCCAGCTCTACGGAATCCTGAACTAAACTCTAACGGAGTAACCACGTAGTAGAGTTACAAAAGTAATGGAATTGGAGAAATCAAGTACAATGTAAACAGTGGAATTGAATATACTGAGAATATTTGTGTCTGTACCACACATTGTGCACTGTTGTTTGGTGTATTTAATAATTTGGATAATTTTGCTCTTTGAGAAAATCCAATTCAAAATTTCTGCAAGTAGGCTGATAATTAATACAATCAGACTAACAGAACTGAACCAACTGTGAGATGAATTCTTACCTGTCAGTCTTTTCAGCTATGGGTACAACCCACATTTTATACCAAATTTGGCTGCACAGATATGGCACCACAGTCTGCAGCTGTCTCCAAATGCTTAATAAAGCAAAGTCTGAGCTCCCAGATCTCACTTCCAGCTTTTCCCCTCTAACACACAACAGTAGCCTTAGCAATGAGACTTTTTTTTCTGAGATGAATGCATTAATGCAGCCTTTCCTTTGAATAGAATTGAAATTTCTTGAGACAGCTTTACCAAAATTATCCCATCTTCACATTAAAAGAGAGACCGTTCCACTGATGTCATCAACAATGCCAACTAATAGAGTAATGAAGCAGGGGCTTGATACATTCCTGACCTTTCCACAGTATATTTTAGAGCTAAAGAAGCCTTTTCTTTTTCTAGCTCCTCCAATATTCTTCTTTTGTTCACTCTTTAAATGCAATATATCTGACTTTTCAATTCCATGAAAAACAAAGAAACAGATTTAATGCTTGGGCAAACTACCAAAAGCTGTGTTACTAATCTTGTTTTTCAAAGGAGTGAAAGGTAGCCTGTGAAACCAAAACAGTTTTAAAAGAGTGAAACAAAGCAAAAATGCCTGATGCAGGTATGGGTGAGGTCTCTCTTGTTCTCTTCTCACATAATTTCTAAGGAACTCTTGACAGAATTTGTGAGTGCTATCCCATGATTGCTTCTGTCAACACAAACTGCTGGTCTCTGGGTCATGTTCTCTTGTTTAATTGTTAGCTGGAAACATTAAGAATTAAATTATGTCCTTATAAAACAGTAGCATCTTGTTTATTCAACAGAAAAATGCTTTATCATTCTGTCTGAATGGAGAAACTGTAGCACATACAAACTCATCCAAAGTTTTGGGGTTTTTTTGGACTGGAGTGCTTAGGTGTTTGTTTGGTTTTTTTTTTAAGGTAGTGGTCTTTGATTACATGATAATTGAAAAAATATGAGAAGAACATAGACAAGGAAAAGTTTGCATAACAGTTTTTAGCTCTAAAATAGAATATTATTTGAAAGGATAAGTAGCCTTGAACATAAAACACATATTTATTTTAACAATATTAAGTCTATTTGTAAAGTAATGTATACAGTTTACTTTATGGCCAGTTAATATTTGTTCCTTTCCAAGACAGAGAAAATAAATTTTTGTGCAATTTACTTCTGTTGTCAGTGCTAGAACAAAAAAGAAAATAAACTTGGATCTCAACAGACAATCTAATTATGTTACGATTGTCTCTTTACAGACACAATTTTCACCTGTTTTGAAGTGCATCCAATTTAAATTCCTAATGCAATCCTGAAAAGGAAGTGTCAATACAGGAATTCCACATATGGCAGGAAAATTGTAGTAAAGAGAGTTAGTATCAGCCTTTGATTTCTAAGTAGTTATGCTCAGTATTTAAGCTCCATCATGTGAAAATAAAGCTGGAGCACCTCATTCCATCCCATTTGTAGATATTGCAGAATCATTTTATAGTTCATCAATTTGGCAAAAACAGCAGTCTCTGCTGAAAAGAGGCCCAGAGAATGTAATAAAATAGGTCCCCTTGCTTCAGACAGGAATGTGTTGGAAGACCATATAAAGAAATATTCACTGGAGTTTGCCTGCCCTGCTCTTGCAGTGCCTGGGGATCTCGGCAGCCAGGAGCAGATGCCAGGAGCAGCTCAGCCCAGATGGACCCTTCTGAAGGTCAGCTTTGTCCTGCTCCCCCTTCCTCTCCCTCCAAAGCTGTGTTTGGCTGTTCCTACAATGTTTTTGATTCGTGCTGTTGGGGCTCAGATTGCAGCATCAAGAAGAACTGTTCATTTGTGCTCCCTTGCATATGAAGAGGGGAGATGTGAAAGTTTGGTTCTGCTCACCTTATTTAGCAGTCTGCAAAATGAGACTGAGAAGGGATTTATCTTTTGCTCCTGAGTTGAGAGGAGGCCTGTTTAAGCCTAAAGCTGTTTGGAATTAGTTTGCACGCTGAAAGCATACTGATGGGCTGTGAGCACATGTGCCACAACTACACTTAACAGGAGGCTTGTTATTTCACAGGTGCATTTTGTGTATGAAGTTTGCATACGGGAAAAAGAGACCAAGAAAAAGGCAAGTCATTAACTCTATTCCCTGCTCCTTCAAAAGGCCTGTTCTGAGGTAACTCTGAAAGTTCATTATAAACCTGCCTCTTCTATTTTTGTTAGAATAGAACTTTAACTTTTTTATAAGCCATCTGAGCTTGTCATTTGTGACAGCAGAGCCATCTGCAGCCTGTTCTGTGCCCTCTGGTCTTTCCCCCAAATTCACTAGCTCAGATAGAGTTTAATTTTGTTTCTATTACTACAGGCACAACTATGATACCAAGTTTTTTCCCCTGATCTTGGGACTCGGAATTGAATAAATTTTGTTTACAATCCCTGGCAAAGTATTCTTCTGGGGGAAGCAGATTATTTTAAAGTGTGTTGGGGTGTGTCACAGTTTATCTGAGGTATTGCTTCAGTCTGTCTGCGAGCTCTGGAGGACAATAGTGACTATGGTGTCAAGCATTCCTTGATATCCCTGTAAAGCAAAGGACTACAGACCAATAAAAACATAGACCACAGTATAATTATCTGTTTGTTTGTTTATTTATTTTAAAAGCAGCTTCACAGCATGCAATCTTTGATGATACCTTGTGACATCTTGAGGTTGTCTAATTATTTTGGCACAGTAGCAGCTGTTGGCCAGGTCTCTGTGAAGCTCTGCAGTCAGCTGAGCAGTACTAAACACTGGAAATGCTGACTCCCAGAAAGACCTGGGAGGAATTTAGGCCCTTGGAATATGGCTACCAGTGCTGATACCATCATCCAGATTTTTCTGGCCTGTGCTATTATTTTTCAGGTTCTCCTTTTGTTATTTCATGTGGGTCTAGAATATCTAAGTAAATCTCTTTCATCTTTTCTCTTTAACCTCTTAAAAGGTAAACCTCTTTGTCTGTCAGACCTCAGCCTTCTATTATGAAAGAATCCTCTTAAATGTATGTCTGAGTTCAAGATTTTTTTTGTGATTTTTGTACCTTAAATGCTGAGTTCAAAGATGTAACCTGCAAGGCCATTTTCATGTTTCCTGAGGCATAGAAATGGTCCCCTGCTAGGTATGAAACAGCAAATTCTTTTCTAATGTAGAAAAGAAACTATAGGGGGAAAAATGGTGATTGTTGATTCCTTTTCTAAATGAACATAATACATGAATTCTTACATATTTTCTGTGATATGTATACCAATAATCACTTTTAACTATTTTTTTCTGTTTCTTTTAGTTTGAATATTAGGAAAAATTCCTTCACAGAAAGGGTTGCCAGGCATTGGAAGAGGCTGCTCTGGGAAGTGGTGGAGTCATCATCCCTGAAGGTATTTAGAAAATATGTAGATATGGCACTTAGGGGCATGGTTTAGTGGTGGATTTGGCAGTGTTAGGGTAAGGGTTGGATTTAGAGGTCTTTTCCAATCTTATTGATTTTATAGTAGTACTTAAAGAGCTGGCCTTGCAGCCCTTCTTTTTATTGTAATGGTGCCACAGGTTAAAATTGAGATTATAGTGATTTACTGTTAGGCACGTGGAAACTTTTGGATGGTGAACATAGCACTCTGAATTTAATTTGGATTACTGGGTTGGTAATGTTTTTAAGTTTTGTTGCTGCAGTGAGCTCATTTAAGGTAAACAAAAACTCCTTTTTTTTCCCCCACAACCCAGAATAAGGCTACGAGAAGAATTTAAACCAAGACATGCAAAATGTGGCCTCAGGCTTACTATTTAGTGTATGTGTCTATTTTATTTGCAGTTAAATACGTGGTAGGTTATTAACAACATTCTCTGGAAAGCTAAGTTGGAGACAGACTTGTATTCTTGGATTTCAGCTACTTCTTTCAGTTATCAAAGCATACAAATGAGAGTAATTTCAAAGGAGTTTTTCATCTAGATATCTCTTAAAAAGAAAAGCTAAAATGCAGCCAGAAAATACAGGAGGAGAAATTCCACCTTATATCAGGATTATGAGCATGGGAAAACTCACCTATTATGAAGTTGCAGTTCTGTGTTTTGTGTCATGTGCTTCCTTTGGCCTGGTGATCTTTTTTTTTTCTTTGTGGTGGGAGGTAGGGGCATTTGTTTTGTGGGGTGTTTTAAGGGTTACCTGAAGTCTCTGGAGAACAGAAAGAAATAGAAATTCCCTGCTCTTTTTAGTTTCCTTTTTTTTTCAAGATACTATTATCTGTCACAGTGAAAAAACACAGCTCTACAGCCTTTCTACTTCCAAAGTCGGTTCAGTACAGATGAAGATCTTCCAGCAGTCATAAAATCAATCTTTTTTACTAATATTAAGGACTATTGTAGATATTGGTTCATCTTTGACTACATCTGTTTGTAACTTCTCCCCTGATACACCTAGTCCATCTCCTAAAGGAAAACAGAGGTGGACATTTACACTGCTGGTCTCCAGTTGTCCTCTTTCCTTCCTTCTCTTCCCCAGTTTGCAACCATTGAGAAATTTGCCATATTTTTAACCTGACAGCACACGTTCCAGAGGTGCTACATTTTTATAGATATTGTGAGGGTGTAGTTAAAAAGGAGAGAGGGCACAAGACAGCCATCATTACCATCTTTTCTCAAGAAAGTGACTGCAGCAGGAGCTCACCTCAGTAAGACAGGGAAGTAGCCATGCTCAGAGGATTTTTATTTTTATTCAGTGAATCATGTAGGTCAATGCTCTCTAATGATGGCAAAATAGAAGCACAATTATGAGATGGAGATGTAGAGTATGTGCCTGCAACTCACTCAACTCTTCTGCTTATCTTTTCCTAACTCTCTGCCTTACCTTTGGTGCTGCTGAGTTTTGGAAACCTGTCATACCAAATTCTGATAAGAGGTGTTGGAACTGTGCTGATTCTGAAATTGGCATATAATAGAATTTTGGGGGTTTTTAAGAGGTTGAGATTTTTCTGGGCAGCACCTTTTGTAGTTGGTTAAAGTAACAGGAGTTGACCAGCTGAATGTACACCAGTTGGCAGGTGAGTTGCTGGGCATCTGGTGGTTCATGTTTGCAGTAGACTGCAGCCTGATCTTGATGAGATTGCTAAATCTTAAACACACAAATAGTGCTGTTAAATTTTCCCTATTTTTAAATATATATTTTTTTTAATTTTTGGAAATCTTTTAGGATGACCTACAAGCTCTGAAGCAAGAGTCTGAGGGAGAACTGGTAGTTACTGGTTTTCATTCTGCAATGTGGATTCACAATCATATATGATCTTTCTTATCCCTCCATATTGTAAGATTATATTCATGATAGAAGGTTTGAACTGATTTCTTAGGCTGCACAAGGTTATAAACATATGAATTAAAATAATGTGTTGCTAGTAGATTTCTCACCTGTGTTTATTGGCACTTTTTCTTAGTGATTAAATGATGTTGTGATGTACTATGCAATTCTACCAACTGTCATTCAGTGTATATCCAGATATTACGACACAAAATGGTGAATATTGGCAAGATAATTTCAGAAATTCTATAAACCTAAGGAAAAAAACCCATGGTTTATTTTTTAAATTTCTCTAAAGGCTTTATTTAGGTCGCTCCTTAACTGGTTTGCTTATTCCTTCTAATTGTACAGGAGATTTTGGGGCCACTTTAGAGCATCTGATCTGACTATCACAGCTTTAGATGTCAATGAAACAAGCACTTTAATCCATTTAATCCATATTTAAAATATTAGTTCCATACTTCTACTTGAATCATCAGAGAAACTCAGCCACGCCAGAATTCAGGTAATGCCTGCAAGTTCTTCTGCCCAGATTGTTCTTTGTGTAAAACAGATCATGTTTAATTTCCCATGAAATAAAGTTTTACTATTATGGTTGGCTGTGATGAGATTACAAGGAGAAATAGGGGGTGAAAGGAATGAAATTCAATTTATTTTCCAAGGTGTTGTAATATATCACACCTTCTATCTGTTTTGTGTGATCTAGAGGAAAAATAATTTCATTTCAGTCAAACAATTCAGGAGGACTCTGAAAAAGTCTTTGCAACAAACAGTTGGGGAAAAACAACTTAAATGTTTCAGTAATAAATAGCTCAGAATAGCTAATTCACTTCACTGTGTCTGACAACAGACCCCCAAAAATTTCAGTGCATATTTGGAAATGGGACTGAAGAAAATGCTATTCACAAAGTGCATCATGTTTTGTCACATGAAGCTATTGCAGAAAACTGATAATGTGCTGAAGATGCTGAACTCCACCATGTGTGCATGTGACTGGAATTGTTCATGTTCTGAAGGACTTGTTGGTAACTACAGGAAGAGAATGTACAGAGAGGAAAACGTTTGGACTTAAATTCTGGAGACTCCCAAATAATTCATAATGTTGGCAATAGCTTGCATATTGTATTTATCCAGCAGAATAAGTATGATAGGGAGGACAGGAATTGCAGATTAGGCTGTAAAACAGTTGGGTGATTGCAGAGGCCTTTACATTTGTAATTTAGTTTTGAACTCAAAGATATTTGAATAATTCAGGGTAAAGAAAAAGGTTGTAAAACTGAGAGTATGATCTAGAAAGAGGTCAAACTGTGTAACCTGAGTCTGTCTTTCTCTGATGGCTTCTCACAGGCAAGCTTACAAAAAATATACTGTGAAATTGAGGTGAAAGTTCTTTTATAGGAACCTTTCTTTGCTTGCAAACTTTTTTCACTAATCCTTAGTGAATATTTGACTTTAAGTTTTTTTGAACACAAAGCATTGTTCCTTTACTCTTAAGCTTTGCTGGGTTCTTGAAAAAGTTGGGCTCTGCAAATTCTAGGAACCAGTCGAACCTCTTGCCTCAACTTCATCTTTCAGTTTGAAAAAAAATCTGTTTATTACCATTCAAGAGGAAGACACATGAATGTAAGCAGATAAAACAAGAGCTTGGAATGAATATCTAAGATAATTGTAGTTTTGGAGGAAATTTGGACTTACTCATAAAAATGTAAAGTTGCATGAAGAATAATGAATTTTGAATACAGAGTGGGTTGGAAGGTGAGGTGCTGGAGAACTTCAAATAACCTGGCTGTATACATTTAATAGCAATATGGTGTCCAAATATATTGTTATTAAATTTTCTGATTCAATCTCTATTACATGGAGGATATTTATTTAGATACATGTGATTTTGCTTAGAGAGGAATAAAATGCTTTAAGGATATTTTGCTTATTTTATACACACTTTGATATGTTTTATGACTCGTATATAGACTGGTTCCATGCACCAAGCTAGGTCATGGCAAGAATAAGAATTTTAGGAATATGGAACATATTATGTGGAAATAAAGAACCAAGATTCTAACCCATTATCTGTATAACATCTTTATGACACAACACAAGCTGCATTTAGTAGTTAACTTTTTTTTTGAAGCTATTTAACTTATGTGGTCATAGCTATTGGACTGTAGAAACTGGAATTAGCAATGGACAAATTGTCTACTGCTACAGAAGGAGATATATCCCACTATAGCCTCTCTTGGGAAACATAAAACAAACATATCCTGATGCAGCTCAGTAAGTAGAAAGAATTTCATGGTCCAGTAAATCTTATAGATCATGATTAAAGGTCCGAGTGCTACTGAAAATAATTTGAGGGAAGAAGTATAATTAGTGTATTATATTCCAAATATGACTTTAAAAAAAAAATAATGAAGTAAATTTACCTGCTGAGACTGAGGCCAGTCCCTGCAAATGTACACTCAAACTGTGTACCACAACTAGTAGTGAACCCTGGCCATAACTCAGGCTTCCAACTATCAGTCAATGACTGCTGACTTTATGCTTCTACTTTTCTACCTGTGGGAAGATCAGTTGGGTGTGTCTCCTCTGTTTAGTCCCCTGGTTTTCAAAAAAGTACAAGAAATGAAGGGGAACTCCTCTTCAGTAACTGTAGACAATTACAGTGCTTTGTCTGCATCTGAGTGAGCACAGCTCATCCTTAGCTGTTTTTTTAGTTAGCAATTCCCACATCTTTTAGATAACATAAATCATGTCCTGAGGGGTCGTCTTTCCCTCCCTTGTCATTCCAGACTGCTTTTTGGGGTTAAAGTCAGGCAGAAATACCTATATTTTGTCATTCTTAATCTCTCCCAAAAGCTGTGTCAGGCTGTCAAGACCAGATTGTAAATTCTGCTTTGGAGAAGACAGCGAAAAGCTGCCAGGCTGCAGCTGTGCCCATGGCTGGGTGCATGGGACTTGGGACACTTCTGTTTCACAGGCACATGACCTGCTCCTTTGTGCTTGGAGATGTCACTGCAGCCTCACAGGCCACTCAAAAAAGGAGTTGGAGCCAAGCTGAGGTCCTGCTCCTGGACTGGCTCACCCTCTGAGCTGTATCCTAAAGTTATGAGAAGGAAAAGTTAATGTAGCCTTGAAGTAGTTGAAGCAGTTTGCTTGTTGATGTAGCAGATATCTCCATGCAGAGTCTGCTCACCTTTGCTTTCAGTAAAACAAACCACATCCAGGTTACACACTAATACAATTAACGGGAATTAGAGAGGAACTTGCAAAGGGGGTTGGAACCAATTTCCCTGATTTTTTTTTTAATAGTCCCATCTAAGAAGGGAAGCCTTATAGGTGACACAGAGCTGAGAGAGATCACAGACATGGGAGGGAAAAGGTGACTTAGAGTATCTGGAAAATCCCAGGCAGAATAATCAGGAACCTACTCTCATTCTCACTCACATTTCAGAATGGGTTTTTCTCCCCAGTATCAGAACAGCTGGTTGCACACTTGCATAGGGATTTACTGAATCCAGACTGGCTGACTGGTTGTTTGTATGAGTAGATGGATATCAAGGATTCTAAAGTACAGGTTTCCTGTGGTTCTGTCTGTTAACACAGAGGAGACACATAAGCCCACTTTTCTCACTTCCACATTTTGCCAGACTCCTCAATGGGAAGAAAAAATTAACTGAAATACATGAACATCTTCAAATGTAATGCAGTCAGTAATAAAATATGCTATGTGAGGTAATTCATTATAAAAGCACGATTAAAGAAGACTTTAATAATTGTAAGTTTTGTGAAGTATCGAGTACACTGCTGTTCATGAGAGACATTTTGAAAGTCTGATGGGCAGAAAGGTTCTGTTAAAATTGCTCTTGTTAGAAAATTAGAATAAAGCTGATTTGGAAATTTGAGAATTCATATTTGCAGAATCTAGCAAATCAAGAATTAAAATCTTTGCTTAGTAGCGGAGTGACCCACAGTCACAGCTATTTTAGTGCCTCTCACAATGAACAGCTTAATGGGGATATAGACTGTTCGTCACAATTCTTTTCCTGTAGTATTTCATAATGCTCAAATTTATAAGCATTTAAGCTAAATGAGCTCTGACTTAAGTGTCATCCTTACAAGAGACCTGTTCTGTCTTTGGAGGATTACAGTACTTAAAGTTCCCAAAAGGGGTCTAAAACATATTGCCAGACTCATGATCTAGAAAGGTTCTGTAGTGTTCAGAGTTTCTAGATGTTTCTGTGCTCCTTTGTCATTGCACATTTGCAATCTGCCCAGTCATAAGGATACTGTCTGTAAAGAGTCAAAACAAAGGAAAGATAGTGTTCAAAAGTGAAGTTTTTTTCTTGTGAAGGCCTGTTCAGCTGCTTCTACAGGCTCTGCAGAAGTCCACAGTAAATTTCAACTACAACACCTGCAGGGATTTAATCAATGGCTTAAAGTATTTATTTGTATACTTTTTGTAGGCACACAAGACATCCTAATGATTATTAAAATAAGTCTCTAGGAGTTTGATGTGCTCATAATATTTGTTCTTTTATCAGAGATCTAAGTAAACAAGTTAAGTCACAGATCTTAATACTGAGGCAATACTTGTGCTCAAAGACCATAGACTAATGTAAAAGTGTAAAACGTTAAAATGGAGCTCCACTTCTCAACTTCATAATATATGATAGTTTGAGTGTACAGTAACAGATGGAAATGTATCTTGTAGTACCAAGGAAAGAGCTTCCTTCACATAAATGTGAGCAGACATGATGCAGAAGTGCAAATAAACCTCTTCCAAAATGTGTTACAGAATTCTTAGAAAGCCCAAAATATTCTGCTGAGAGGTTTATTACCATACAGCTGGTTCCACAGACTCTGTGTAAAAAGTAGATTTGGGCTCACTGAGAAACTCAGCATTCTGTTATAATAATGGATCTACAGTACAAATATTTCTCCACTGGTAGGGCTTTGTAGTAAACTATGTACAAAATTGATATGCCATCTGATACATCAGTAGACTTTGGTGAACTAATACCTATACATGAGAAATAATTTGCTACCTGCTCTAAAACCCATAATCAGACCCATTGGCTGTGTGAAGCTCTAAAGTTCCTAAACCTTCCTAAAGGAAAAGACTTTAAAAACACCTGCAGGTGGTAAATGCAATCAGATGCTCTGTGTGGATTCAGCACATAATTCCCCCAAGGAAACAGATGAAATCATTACACTGAGTGGCTGTATCCTTGAAAAGTACTGTTGGTAATTGAACTATTCCAAACACTCTGCCACAAAAAATGCACCTTTCAGATGTCAAATCCTTCTCTATCAAGGAGTGTACGTGATCTGCTGGCTCAAGTCATGGCAGGGTTTTGATGTGGCTGAAGAAGACATTTGATCCAGTTTTCAGTGGATGTTGTGTGAGCATTTATTTTTATTTATAGCTAGGCAACATTAACCAAGAGCTTCAGAAATCTAATATTCCCTTTTACAAGGAACTTTTCACCTTTCTCTTGCCAGTGTAAAGAAGATAAGTCATAACAGGCCTGGAATGCTGTAACTTTTTAACAGTGAAGGGGAGAAACCTATTCAGTAAAGACAATCTCTAATTGAGCCTGGTTACTATTGCCTATAAACAAGCACAAATATTGCCTGGTTTTCAAAGGATGTTTTGATAAAGCAGGACAGCTAGCTAAAAGGAGAATGTGGAAACAAAAATGATCAGCTTGAAAAGAGGCAAAATTCCATGGTCCATGCATTGCATTTAGTAGGGATGTGTCAGGGAACCTCTACCACAGAAAGCTGGAGGAGCTGGCACACAAAGCTGGAAAGAGAGCTTTCAGCAAATCCAAATCAGAGTGGTACTGTACTGATGAAAAACAAAATGTTTGGTAGAAACTTTTAAGAGAGGGGAAATAAATCTGGCCAAATACCAGACTTATTATGGTATCAGTTGTTTGCAGCACTTCTGAGAGGAAAAAAACCCAAACAAGACCTTAAGAAAAAGCTCCTTGGAAATCGGTTAATTAGAATATTGCATTGACCAGAAGTAGGTTTTGTACAGCTTATTTCATATTGCCTATGATCCAGCAGTTTCAAACAGTTTGCACTATATAGAAGACTTCAATAATTCTGAAAATTTTAACCAACTTAGAACTACTGGGGATTAAAAGAGAAATCAGTGAGTAATTAACTTATGCTAGGCACAAAAGCAGTAAGATTAGTCTAAAGAGCAACATTTTAACTAATGGTAAATTACTGTCAGGTGTCCTTGCTGAGGAAAGGATGGTACAAGACCTATACTACACTGCCTATACAGTGACTATTCATAAGGTCAATTTGAACATCAGAAATAAGTTTCAAGACACAGCAAGATTCTGTATGAGGCTTCCAAGACGAATTTAAGCAGACCAGAAAAAAACTACGTTTCTTTATGGAGCTAAGAAAGTTTGTGGAAGGGATTATATTTTGAGGAATCATACTAACCACTGCCTAAAGCAATGGGTCTCTGGCCACAA
Organism: Leptocoma aspasia; assembly: GCA_013399835.1. NCBI lineage: Eukaryota > Metazoa > Chordata > Aves > Passeriformes > Nectariniidae > Leptocoma > Leptocoma aspasia. The sequence goes on from VXAX01003853.1 coordinate 667,642, forward strand.
AAGTAATTTTCACAATGCTCAAGGATTGGGAGGGGAGTACCTAACAGTGATTGGTGACTCCTCATTATTTCAAGGGCTCACTTGGTAAAGAGATGCTGCTCTTTAGCACTGTTGGCTCCCTGCAGATCACCTACCAAGCATTTTCCCAGGCTTCCCAGAAGATCCAGTCCTTGTATTTTCCCACAGGCAACTTGGAGTTCTGGCAGCTCGGCCACAGTGTGGCTGTGGATGCCCCAGGCTGCCCTTGGGTCTTAAGCAGTCCATTTCCATTAATTGGAATGGTGGTATTTTCCCAAAGCAGGTATGTTTTGGTTGTTGAAGCTGAATTACTGAAGATATAAGTAAATCTAAAACAATTTTGAAAGCTGAAACTTTTTGGAGTTTCTTTTTTTTTTCTCTTCTAAAAGAAATACCTGGTGTCTTTGCCAATGGCAGGAGGACGGGGACTCGATGATCTTTAACATCTCTTCCAACCCAAACCATGTGATGCCCCACTGTGACAGTGGGTCATGGCTCTCCAACAGCAGTCATTACCCTTGACTCTTGAGTTTTTCTCTCAGGAAATATTTCTGTCTTGATAGGTTAACCTTAAGCTCCTAATTACTATGAATATGTGATTTGTGGGATTTTACGTTTCCAGTCCCAAAGTATACAGGTTTCCTGTGGTACATAGGTCTGTCACAGGAAGTTTCTGTATGGAAAGGACAATTTAGAAGGGAAGACTACACTGCTGGTGAGGGGAATCTTGCATTTTGAGGGTGCGGAATGGGAAAACAGAATACTGAGCAGTCACAAGGTAAAATCAACTCCACTGAGAGAGCTGGGAAAAAGCTTATATGCAGCTGTCTTCCATTTGCCTGCAGTTTTTAATTAGCCTAAGTTTTCAGGAACTAAATTTAATTTCTAGATTGAGTGAAATGAGATTTTGTGCTGGTCTTGGCTGGAAAACAGCTAGTTCTTGGTGTGTGATACTGTGCTGTGTTTTGCATTCAGTATGAGAATAATGTTGATAGCCCAGTGATGTTTCAGTTGTTGCTGAGCAGAGTTTACCCTAAGTCAAGGACATCTCAGTGTCTCATACTCTGCCAGTGAGCAGGTGTACAAGGGAGCAAAGCCAGGACAGGTGACCTGAACTGCCCAAAGGGACATTCCACACCACAGAACATCATGCCCAGTACATGAAATGGGCTGGGGTTAAAATATGACAGATTTATTTTGATTTTTTGTTTCCAAAATGCCAGGAGTCTATGGCAGACTTGAGAAAGGAAGAAGATTCAGAGAGGACAACACATAGGAGTGGCATTTGAGTAATATAAAAAGGAATGAGTGTGTGGCATCCTATGTAATAGAGTTAAACTTGCTGATCAGAAAATGGACAAAGCTGTACAAGGAAAAACGAGTGGAAACCAAGGCTGAAGAACAACCATATTAAAAAAGTAATTGATTGGGGTGGAGTGGATGAGGAACCTAACCTTCATCAGAAAAAATCTTAAAAGAAACTCCTCCATACTAGATAGCAAAAGTAGAAGAAATAGAAGCCACAGGTAAAACGTGTATCAGACAATTTTTTCAGCTGCTTTTGTGTTTGCTTCTATTAAAGTTAGAAACCATCACAGGCCTTGCAGCTCCCCCGTGTGTTTATTCCTCTCTCACAAGCTCAGCCTGCTCAGCACATTTGCAGCTTTGAGTTATCCCACATACAGCATTAGATGGTCAAACTGGAATTGCAACCTTATTTATTTTTAATAAACAGTGAATATGAGTGGTACTGAAGAGTGGGGGCAAAAAGGACTTCTCTTTACAGGAGAGATGAATACTGAGAAGACCATTAGGACGAGGGTGTTTCAGTGGTGCAAACACGGGGTCGATGCCTGGCAGGCTCACACTGTTTGCTTTTCTGTTATGAACTTCCTCTGTGACCTTTACCAAAAGACTCCCTTTGTGCATCTGTTCAGCAAATGTAAAATGGGAGTAAGCGTATTTCCCTACTTCCAGAGGTAAAATGAAAGCCATATGGGTCTTGATTTTTATGGTTTTATGAACTATACAAATTGACAAGGTCCAAGGGAATGTCCTGAAGTTGTGTCAGGGGAGGTTTAGGTTGGATATTAGGAAAAAAGTTCTTCACCCAGAGGGTGGTTGGGCACTGAAACACGCTCCCCAGGGCAGTGGTCACAGCACCAGCCTGACCAGCCAGAGTTCAAGAAGTTGAGACAATGCTCTCAGGCACAGGGTGTGACTCTTGGGGCTGTTCTGTGCAGGGCTGGGAGTTGAACTCTATGAACTTGATCCTTGGGGTCCCTTTCAACTCATCATATTCTGTGATTCTATGATATAGATTAAAAAAAGAAATAAATTTAAAGAAAAAGTGAAGGAGCAGAATTACAGCATCCTTACTTCTGAGCTATTTATGGTTCTTCTGCTTTTGAATCCTCTTGGTGAGTTCCTAAATATTAGTAGGCATTAGGTGTTGCTTTGGGCCACGAGCACGTGTAGTACATACTTCCAGCGTTACCACCCCGTCCATTTCTCTGTGGCTAACACAAACTCTAACAGATGAGCCCAGTCTTGAAGGATTAAATACGAGCAGCTCTCTCTGCACAGTTTTTATCTCTTGCAGACCTGGATCGCTCCCTGTCCCCTCTCCGGGCCGCCCCTGCCTGGGAAGCGCTCCGTGGGCACGGCGACTTTGGGATGTCACTTGTGTGCGGAGGGGATGTCACTGGTGTGCGGAGGGGATGTCACTCGTGTGTGGAGAGCCCCATCCCGCGGCCAAGTAGCGTTTCTGCAGCCAAGCTCTGCGTGTTTCGTGGAAAAGGCACGGAGCGTTTCTCCGGGGATAACGGGAGGCTGAGCGGCAGCGCGGGGTGACGGCTCTGCCGGCTCACCAGAGACCACCCAGGGCAGAGAGACATCCTGGAGGAAGGACCTGGACCTACTCTTGTTTGCAGCAAAAGAAAAAATAGAAATTAGAAAAGGGATTTGACCTACATTGAGTCTGACCTGTGTATAAATTGGAAAACAAAAAGCTCGGATGGAATTTTGAGCAACCTGGTCTAGTGGAAGGTGTTTCTGCAGGGGACTGGAACTAGATTGCCTTTAAAGTACCCTCCAATCCAAACCATTCAATGATTCCATGATATTTCTAATGATTAAGCATGATTAAAATACCTGTCACTTTATGAAAACACTTATTTATTATACAGGATCATTACTTCAGTATTTAATAATTCAGGCCTCATGCAAGTCTATTTCAGGCCTAACCACCCGAAGTGGTGTGTCATAAGTGTTTAAAGAATGTGACATATAGCTGAATTCCAAATTTAAAATGATTACCGAGCAAATTCTGCTCTTGACAATTAAGCCAATGGTGAATCCAATTAAGAATGGTTGTGCAGTCTCTTCATAAGGAATTCTTGTTACTGCTGTGTTTGTTGGGTCAAATGCTGACATTTGCTAGCAAATTATCTCTGTCAAGCTATACCAAAATTATTATTGTCACTGTTGTATTGTCAGGCATATTCTGCTGCTCTTCCCTGCCTTGCTCACCCCATTCACAGGCCTCTTTGCTTATGCTGCAGTATTTATGCAAAGTGTTACTACTTCACTCTTTCATCTTGGTGAGAACTGAACATTGGATTCTCAAATGTAGCTTTGAATGTGTCACCCCAATCCTTCATAATAATTAAATTCTCAAATGGTACAGCATCTACTAAGAATTGCAAGTTCATTAGCAATCTGAAACACCTCCCCCCAGTTCCAGCAAGCAGGCTTTGGAGTGTCATCCTCCAGACTTTTCATCTCCAAATTTGTTTTCATGTAAAAATAGCTTCTAAACCCAGCTCGTGACCAGCTTTGATTGTTTTTCTTGTTTGTGTTACATAAAATTAATTTCCACTGTAAGTGTTACTTAATGCATGATGAGGTTTAACCTAAAACTTCAGAATTCTGTCTTTTTTCATAGATAGTTGGAAGAAGAATGCTCGGTGAAGGTAAACTTTACATACTGCCAGCCCAACCACAGTGGCTGGCACTGCACTTTTTGCAGTGATGTTGGAAGTGTAACTCGGGGTGTTCTTCCCAGCAGCAGAACACTGCTGTGCAAGCACAGCAGAGAGAAATTCTGGTGAACAAGTGAAAATGAGCAGCTGCAGCAGAGGTACATGGGGAAGGCAGGAACGTGTGAGCTGGCTTTGCTGCTGGTTAAAGGAGTGCTGCTGAAGCACCCACTGAAAGAAAACCTGGTTCACTGCCAGTGTGTGCAAAGGGGTGAGCCCAGCAACCAGGAAAGACCATTCCCAAGATACTTCTGGCACTGTGTTTGACTTGGTTACGTTGAGAACACTGTGAGCCTCTGATCTGAGACATGAGCTACTCCTCTGCTTGAAATGGTTTTGTGCCTTGGTATCTCTCCAAATGAATTAACACTCAATAGAAGCCTTATTAAAGTGAAAATATGAACAATTTCCACCTAAGTTATAATTCTATTCAAGGAAATAGAAATCTAAGGCCATGATTTGGGAGAGGATTGTAGAGGCAGTATGAAAATGCTTCTCATTTAACTACCTTGCAAATCTGGTGTTTGGACAAAATGGAGAAACCGCTGCAAAGTAAAGAGAGACCAAGAGGAAGCTTGAATCTGGTTTTGTCTTACCCTTTTATTTCAGTCTGACTAATGTCCCAAAAGCTCTGTAACCTACCCTAAAACCGTTCAGGCTTCTTATTCCTGTGTAAGTGCTGGCAAGCTTTACTGTGCCAAGCATTCCACCTCAAACTTGGACCTCAAAGGTCTCAAGGATGAAGCTCTACTTAGTGGCCAGGAGTGATTCCGACACTATGAGACAAGGAAGAAAAATTTCTTACCAGCAGGAATTAGCCGTCAGGACAGGGAAGGAAGAAATAAAGGAATTTTTTTGAAGGATGAAAATACTGTTCTGTTTCTAACAAAGGGGAAAAGCGAAAAGCTTGTTTATATAAAGAAGAAACACATCAAAAACTGTTTTAGTCTCTCTTAATCCCCTAAAAATTATCCTGAATAAAGCCTGTATTTCCACAAGATAATAAATAATTTTCCACAAAATAATAAAGTCTTAGTGTGGAGCTCCAGGGTCATTTGGATTGTGTAATTGCCCCTTAACCATGGTTTTTATGGGTCTAACATCCACACAACCGAGATTCCAGTACCTAAATAGTCAGATAATGTAGTTTGTCTTGTTCCCCTTGATTCCCATCGCAGGGAGTGCAGAACAACCAAGGGTAAGTGGTTGCAATAGGGTCTGGCTCTGAGGCACCTCCTCTGTCACTGGTGGCTGGAGCACCCAGGTACAGTCAGCACCTGAAGCACTGTGAAGTGTCTCATGAAATTACAGTGTCTCTCTTTGTCTAACATGGGCATTACAGCCTTTTAAAAAAAAGACACGCCCCACCCCAAAACAGGAATGGCGTATGAGTTATGTTAAACTCATAACTACAAAATCCTTTACCTTCCCCTGCACAGACAGCAGGGTTAATAAGACGGAAAATTCAGCAGCTGCTTCACAGGAAAGAGAGCTGAACAATAGCTCCACACTGCAGGCTTTGCTTTTTAAGCCAACATGTACAGAGCTATTGCAGAGCACCAGTTGAAAACTGTGAAAGAACTGGTATTTCACTAGAAAATGTCAGTTCAACAAAATCTAATGCTATGTGAGAAGAGAAGGCTATTTTTAGAATATTGTCACAGAAGTTAATTATCAAATCTACCTAGGGAACGTGGATTTCTTAATGCTGTTGTTCTAATAAGTACCTTAATTTGCCTGAACTCCCCACTTGTAATGATTCTGTTCTTGGAAAGCTATGACTTGTCTCTTTTTTTTTTTTTTTTTTTTTTTTTTTTTTTTTTTGTTTTGAAAAAAAAA
>VXAX01003853.1:673554-704754 GCA_013399835.1 Leptocoma aspasia
CTTTGAAAGCTTTGACTTTTTTTTTTTTTTTTTTTTTTTTTTTTTTACTTACTTACTTTTGATTTGAAGATAAAAGGATATTTCATCAGATCTCCCTTTCAAGCAAAAACTTTTATGTTTTAACAAGCTCTGCTGCCTGTAACGTTGCATCTAAGGTACCACTCAAATCAATTCCTTTTCCTTGCATGGCCAGGGACTTAGTTTATTAAAACTTTCAAGGTGTTTCAAAATGTGTCCTGAATATCTTGGAATATGGCTCTGACAATATTTGTTTTTGCACTGAACTAATTTTTTTCAAAGTGAAGTCAAGTACCCCTAATGTTCAAGAAAATTCTGCACCTTAAGCCTGCTCCAGTGTTCCTTGCTGGGAAGTCTCTGGAGGATCCAGACTACTGCTGGATTGAGTGCTGGGCCAGTGCTACCCTTAAAAACCAGCCCCTTCCCCTTCCCATGCTGCCTGTTCTAAAGGCTGATGCAAGTGTTCTCACAGAGGAGAGAAGGGAAATTTCTGACAGTGTTATAATCCATTTTGCACTCCTAAAGTTCTGCTAAAAGTATTTCTGAGAGAGCCTTGGATATCTGTCTGGTAGCATTTTTGTCTTACCATGGAAACACACAAGCTATTAAACACCTTTCTAGACTTTAAAAAAGCTTTATTCCATGCAGTTCTAGCTTGATAGGTTAATTATACTATTTACTTTTGATAATGCAGGAAATCAGAAGAAAAATATTTGTCTATACTTCATAAGCTTCAATGAATTTTGTTTTATTTATACCTTTTTTTTTTTTAATATCATGACAGAACCAAAATATCATCTTTTTGTGAACTGCTACTGGAAATTATTTGGAGCTTGATTTTCTCCTTTTTATAGTAAAAGGTTATTTTGATTGCATACCATCCAACTTTCCTATTAAAAAAAAGCACACAAAATATTTGAATTAGTAGAGAAAAATCTCCAGTTTCATAAACAGTATTGTCATGAGCAGCTGGCATTGTTTAGTAACAACAATAGCAGCCACAAAAAATAAAATTTTTCCATTCATCTTTGCTAATCAGTTATTTGCCCTTCAGCTGCCAAACTTTGCTGCATGTGTTAGTTCAGCTGTTGACAAATGCTCTATGCTGGCATGTAAATATATTCTCTTGAGCAAATAAAGCTGCTCTGACTGTTGGTCTGAGAAGATAGGAGGCTGCCTTTGATCACAGTGTGGCTGTTTCATAAAGGTCAAAATAAAAAGAAAGTGTGAGAATTCAGCAGTTTTCCTCTCAGCTCTGTGGAAGCATTTAACCACCCAAACATTGCAGGTTGCAGCTATTCTGCTTTTCCAACTTCTGTTTCCAGTCAGAGGCGGTGATTTGAAAATGCAGAGTTCCCTTTTGTCCTGCCATCTGCTAATACGACCACAAGGTTCATTGAGGTATATCAGTGTATAGCTACAGGTGTAAAGAGTAGCTCAGTTTACAGTCCTGAAATAATAACAATTTTCACTGGTAACATTAAGCAGCATTTCTTGCTCTTGTTCATTTGTTGCATCTCTTACAATCCCCTCTGCAACAAGAATCTCACAAATACTTTGGTGTTGCACACATGCACTTTTCCATGTTTTGACAGCCACTCTTTACGTTATTTTTTTTAAATAAGTGGCTATCAAATGACATCATGGTTTCTCGTTTTCAGCTTGTGTGCTGTTCTTGGCACGAAGATGAACAGAAAAGGCTGGAGAGATGTGCTGGCCATGCTTCTTGGCACAGGTTGTTTCCAGGATGCTCCCCAGCACCTCACTGCCTGCTGGAAGGACTTCTTGGTTATCATCTGCAACTGGAAGGCTGCTCTCCTCCTTCTTCTCTTCCTGACCATTATAAAGTTATCTTTCCTGCCGTCATGCCACTTCTAAAGGAATTGATTATGCCACATTAGCATACTCTGGAGAGTATGGTGAGGAACCAGAACACTTAGGGAATCCCAGTTGTTGGTGTATGGATATCTTGGATAGCAGGTAACTTGTTGCTGCCCAGTTAGATTGAAATTTCTCTTACCTCAACCAGACTAAGGTAACATGCAAGTGGCATTATTTATTTGCAACATCCAAAATGGATAACAGTTACAAATATTTATGGAAGGTGATGATGCATAATTGACTGTTATTGAGATGAAAATAATTAGAAATGTCTTTCTCCTTTTTAGGTAACTTGTTTGTCACACAGGGGGCAGTGTATTGTGGTACCTATTATACAATGTCTCTCCATGATTGAGCTTTTATAGGTGGATTTAATTTTTCACCTTCAAATGCATTCATTTTTCTCAAGGAGGAGATAAAGTTATTGTATTTATTAATTAAAAGAGCCCAAACAAACTATTACTTTCATTTGCCAATATCAGCATTACCCTGTTAGAATTTCAGCTGTGTTTCTCCTGTGTTTGACTCCCTGTTACAGAAAGAAATAATAACGATCTCTCCTCCTCCCTCAGTTTTTAACTGAAGAGTCTCAGATTCAGTACCAAGGGTAAAACCCTGAATCTTGTAGTTCACAGAACCCAGTACAAACATATAAATGGGAGATCTCATTACCAGCTTTTGACTGAGGTGAGACATGTTGGTAATTAGCCTCTCCGAGGAGCTTCAGACTGAGAGAAGCTGGCTGGCCCTTTCCCTTCAAGCTCACTAGAAGCAGCTCTTCAAATATGTATGTGGGTAGATTTTCAATGACTAATTGGACACACAGTTATTCTGAGACCATAATAATTATGGCAGTACATAAAGCTTCACACTCAAGTAAAACAGTGAATTTTGGGGATTCATTAAGTCAAATAACCAAGCAACAGTTTGTGAAGCCAACTGAGGCAAAAGTGAGTTGATTACAAGGAAAATGCTCCAACATTGTCCTGTTTTATTTTAAAAGCCTAGGCACAGTGATTAAACAGTATCAGTTCCTGCTTTGAAGACAAAGGTGTGACTACTCTTCGTGCCTTGCCATGCATGACAGGCACCCTCTGCCAGGGGTACCTGATGAATCAGGCAAATTGAGGAATGGGAGGGGAGGTTGTGTTTCCCCACATTTTAGACACAGCATGGCTGCATTAGGGAAGAAATTATGTTGTGCTTTGTGAAACAGGCCTGAAACAGAGGACAGGACTTGCATTGTGCAGTATACACATTTATACTCTGCTGGGGGTTTTGTTGTGAATGTGAACAGCACAATTATCTTACTAGTTTTTATTCCGTTTGTTTTCTTTTTTATTTATTTGCAAAAGAGATTTTGTCCTGTCTGTGCTTCATCAGTTAGGAGAGCGCTTGCAGTTGTCAGGCAATCTGTGTTTGTGCTCATCCTGGTGGCAGAGTTTGCCCAGGAAATAAATTCACCCTTAGTCATTGAACAGCATTTGTTGGTAATGATGCCTTCAGTTTTAGCTTTCCCATTTTTCAGATTCTGTACTACCTTAGTGTGTGACTCTGAATTTCATATAAAGTGCTAGCAAGTTCTCTTCACAGTTTAGTTAGACAAAACAATCCTTTTCCAGCCCGAGAACCAAGGACACCATTGCAGCTTCGGGCCCAAAAGGTATGAACAGCAAACTGAGGAGGGCAAACAGGGATGATGGGACTGAAGCTGTAATGGGACAGTTAACTCCAATATGGAAGTGGACCAAAACTTATAAAAGTGTGAAAATTCGTGACTCAGAGTCCATCTGGGGTCCATCTTGGGTAGAGCCACGGCTGGGCTCTTGTACTGCCCAAGGTGTATCCTTTGAAGGCCTTTTAATCAATACCTACTTCATTCCTTTAACTCTGTCTAGCCTCTGTTCCAGGTAGCCTCTCTAGGCACCAGTATGGTCTGGTGAAAACAAAAGAAATACTACAGGAGCTTATTCAAATTGGTTTTGGTCTCTTTTTTCCTCCCTAGCAATGCCTCTAATACTTGTTTGCTGCCTTTATTTCCTACCAGTCAACCAGTAAACTCCAGAGTCGTTCAACTGATAATTTTTTTTTCTTTTTCTCAACACTTTTTAAATAAAATACTTCTTGGTAAGAACAACAGAGTATGAAATTGTTGTTAAAGACAAGTATTAGAAAGGAATATGTCTGCATTTAGGTTTTGAGTGTAGATGTAAGTGAATGGTTATCAAGGGGTGCTTGTCTCCAAATACAAGCTCTTAAAAAACAAGGAACAACAAAGAAAAGGCAAGCACAAGGTAACTTTTATTGGAGGGGAATGGGGAGTTATCAGACAGGGAATGTGGAGGTGTGCAGGCTGAGTCATGCAGAGGAAAGCTTCTGGTACAGGAACTACAAAAACATTTGGGACAGGGGAGGTGATACTGGTAAGGAGAATAAGGAAATAAAGTGGGAAGATAGCCACTATTCAGATGATAGTGGCTTGATGTGAAGAATTAAATGGTTAAATTGACTTATTTCTGTCAGACACACTCTGATTCATGATCATGCAGGTAACTCAGGCAGAGCCATCACTCCCCAGACAGGGCTTGGGCACAGGCAGGCTGTGTGTTTGTGGCCTCAGCACACACCTACAGCTCCTCTGCAGCATCCTGAGAGAGGAAATTCACACCTTCAGGAAGGCCAGGACAGGGGCTGGGAATTACTCCTGTCCTGCTGTAACCTTGCACGGTTTTCTGCTCAGTTTTTAAAGGACTTCATTGCTACTTCAAGAGTGTTTTGTGTCCCATGTGCATAATTTCTCTGAAAGTGCTGTAAGGAAAAGAATCGTCACTAGAAAGAGAATGATACTCCTGTCAAAGAGAAAAATGCAGTGGGGATTTTTTTCTACTGTAATCAAGTCTGCTATATTAAATCACGTGGATGGGAGAGGGAAAAGAAAAAAAAATACTATGAAACTGAGTGTAAATATTTTATTCTTAAAAGTAAATCTAAAGCTCAAGTAATAAGCACTTAGGTACACTATATTATTTATTATTGTTTGATGCCTCTTTTGGGAAATAGCCCAAAAGAAAACACATCTCTAGCTTGCAGTTTCTAGCTTGCGGTTTATGCACTGTGTTCCCAGTGATTATTTTTCAGGGCATGAAGCTCTCATGTTTATTATGCACCCTAAAGCTTAAGCATACATATCATATCGAGTGCTGCCTCTGCTGGTTCAGCAGCCCTGAGAGATGTTCTGTGAACTCCATTAGGTTGCCAGGCTGAAACTAAATGGCAACTTCTAAAAATAAGCCTGGATGTGATATCACTAGAAACTGTAATAAAGACATAAGACAAAAACAAATTTGTCACATCCCTGTTATTAAATGCATGTACAAACCTGTTTAAAGCCCATTTGTGGGTAATTTGTTACCTAATGTCAACAAGGATCTATTATTAACTGTACTGATTCAAGGCCAATGTATTATGCATTCAAACAAATATCCTGGGTCTCAGAAGCATCCTGTAACATGTGTTACTATCTCTGAGATGCAAATATAAGTTCACCAGTGAAGAAGGTATTTCAAAGTTGTAAGGATTGATTTTCTGATAGTACTCTTCTATCAGATGAGCAGGATTTGACAATAAATGAAAGAAAAATGAAGATCTAGGCTGGAGATGACCATCCCAATCCATCCCTCTTAAAACAGACACTGAAATGTGTTCAGGCTGCAGTTACATATCTGGTACCAACTAAAGAGTAATTCAGAGCAGTCTTTTCTGGAAATAAACATAAAATTATATAAAATTATTTAGTACAAGAATAAACACTTATGACCAATATGTATTATACATTTTACTTCTTAGTGATATACTAGTGAAGTACTTCTTCAGCTGACAAACATATTAATAGAGTACGGTGAATCCATTCCTCTTTGACTACTTCTATATTTTTCCCAGTGTTGTTGAAATGCTGTGTGTTGGCTTGCTCTTAAAGGCACTAACAAAAAAAGTATTTTGATCAAACTGAAATTTCCTTTCAACTTGGTTTACAGAATAACGGTTAAAACTCAGTGCACATTTTAGTTTTTTGGAAATGAAATGGTTTGATGCACCTAAAATGATTTTATTTTGGCTTTTTAAAAGCTGTGGGTGGGTTCATCAGTTAATCTCAAATTTGGGGGTGGAGGGGATTTATTTCCTGGTACTAGACCAAAACACAATTTGAAAAACTTAAAATCCTTTGGAAGTAGTATTACTCTCTTAACACTGCATTTTGTATAAGGCAGGTCCCTGTGATTTTTTAAAGGGAAATTATTTTGCCAGTTTTTATGCTCCCACCCATCTAAAAAAAAACCAAGCCAAAATTAAAACACAGAACCAACAAATAAAAAAAAAAAACCACCCCAAACCCCTAAAAGTTACAAGCACCCTATATATTGAGCAGAAGGTTGCTCAGCTCTACAAGTTGGTATCCTGGAGACAGCAGGAAAGAATGCAAGATGCAGCAGTGGTGGCCACCTGCCTTTGAAAACACCTGGAAAGGCTTTAAATTATGACAATCTTCTTGATCATCTTACATCTGTTAAGTAGAGATTATGTGCATTTATGAAGTGGATGGATGTTTATTAGCAAGGCAAAATTTCTGATGGAATTACTGTCAGGCTCCGTCAACAAAACCTCCCCTCCTCACCCCTCTTTGCTGCCACAGGGAGAGGAATGCAGTTTTCATTTAGCGTTCTTTATAACCTCATAGATGACATTATGGGAGACAACCTGTGATTAATGAAGGAGCAGCCTGGCACGTGTCAGGGACTGATTCTCTGCTGTATGTGGAGAGCAGTGCCCCGTGGCAAAGCAGAACTGGAACAGAACCTTTATTAATGCAAAAGAATGGACCTTCTCTAAAAAAAACATTTACAGAACAAAGCTGCATGAAACTATCAGATACATTACTTGACAAAAATTTTATGGGCAATCAGTATGATTTTCAAACAAGCAAGAAATAATAAGAGTACAGAAACAGGTTTGACTTGTATGTTGTCTTGCTTGAAGAATTCTGCATGTATGGTCATATGTAACGTGCACTGCCTAAAAAGCCTTTGTGTTCCAGTAGCATAATCACCTCACTGAGTGTATTTTTCTGTATTTTTCAAAAGTTATGCTATCATTTTTAAGTAAATGAGAACCTAGTATGTTTTCAGGAAAAAAACTGTAACTTATTTGAAAAATAAAATAAAAAAACAACAACAAAAGGGTGTGTTCCATCCAGAAAGGTGATTCAGGCAGAGTGAGAAGAGACTATATTAAAAAGCTGAAGAATAGGTGATTAAGAAATAGGTACATCAACTGCAGTTAACAGTCATATTTGTTGGGATTGGTTATGTATTCACTAGTCTCCCATCAAATAAATGTGTCATTGGGAAAGGAATAGAAAAGAGATAAAGACATTTCAAATGTCATTTCACAAAGAAATAAGCAAAGGCAATGAAAGTAAATGCATTTTCATGTATTGGCAATTACTCAGGGCTGGAATCTTAAACCCACGTATGACCAAATTTGAAATGTAAGATGGGGAATCCAGGAGGTGTTTGTTCAACAATAAAATCACTTGATCTGGGGAAAAATTTCTCATTGCTTAGAAATATTTCATTATTTGGTGGACAAATGTTAAAAGACACCATGGGCCCACTTCAATTAGCATTTTAATGCTAGATAAACATAATATTCATTTGGCCTTTGGATTTCCAAATTGAAATCAGAGCAGAAGTGGGACAAAAGAAGGTGAATACACCCTGAATCAAGTGTGAAACTCTCCTTTGCCTTAACAAGACTTTCTTTGGGCAGATTTTATCTGCTGGCTCTTCATAAATGGAACAAGTAGCCTCCAGTCCCACCCATGATCTGAGTGTGAGAGGCTGTGATGGTGCCCAAGCACCTTCCAAGTTCAGCTGTCACTGAGGTGCTCTGAATTTCCACACAGATTCTTACAAAGCTCCTTTCTTTTTTCTCTGGCCTGGGTCTGACACTCTGAGGTTCTCCAAATTAGTTATTTCTCAGGCTCTCTGCTCTGTATCCATTCATTAAAGTTCAAAGAGAGCTGGAGACCTGAAATCCCTGGAAGTGTTGATGCTTGAAACTAGTAGCTCGATGTTGCTGAAAAATACATTTTGTTGTTGTTAAACACAGGCCTTTGGACTTTCCCATTCACAGGAGCTGCAAAATTTGTCCCCCCCAAAAAACAACAAAGAGATATGGAAGGAATTTGATGCTGAATGCAAACCTTTCCCCTCACAATTAATTAGGAAGAAGGGAACAACATTTCATTACCCTGGACAGTGCCTTGGGGCCGTCTGTCTGAGAGTCACAGCACATATGCATGCTGTGAATGCATCCAGCTCTACCTCTTCTGACACAAACCATTAACCAAAGTTCAGTTCTTGTGCAGTATCCATTAGGAAAATAAATTGATGAGGGGCTTCTTTGATGCAGTTGTCCTCTCTGTGACAGGTAACATGGGTACAACCACTTATCACTGCCTCACTGAAGAAGTTAGAAAAACCGGAGGAAGCAGAAGCAAAAACAGAAATGTTTTTTCCCTGTACAAGGTGGTCTCCATTTTAATCAAAAATATTTCTGAATTCTTTTTTTTTTTTCTCAGATTGAAAGTGTTTTTCTGGCTATTTTCATTGTTAAACCTCTCTCAATGATCTTTGAGAGGTCTTGGGAATCCATAGAGGTCTCAGCTAACTGGACACTGATGAATGTTTTCATTATTTTCAAGAAGGGCAGGAAGGAGGACGCTGGAAACTACAGGCCTGTCAGTCTCACTTCAGTGCCTGGTAAAGTTATGGAGAGGATTGTTCTGGGAAGAAGATTGTTTTTTAACACCTTAAAAAGCACAGGAAAGACAATGCAGTCATTCATCATAGTCAGTACAGCTTCATGAGGGGAAAGTCCTGCTTATCAAACCTGATTTCCTTTTATGACAGGGTAACCCACCTAACTGATCAAGGAAAGCCAGTTGATGTAATATATTTGGATTTCAGTAAAGCTTTTGATAGTGTCTCTCTCAGTATCCTGTACAAAATGTCCAGCCACCAGCTGGAAAAACAGACCATGTGATGGGTGAGCAGCTGACTCACAGATGGGGCGCAAAGGGTTACAGTGAATGGGGGGACATCAGAGTAGTGAGCTGTCACTAAGGGGGCTCCANCCTTACTGCAGTTACAATTTCCTTGTGAGGGGAAGAGGAGGTGCTCACCACTCTGCTCTGTGGTGACAGTGACAGGACCTGAGGGAATGGTCTGAAATTGTGTCAGGGGAGGTTTAGGTTGGATATCAGGAAAAATTTCTTCACCCAGAGGGTGGTTGGGCACTGGAACAGGCTCCCCAGGGCAGTGCTCACAACACCAGCCTGAGAGAGCTCATGAAACGTTTGGACAATGCTCTCAGGCCCATGGTGACTCTTGGGCTGTCCTGTGCAGGGACAGGAACTGGACTCGATGATCCTTGGGGGTCCCTTCCAACTCAGCTTACTCTGTGATTCTGTGATTCCTGTGTCTCTCTCACTGCTGTTTCTAGTCCTGTTTACTGGCTTGTTGATGCCTTGCTTTGATGAAGTCAAAGCCCTGCTCTGGTGGTTTTTTGACAGGCTCCTGAGAAATCTCTTAGATTCCAAAGACAAAGAATAACCTCAAGAAGTCCATTTAAACAGTGGCTTTCTGTTGATCTAATTGTTATCAAAGTGGCAATGAAGAGGGCATTTAACTGTTTATTCATTCAGGTAGATGTGGTTGAAAACTTTGACCAACAGATTCAGCCAGGTAGTAAGGTTTGTGGTTTTGTCCACTAGCCTGTCAGCTGCAAGACATGATAATAATGGTAGTTGGTTTAAAAAGACTGTATTGCTCTGCTGACAAAAAAAGTGTGTAACCAATCCTATGCTTTAAGTGCAGCTCTGTAAACAGGATTTTCTTTTGATGAAAGGCTAATTCAGTTTGCCAAGAAATCTTTCATACATCATGATTTGAGGTATCATTAAAGATTAAAACTCCAAAATTTGTTCAGGTAGTAATTTAACTTTAATTTTTGCCTCCAAAGATGAAAGAGAGAATTCTCTTTTAAAATGAAGAAGGTTAGATAAAGAGGTAAATCACTACTGATAGTTTATGGCTTGAATGTCGTCTGGAATTTTTTTTTCAATTAATGAGACTTCCTTTAAAAAATATAGATAAGAATTTGAGTAGTTAACATTAGAGATGAGCACAAGAACTGAAGAAACCAGAGCAAGTCAAAGACTTGTTCTGCTGTCAATGAATGTGTAGTGATTAATCTCATATTCTCAGAATTCTGTTATCTAACCACAGTTTGATTGCCTCAAACACTTTGGACTGAGTTATCAGGTCTGTCTGCATGACAAATGATTGCTGTGCCAGACCTTTGGTCAACTCTCCTTTAACTAAAGTAGTGAAGAAAATCAGAGGAAAGAGGTAACGTTTCTGTAGAAACTGCTACCGAAAAACAACAGTTCACTACTTTATTGAGTGGCATTTCTCCCTCTAAGTCAAGACATTTCAGAAGCAAACAGGAGAAAGCTGTCAGGTAGACCACCTACATGAGTCAGAAAATTAATTACTTTGCATCAGAGGCTATTTTCAACCAGCTTGTAACGAGACAGGGCCAAGTCCCTGCGTCTCAGAACTGTGCTGCCTGTTCAAATACTCTAATTGACTCATTAGGTCTGACCACACAGGGCTTGTCATCAACTCCAGAGAGACATTAGTGAGTGCACCTGAGTGAGTATCCTCTCCCAAAACGATGAAAGGCTATGCACTCATCACCAGCACTCACTCAGCACTGCATCAGGGTGAAGACAAAATGGCAAAGTGTTCACGGGCCGTGGAAATGTTCACAGTTCAAAATAGATATTCCCTGTCCTCCCCAGGAAAAGACAGATGTTTAGATGACAGCATTGCATAGGTTATCTGTACCAAGACTATACCAAGGTACAGCTAGACTAAATTCCTTACCAGGAAATTTGCTCAGAGTAGACTTTGAATATAACTCATTGGTGATACAGCACTGATTCCCTTCAGGCAGTTGAAGGAAGATGGAAAACCCTTGTGTCTGTAAAGTGGTACTGAGAACTGGCTACCATTCCTAACACTAAAAAGAACATGGAAGCACTTTAGAAAAAAAAACGCAGCAGCTGAGGATGAATTGTTATCAGGACTGGATTCTTACTTTTATTCGTAAGACCCGGGAGTAGGAATGTGAGTGGAGTCTCACCATACCACAGGGAGTTTAAGGAGGTATCCTGCTGTGACAGATTTATAGTTCCCCAATCAGAGGAAATCTGGGTAATGCTTCCCTGAGTTGAGCTGGTGATAAACCAGCTCTGACTGCTGCTCAGAGACAGAGCAGCTCTCTTCTGCACCCTTATTTCTCAGCCATGTGTGGGAGAGCTACTGCCACTGCCTACTGAATAAGCCAACTTTTCTGTTTAGAGTGTCTGGAAAGTAGATTCTTGTTAGCCCTGTATGGAGACTTGTGTTTTCCCCACACTTTCTACCCCTTCCCTCCTCCCCACAAATAATCCCTATTAGAAGTTCAAATTTGACGAGTGTACTCATCTAAATTAAAATAATTATTTTATATCTTCTGATAGCATCTCCCAAAATCCTTTCCACACCAAAGAAGGTACTTTAATGTTGCTATGAACATATTATAAGTTTCTTTGTGTGTAAGCCTTCTGATCATTTTCCCATGGGAGAACATCCTTTTGCTGTTCTTTTACTCTGTATAAGCTTTCTGTAAACAATATTTGTGTCTGTTCTTTCAAGGACATTGAAAATGGCTCTGCTCCTTGAAAGTGGGAGAAGGAGCTGAAAGACTTTATCTTTCTGATATTGTAAACTATTCAGACACATTCCCTGGACGAAGCAGCAGCAGGAGCATGGAGAATGCTCTCTGCTGAGCAGATATAGAAAAATACTAGAATTATGGAGTCATTTTAATAAATCATGTTAGCCTTCTGAATTTATTGTCAAGATCCTTTCTTCAATGTATGGACCACGACGATATTTTAAGGTTGCATTTAATGTAGTTATTATTTTAATTTTCCATCAGCTACCACTTGCTGCAGTACAAAACATCAGGGAAGACATAGTCCTTTCTCCAGGATATCTGACATGGACAGGGCATGTGGCAGATGGAGCATCTAACATCTGTCTCATAAAGAGTGATACAAGCAGCCTTTCTCCATGGGTTTTGTAATGCTAAGCAGATAAAGTTCTTTTTCTGCAGGAAAAGGTGAAGGATGTTGCTGTTGATGAAAGAGTGGTTGTTGTGGATCATCTGCTACATTGATGCTGACCAAGTAGAAACTTCAGAGACTGCAACGGCCAGTTTCTGTAATTCACCTCTCCCATGCTGCCATCACCTGTGTGGATCTCTGCTCCTGCATGCCACAGATTGGATACTTGGGTTTGTGAGCTCTGTGTTGGCACATTTGAAGTGGAATTAAACTGAAAGTTTCTTTAGCATAGAAAATAATTTATAGTGTTATACATAGAGCCATACACATAACAGGGCACAGTAAATAACAAAGCACAGTCTATTTTCTTTGTAGCATGTAAAATAATCTTGCATGTGAAACTTGTAAACCACTGCATCTCAACTCATCTAATTAAATTCATTTCCCTCTATCTACAACAAAGCTGCTTATATCCCACAAAATGTGTGGAGGGTATTCGTCCTATATAGACATATTTCTGCTCAGTCAGGCTTGGAGTTGATGCAGGATCTTTCATTTTTCTGAACAAATGAGATAAATGGAAATAAGACGGTCACCTGCCCAGCTGGGTTTACAAACATCCTGTGGCTTTGACAGTTCTCTATTAATGTGCATTGTGCATATGCTGATACAAAGTTTTGGTCTGGAAAACTTTCAAAACTCAATAGAACATTTTTTTTGTTTCCTTTTGAAGTTCCCAAGCTACTAAAAATATATTTAATTGACAGTATTCTGCTGTCAATTTAGAGTAATTTTTTGATTTTCAGTGGCATGGATTTTATCACATGGCTTTCAGGCACCTAGCAATATCTGGGCATTAATGTTTGTGTTCAAATGACCAGAGAAAAGTTCTTTCTAATATTGTTGGGTTTTGTTTTGTTGTTGGTTTTTTTTTTTATATTAATAAGGCTGCTGGTGTACAACCTGCTGTCTTTAAGGAGAGTGATGAGGAACATAACACAGTACAGGAAAATCATAAGACTCTTTTAAGAAAATGCACATCATAAAACCCCAGGAAAGCAGTATTGTGGAAGAGAGAAGCAAGTTTCATGCAGCAGAAGAAAGAAGCATACTAGTGTTCCTTGAAAAAGATTGACCAATTTATTTTTTATGAGGAAAAGGAAAAATAGATATCTATGCCCAGGAATGCATTTATTTTGCTAAACAAAAAAATATGAAGGTTTTCTAAATTGCTGGGAACTCAGAGGTGGAAAGTTTAGAGTTTCTTGTAGTCTGCTCATGCAGCCCAACAGGCTGCATAATAACTTTTGGCACTCTCATTAAGCATCCTGAGCTAGCAATAAATTATGGAACAGGTTGCCCAGAGAAGATGTGGATGCTCCATCCATGGGTGTGTTTAAGATCAGGTTGGATGCAGCTCTGAGCAACCTGGTGAGGTGGGAAGTGTCCCTGTCCATGGTAGGGGGCTGGAATGAGATGATCTTTAAGGTCACTTCCAACCCAAACCATTCTGTGATTCTATGATTAGAATAAACATATGGGGTGAGATTTTTCATCTCTTAAAATGACAGTGTTATGAACTCACTTCTGTGCCCATTTCATCAGGGATGAAATTCTGCAACAGTCCTGCATATGCAACTTTGCACTTTAGTAAATGCTGTAGAAATTGTTGCTTTTTAGCCTGCCAGTCTCCTGGCTCTGTTCCCAGTATCTGGCAATATGGTAGCTGTCACATCTGCCCTTATCTCAGCTTTATGACCTCTTTAGACATGAAAATGCTGTGTAAGATATCACTTTTCTTTGAAAAGATCTTCTAGGGAGAATCAGATGCAAAAAAGTACAAAGTCAGCCTGGTGAGAAAAAGCAAATGCCAAAAAAGCATGCATTACTTCAAAAGCACATTGTCAACACACTATCTCAGTAAGACTAGTATGTTGACAGGTAGAAAATCCCTCTCAGTTTACAGGCAATTGAACAATTATTTTTCAAGAAATGACAAGCTACTGAACTGCATGATGTTCTGCAAGAAAAAACAGCACTAACCTGAGGATTATGCGTGAAAAAGGGGCTGTAAGGGAACAGAGTCTGACAGACTGCAGGAGAATATGTATCAAAGGGAAAAGGAAAATTTCTGGATTGTACCTCCAACTCTGGATACAAGAGGTAAACATGATGCTGAAGCAATTCATCACATATTCAGGGCACCCATCTCAATCTAGAATATTGAATAGTTTGGGTTCTGACTGGAAACTGGGTTTTGCTGGATCTTCTGAAAGTTTTGGGTTTTTTTATGGGAATAATTAGCTTAAAAATGAAAGCCTTTTCTTTGCATCTTAATTTATTGACTGATGAGACTGAATGCTGAAACCCCAAAATCTCGCTGTGATTGACCAGTAGAACAAAAAGCTCTTGGCTTCTGGAATGATAGATTATTTCTATAAAAGTAGGTACTGGTTAATGACTTATATTTCTAAACAATGTTTTATTATACAGTTTTCAATTATCTGTCCTGGGTAGAGGACCAGTTCAGTTTCCAAGCTTTGTAAAAACATGTTCTCTAACAAAGTCTTGCATCTCTGACTGAGGCATTGCCAATCTCTCTTGGGCCATGCTGGAAAGTGAGTCAGAGAAAAGGTCCAGGATTAAAATAGCAATTAGAAATAAAAATTTAAAGGTGCTTATTTTTCAAATCTGCCTTTCATGAAAGTCCAGCTGAGAAATAGTGTCAACCCAGATTTTTTTTTGTTCCAAGAAATATGGAAAAGATATACCCTGTAAAACCAGAGGGAAAAGCACCCTCTGATAACTCCTTTAACATCAACATGTTAAAGTGCTTTATTGCATCCAGAAAGTGTCTCTTGCATGCAGAGATGATGGTGGTAATGCCCAAAACTTAGAATACCATGCACTATCAACAGGAAGACTCGTGCAGCACACCTTTCCATATGAGGTCACCTTAAGTCTCCCATTAGATGCACATGATGTCCACCTGGAAGTTTGATGTTCTGGCAATTTGTAAGATTAGAAGGACAGAAAAAGATGAGCAGGTGAAAAAAAGGAAATATGTAAAAAAAGGCCCAAGAAATGTCAAAGAAACAACAACCCCCAAATAAGCAATAATCTTTCCAATATTAATTAATTTGGAATAAACTATTGAAATCCTATGTTGGAGGCATTGAAAAGTGAAAAGCAGTGGAACAAAACATTACCCTTTTATGGCTGCTTCTCCTACTTTGCATTTTAAAATGTTCTCACTCATATTTTCATTAAAATCTTTTTTAAAACAAACCCTTTGCAAGTGAAAATTCCACTCAAAGACTCTTAAAAGCCCTGTCAGTGCAATATTAGCTCCAGAGTTTGGCACCCTTGGCAATAAGGATCAATATGGAAACAGAGTCCTCACTATTGGCTACTTCTGCCTCTTAGTGAGATTTGTAAGGTTGAGAAGGGTTCCTAAGAGTATTAGGGATACATGTAAGAAGAAAGACAGGGGATTAGCCAGAGAGAGTGCAAGGATAAGTTTTGTCAAGTAATGAAGCAGATGACTCCCAGGAAGACTGCAGAGCTACGTATAATTCTGACAGAGAAGGGCAGAAGCAGGAGTTTAAGAAGTGTGTCACCATTTCCCGCCTCCCAGCCCAGCTGATAAACCAAAAAAAAATAATGAGCAGATTTAAAATTAAAGCATGCTGCCAAGGACCTGAACTGGGAACAACTTGTAGGCTTTATATAAATCTTCTTAAGACCTTAGCAGAGAGTAGAACTTAGAAGTCTGGAAATATTATATGTGAGGATTTTTTTTTCTCTCACTTAGATCCTGAGCTCTTTCAGGCTCAAAAGACTTAACTTTACAAGGGGAATATTGGGCAAATGGACAGGTATGAAAATGATCATAATATCTGGTATCCTTTAAAAAACAAGTAATTGTTCAACGTGTTTGAAGTAATGAATATGCCTTAGTTTTAGTGAGTTAGGATGTTTATTGATTAATGTGTTGGACATTTGTCTACTATATCTTTTTTCTGCTTTTTATAATAGTACTAAAACAGGTCTATGTTGGCAAGGTCAAAAAGCAGAAAGGTGTGAGAAATAAAAATACTTTTTAAAGTATGAAAACAGCAAATTCAGCGTAAAAATCAAAATGTTTCTAGCATTATTACCTTCAAATGTCTCTTGCTCTGTGATGTTGGAAAGGTAAGCTGTGTTCCATAGAACCACTTAATTTAAAGGAATAAACGAATTATAGTTAGAAGGTAGAGCAGCCCTCATCTCCTGGAAATATCCCAGAATCCAGCGTCCTCACTGACAGCACAGGTCTCTCAAAGCCTATCACCCAGAGATAGCATTTAGCCCATGTTCCATTATGAATTTCACTGTGAATATCACCTGTGTATTTTCTAAAAATCTAGCATAGTTTTTATTTATCAAATCCATGTATTCCTGTGTATGTATGAAAAAAAATAGAGACTTAATTATGTTCCATCATTAACAGAAACTTCAGGTTAAAGAAGGGGTTTTTGTTTCCTCAGAGGCTTGTCCTATTTGAAACTTCTGGAGATGTAACTTTGGAAACAGCACTGAGGTGAAAATTTAACTTAATTTTTCAGGAGGCTCATCAGCTTAAGAAGAAAAGGGATAGAAAAAGGCCCTGGCTTTACAGTTCTGACTGCTCCCTCCATCTCCAAGTTGTCTCAGACCTCATGTGATGCAGATTAATCTCGAGACAAAAATGCAGTGAAAAAGTCTGCCAAATCAGTGAGATTCAGAGATAACACTCCCTTATACTGAAGGAATGAGCACAGTTTTTACAAACTCAGCTGTTGAACAGGCAGCCCCAAGCACATAAAGATTTCAGAGACCTCCAGAGCTCCTGCAAGAGAGAGGAGATATGTGGGTTCTCCCCATAATAACTGCAGTACCATGAGGGGCAGAGTGTTAAAGAGAACATTTTGGAGGCTTAACAAAGCCCCATTTGGCCTAGCTTTGCTTATGGTCTCTTATATTCTATATTGTCAATAAGAAAACTGTGCTTTCATTAGAAAAGACAATGGGAAATGACACAAGTTCTGAAAAGAAAGTTGTGTCCCACTTCTGCAATGATCAAAATACTGTGTTCAACCAAGGATCACATTTCTGTGACTGTAAAAGAGCTCTTTCCTATGCTACTAAATTCTTCAGTGCCTGTTCAGGAATGGAGTGAAAAAAGTGAAGCAGAAACCTGAGACTGACAGCTATTTGGATGCTTCTGGCTGACAATATTGCCTTCAACAACTCCCTTCATCCTCTTATGTTGCTGACCTGTGAACCATTCCTCTAACTTTTGAACCATTCCTCTGGCTAGTCTTTTCCTACTAAGAGATCTATTTTTCAAATTCAGTAAATTGTTATTATTGGAAACTTATACAGTCTTGGCTATGATAGTGCTGGTGCAGTAATAATACATTAGATTTTATTTATAGATTACCTATAGATATAGATTAGATTTATACATTAGAATAAACATAATACAATAGAATTTTTTAGTTAGTGTTTAATGGATAACCATTCCATTCTGTATTAATTCATAATGCAGACAATATTTTAATATAGACAATGCTAAAATAGAGGGGGAAGAGATAGGTTCTTCTGTTGTAAAGAAATAAGCAAATAAACTGTACTTGTACCATGCTTGTTTTACTTCCTCTATCTTTTCTGTATTTTGTTTTTGTTTCAACTGCCATCAGTCAGTGGTACTCATATAACTCACAATCTCATGTATCTATTTGCAAGATATGTAGGCACTAGAACATTTTATAAACAAGTTTTACATCAAAATGAAAAGGAAAAAGGAACTGTTGCTTTGCAGTGAGAAAGTGGGAAAGTAAGGAAGGTAGCAGAAATTAAATTGCTCTCTAAGGTTTCAAGTCAGGTTTCTTCCTAAACTTTTGAAAACCCACTCCAGACTTGCCAGTGAACACGTCAGAAGTGACCATATGAACATTAAGGTAATTATGGGAATGTGTTGGTAAGAGCTGAAAGCTCACAATGAATTCAGACAAATGAGGAAATATATGGGTAAAGGAAAAGCCAACCTTCTAAAAATTCCCTTGAAGCACTACTCCTGTATGATATTATTTCTACTTTTGGCTCTCTGGAGCTTTGAGAAGAAAACACCATCTGCTAAGAGCATAAATGGAGCAGAGAAATAAAACTGTATCTGGAAAACAAAAGCCATATTCTGTAGTTGTGCTTGTCCTCAAACTGCTTCTCTGACGCTTTCAGCGTCCTCTTGAAATTATTTCCATAATAATTCCATGCAACAATTGACTGTTTCACAGCCATTCTCCCACTGCCTCTTTCTTATCACTTAAATAAAAAATGAACCTGTGTGTTGCTGGTTTTCCCCTCATGGTGTTGCAAGTCACCAGAGAGGTCGATATCCTATACCTGCCATTTTTTTGGGTGCATGTTTTCCTTGTCTCCTGGAGAAAGGTAATTTCTCTGTCAAAGTAGAAGATGTGGCACACTACTTTTATTTATGGACCTTGCTTATGTTGTGTATACCTGTAGAGGCAAAGTTTAATAAAAGGCAACTACAAGATATGTTTCTTATACATAAGGCAAATAGCAGAGTTGCCAGAGAATTAAATGCTTCCTTTATGTTAAGAATAGAAAAATGGTAGGCAGTTGTCTGCTGCTCACTGACCCATGATAATTTAACTGGCATACAGTGATACTTTTGCCTCGAGGATTATTCTTGAATGCCACATTTAATTGCTGTGGCAAACTATGGATAGCCTAGAAATGCCCCGGGGCCTGCTTTGTACACTACTCCAAACACACACAGTGCTATTCACTCAGAGATACATCAAACTCAAGAGGCCAACCTCATCCACCCTTCTCCTCTTCTTGTCCTTTATAACACTTTCTGGTGATTTTTTAGTCTTTAGATTGCTTTCTCGACACGCTTTCTCCCTTCCCATAGCCTGCCTGTTATTCTCCAGCATTGTTTTCTCACCAGCAATACCTGAAGTGACAAGGAGCAGTGGTGCTTTGGGAGAATGTGTTGTTTTTTCAGCAGTAGAGATTTTGAGACTTGTTTTTACTTTTGTTTCCTTACCCTCCTCTCCTCCTTCACTAACCCTGTTCATCTACCCATCACTGATTTCAGTTTGAGAAGGAAATCCATAGGATAACATGCTCTCCCATTCTCTTTTCCTGAACCCTGCCTGAAACAGCAAGCCCAAGCTATTTGGAAAACAATGTTATAGCCCCACTTTTCTCAAATTCTTTTTCTTTTATCTTCACTCCTTGCAGAAAGTCTATGATATGCTCTAAACCAGTGCTGCTGTGTCATTGTCTCAGACTGGATCTGGTGTCCTCCCAAGGAGGTGTGGGAGTAGCTCTTTCCCTGAAATTTAAAGGTGCACCACTGGCATCCTTCTCCATCATGGACATTTCAAATGAGTAGAGAAGAGCAACGAAACCATCAGACAGATTTCACTGAGCAAGGGTCAGTCCAACATCTGCCTTGTGTACACTTGCCTGGATAAACACTGATACATTCAGCACTGATGGATTCTGATGCTACCATTATAATTTCATGTATTTTACAAAAAAGTAGCTCACAGATGAGAATCCAGGGATTAGCAGAGCATATGCATTTTTTTTTCTTTTTGATGCAGGTGGTTAATTCTTGCAAAAATTTTTCTGAATTTTTTTATTTAGCTGATCCTTCTCTGCTTAGCCAACATATATTTTCCAAAAATTGTTTTTTATCTTTCCTACCCTGGAATTATAGAATTTCTGCACAGTTTTAGACAGAACTGTTTATAATAATGTAAAACACTCTAACTGTTTAAAGCACTCTTACAGACTGCTTACTTTTCTGGGCAATATGTTAGGTTTTCAAAAATATTGTAGGCATTTTAATTTCATGACAAATCCTAAGATTTTCAATCCTATCTTCTGAAAACAAGGAGTATTTCGCTTAATATTTTTAGAAAGCTTTATTTTAATAGAAAAAAGCTCTAGGTTGTAGTCGTTTTTAAAATGTGTCAAAATAAAAATCTAGCAAAGACAAGATAATAGCCAAAACTTTGTTGTATAGTATCATCCGCTCCATTATCCATTCCCTTATGGCATATGCATTAAAATATCTGCCTATCTTTGTAATTCAATCTAATTATGCAACAGCTTCCTAGGAAATGTTTTTCACTGAGTAAATTGTTATGGAAAGCAATTGTTGGCTATCACCAGTATTTCTGTCCTCAGTGCTGTTTCACATTCTTGTCTACAGAATTTGAAAGTGAAATAATGTAGGGGTATCTTCTCATGCAAAAACATGTACTAATCCAAGAAATGAGAAAATGTCAGACTTCTGGTATTATATTTGACTTTGCCTGTTTTAACTTTTGACCCTTGTGTTTAAACATGACCTGACTTACCTGAGGATAGTGATCTCAGGCTTAGCAAAAGAGACAGAATGGGTTTAATAAGATTTGAATGTTTGAAGGTATTGGGGGTTTTTTAAGTAGGTGTGTCTGCAAGTAGGGGAAAATGCATTTTAAGGAAAGGAAATATTTAAAAATTCTGCAGGCTGTAAGCAGCACTTTTAAAGCTGCTGGTAGGGAACATGATATAGTTGTATTTTATTTATAAAGAGATAGGTGAGAGTGAAAATACAAATCCTTCAGGCTTTTGATAATATGTACTGATGTCAGAAGTTATGTTAATTTTGCATTAGCTCACTTCTAGCTTTTGTGCACTTCAATATTATCACTGAACACTGTTGCCAGAGGCAACTGGCAGCAGACAGGACCTTACCTATCTTCTCTCTCTTCCATAGTTCCCCTCCTATATGGTTTTAATTTGGGGTTTTTTAAGCATTTTGGAAAGCTAGCTAATTGAGGGGTATATACAACCCAAGTATTGGGCTGGTTGTGAGCACTCAGAATATAAATAAGGAGTTCCCCAAATCCCCCACCTCTAAAGGCAGGTGTTAATCCAGAGAACAGAGACTCACTCTGACTTTGCTGCAGCCCCTACTGGGTCACACAGGTATATTCAGAAGGAACTGCATTTCCCCAGTGAGAGGGAAATGCAACCTTCTGTGCAGCCAGTGTCCAGAGGCTTTCTTAACAAAATTAAGATCCTACATAAAGAAAGAGCAGAAATTGTGGCAGTTGTCTGCAAGGGGTAGAGAATTGGCAGGGGGTGAGGGGTGTTCATCATGTTCAGATTCAGGATTCAGGGAAGAACTTGATTTGTTTTAGAGCCTTCAGCAATGGAAAAAAAACAAGACAGAAGCTTTGCAGACAGACTGTTGAAGGAAAACAAGAGCAAATGCATGGAGAAGTGTTTGCTCAATAGTTTACATTGAAATTAAATATGAAACCTACTCATATGTACAAATAATCTTGAAATAGGATGGCTGCTGAAGGACATCTCTTCTTGCTTGAGGCATTCATCATAAAAAATTGAATTGCTTTATACATTTAATTTTTCATATGACAAGTTTATAGAAAGGGAACCAAACAAAAAAAAACCAATATAAGCATAAAAATTATTAAAGGACATAATTGAATTACATATTAGTCATATTAGTTTCCCAGAGTGTTTTAATCTTTCTACAATTTGCATTGCCTGGTCACATAATACTGTGATGCCAGTGCTGAGAATGGCTTCAGTTTGTTTGAAAAGGTTTTGTTGTTTTACAAAGCCAAAATGCAAGTGTGTGGGGTGTAGGTGGTAAGGTGAGGGCAGAGGGGGAGCTGCAAGGGTGGCCTTTGTGGGAA
Source organism: Leptocoma aspasia (assembly GCA_013399835.1). Lineage (NCBI taxonomy): Eukaryota > Metazoa > Chordata > Aves > Passeriformes > Nectariniidae > Leptocoma > Leptocoma aspasia. The sequence continues at coordinate 695,467 of VXAX01003853.1, forward strand.
GGGAGCAGGGGCTGCACTGGGTCTGACACAGCCCCAGTCAGCTCCAGGTGGGAGAAAACACCTTTCACTTCTCATGGCATTACAAGCAGAGTGACAAAACTTTGCTAATGGATCTATGACTTTAAAGGAAGTCAAAACAAGGAGGCATCTGTGAAAGGTATTCAGGCTGGGATACAATTTTGAGTGGTCCAAAAATGGCAGTTGATATTGTGCTTTCTGGCTGCAGCTCTGTACCTGTTCTTGCAACATTTCATTCAGAAAAGAAAGAAAAAATTTGTCCTTAGTTCAAATTATCTTATTTTCTTCATTTGTGATTTTCCACAATATAGATCTGATCAAGCGAGAAGTGGCATTGAAAATGCAATTAATTCAAATCACTGCTTTCTTGTTACCTAACTGGGTGATCTTTTGCAAAATTAATGTTTTACTTTAACACCTACATATGGAAACTTAGAAACTACTCAAGAACTCCGTTCATTCATTATTGCAAAGGGAAAATCAAAGGATCACAAAGTATTGTATTTATCCTACTCCCAGTTGCCCAAGTCTACCCGAGACATTTCTAGCTCAATTTTGCAAGCAACTGAAGAACTCCCAATTCTGGTTGCAGGAATTATTATCTGCACTAATTAGTATTATAAAGTTAAACACAACTCTTCAAAACCCAAATCTTTGTTCTGATTGTAACTTTTTCTTCAAAATTCACATTTTTATTTTCATTTCTATATGTCTGGATTTAATGGCCTAAATGAAACTTTTGTCTTCAGCAGAAAAAAATGCTCATCCTTTAAACCAGAGCTATTTCAAATTCTGCCAGAACAAAAATTGCAAACAGGCTTAAGAGACCAACTCTTTACTTTTTCCGTTCACACAAGTAGCTTTGACTAAGTTTAGTGGAGCTGCTCATAGAATTAAGATTCTCATGACTTGGATATTACAGGTCACAATGATGAAAACTCATTTAAATTGTGGGTTAGGGATTGAAAAATTTTCCAAATTGTATTTTAGGAAGGAGTATTTTGCAAGAGGCATTTTAAACTGTGTTATACTGTTACTTCTTGGAGTTAAAAATGTGTTAATAATTAAGAGCGGAAAAGTACATGTCCCTGTCACATTTTATTATGAAAGAATTTTAAATATCATTAATTAAAATCAAATAGTATCTAGTACATCAGGAATAATTAGTCTGCAGTTGTAACACATATCTGTTATGTTGTCTGTAATGAAAAACTAGTTTGGAATTGTGTGAAATATATAATGAGCTCTGCATACTGAAGAGCAAGACAGCCTCAGCTACAGTGCTCAATCACTTAGTATTTCCAAAAAGACTTTTTGTTGTAATATATTTACTTTTTTCTTCTTTTTTTTTTTCTATTATAAGCATTTATTTGTGTCAACAATTGTGTTAAAGATGGCATGGAATTATGTCTTTTGTATCGGGCTGAAATTTTTGTGATGCTCATTAGTTCATGGGGGCATTATTTACGTGCTCTTCAAAACAATAGGTTGGAAAAGACCTTCAAGATTATTGAGCCCAACTTTTGACCAAACACCATCATGTCCAGCAAACCACAGCACTAAGTGCCACCTCCGGTAGTTTCTTGAACACTTCCAGGGATGGTGGCTCTACCACTTCCCTGGCCAGCCTGTTCAATGCTTGACTGCCTTTTCAGTGGAGAAATTCTTCCTGATGTCCAGCCTGAGCCTCCTGGTGCAGCTTGAGTCCATTTCCTGTCATCCTTTCAGGTTGCCTGGGAGCAGAGCCCGACCCCCGCCTCACTTTAACCTCCGTTCAGGGAGTTAAAAATAGAGAGGGGATAAAGCTCCCCAGATCCTCCTTTTCTCCAGGCTGAGCACCCCCAGCTCCCTCAGCTGCTCCTCACCAGACCTGTGCTCCAGACCCTTCCCCAGCCCTGCTGCCCTTCTCTGCACTCACTGCAGCCCCTCAGTGCCTTCCTTGTGGTGAGGGGCCCAAAACTGGACACAGGATTTGAGGTGTGGCCTCACCAGTGCTGAGTACAGGGGGACAGTCCCTGCCCTGGTCCTGGTGCCACACTATTGCTGATCCAGGCCAGGCTCAGAATAAAGTATCTGTCAGATATCTTATTTAGCTCCAGAATAAGATATCTAGAATTTCAGTCCTGTGTCTGTACATAGTTACACCTCTTGTCTTGCTTTGTTTCTCATCCAAAGCAGTTGCTTTTTCCTCCCCCACATGCTCAGGTTTCTTTCCTATGGAGACCTAGACAAAATGGTGAGTGGGATTTTCTGCATGCCCTGATCTTACCCAAGTGTGGAGACAGGGTCTTTTCAGGACATGAAAGCTCCCATGTGCTTTGTGCTCACCACTCTTGTTCCAGCCTTGGGTATCTAAGCACTGCAGATAAGTGCTGAGACCTTGAATTTTATTTGATATTCTGGGGGAAGCAATTGTAAAGAGCAAAGGATGAGCTTAATGTGCTCCCAGTAGCAGTGCTGCCGAGGAGATGTGTGGTTTAATTCTCTATTAGCTGCAGTTTCCCAAGAGTTCTGCTGCTCAAGAGAAAAGAATCAAGGCCTCAACACTTTTAGGAAGTGTGTACACAGGCACATGGCAGCTGTACAGTCAGAACACTTGACCAAGGGGAAATTTCTCATCTTTTTCTACTAGGCACAATTCTTTTGTGCTGAAACTCCATCTTTTTAATTTAACCTTGTATTATTTGGCTTCAAAAAATGAGACTAAACCCACTAAGTTTTTGCTTAACATTTCTAATTGTTTCTAGTTAAATCTTTTGAAACATCAGAAGCAGACTGAACAGCCTCATGAAATTAATAGGTAGGATTATGGGTGGTTGTTTGTATTTAGGAGTGATATTCTGTTAACTGTGTGATTGTTTTGCAGTGTGTGATCCTTGGAGAGCTGCAAATGGAAGCAGCTGCCCAGCAGGATCTCAAGGAACAAGGAATGCATCTCAGAGAAGCTGAATGAAGGCCCTTCACAGAGTAATGATATATGAGGCAACTTCTCATTTTCACTAATATTTTCACAAATTCTTGACATAAAAACAAGCAATTCCATAGAAGTAACTGCTAGGCAGTCCTACCAAAGACATTCCAGCAGCCAGTTTTCCCTTCTGTGTTTTATTTCTTCTGCCAGGAAACTAAAGAAACCCAAATCCATTATGTCATAAGAATGCAGTCAGTCCTGCTGCCACCATAGTGGTTAGACAGGGGAAAGGAGTGCAGGAGAGAACAGAGAAATTGATGATTTTGGTTATAAAACTCTGGCATACTTAGCATGCACAGGCCAAATCAATGTGTTTTATTTGAAAGCATAGAATAAGTTATTTTCAAGTTACAGAAATATAAGCTTTAAGTTACTGAATTTTTCAATATGAAAAATATGGTGGAGATTAACATGTTTAGTATAATTAATAACCTGGGAAAAAAACAGCCAAGCAAAAAAATCTCCTTGTTATTACACTTACAGGTCAGAAATATCTGAATTTAGATTTATAGTGATTATCTTTGAGTTAGGGAAAAACCCAGACTCCTTAACCAATCTAATGTTGCTGTTCAGCCTGCCATAGTTCACTACTCTGACCAGCAGGATATTTGGCATTGAATTTAGCCTATCAAGCTCAGAAATCAGGAGTTTTATCTGCCAGATGACAAATGGTAATGGAAAGGAAGAATATCAGAGACAGCCCTGGAAGAAAAGTAGCTGACACAGAGAGCTGAGGCAGCACTGACATGTTGGCAAACATATGCTTGCAGTGAGAGTGAATTTAGGAACTTAACTGCAAAATTCTTCATTCATTCCTCAAACATGTCATGGAAATATAATTCAGCTCAATAATGTGGTTTTTTTTTTCTTTTGCAGTTTTCATCAGTCTATAGAGAACAGATTTTAGAACACCATTCTTACCTTTTCTATTTTTTCTTTCTATTATAGAAAAATAAAATGCAGTATTGTTTCTACCACTCACTCCTGAAACATTGTGTACATCCACTGATTCTGACATCATGGTCATGTCTCATTTTTGTGTTTAGAAGGGAGGTATTAATACACTCAGATTTCTCCAAGGAGCATTTGTAGTTTAACTTCATTCTCCCTTGACACTTACCTATGTGTTTCCTTCAAGTTGCTTTGAGTTTTGCTAGCTTCTCACTGAGATCACCTAGACATAGGTAGAGATAAAACATATCCTGTTATTAAATAATTCCCCATAATAAAATAATCCATAATAGTGGCATAGAGATTGATTTTTTCTGTCAGTCAGGAGATCATGGGTGATTGAAAGATGAGAAGATGCATGGTAAAAAGAAAAAATCTAGAACTCTGAGGTAATAAAAACTCATGCTTGTGCTATTTGGTATTCACCAACTTCTCTCATACTTCTGCTCTGTGCTGTCAGTTAGTAGCTCCTTTGCTCAAAGGTTTCTTTTTTGCCCCAGCTGTGCATATGTGAAAAGTTCTCCATGCTGTAGCATTTTCCTCAGTCTTAGCACTAATTTTGTAGCAGTAAAAAGTTCACAATATGAAAAGGGAAGAGTCTAGTAATAATGTTGTTTATTTTTTTTTTTAAATCTTGAATACTGACAAGGCTCAAACTTCTCAATGATTAAAGTACTTTCTAAACAAGCTCCAGAGTTATGTGACTGCATTTTTATTTTTGCCACAGATTCCAAGGGAAGACCTGCAGTCAGACTGCCACATATAACAAAACCATAAATAAGTAGAAAGGCTTTGGTTTTGTGGTGTGGCTGGTAGCTTCAAGAAATGATGGAGTGGGTGGAATCCCATCATGGCCTGGACATAATGGAAATGCCATTACTATCAGGAGCTGCCTAAGGAGTTGTCTTTGCTATCAGGAGTTGAAAACTGAGTACAGATGTAATTCACTATTTGTAGAAATGCATGCACAGAGACACTGGGGAAAAAATGTTTCCCATGTAATTCAAAAAACATAGCATTCTGTAATTGACCCTTGTGGGTCCCTTCCAACTCAGAATATTTCTGTGAAATCAAACTCTTCTTCTTCTAGATAGTTAAAGACAAGAGGCAATGTTTTGAGAACTCATCCATGGTGCATGGGTGTGAAGAAAAGGTGCACAAAAATGAGTAGTAGTTCACTAGCAAAAGAGAATGTGATTGCTGTAGAGAACAAAATATTTGGTTAAAATAATTGCAGCATTCCATATTTCCACTTCAATGTTACAATCTCATGTCACTCAGGACAAAGAAGCAGAAACATGTTACTCTTTAACTGTACCTTTGATTCACTTTCACTGGAATTCACATTTTCTCTGTGGTAACCAATCAAACATTAGAAGATACATTCTCTTCACTATCATCTTCTGCACAGAGCCTTAGGGAAGCTTTTCTTTTGAAAAACATAATGGAGAGACACGCTGCTCTCTTTGGGGCATTTTCACTACACAAACTATGGAATTTTTGATGCCTTTCCCAGGAAATTATCTGCATTATTTTAGAAAACTCGTTTAATGGCAATATTTAACAAAATCAAATGCACACTTTCTAGCAAAACCAGAACAAAATTGATTATATTGTTGGAATATGACATAGCACGTGCCCCAGCTTTTTTCTCTGTAAATTTTATGCTGAACTATTCAGGATATAAGGTAACAGGGTAGATGGTAAGTGAATCTGATTGCATTATGATGGGGGAGAACCCCACAAATTCTAATTATACCTGGCTTCAAACTTTCATGGTTCCTCTTCTTGTTGGTTTTTATTTATTTACTTATTTAATGCATGTGTGTGTTTTGCTTTATTTTTCTCTTTTTCATCTCCATCCTTGTAGCCTTTTTATTTGGAGCTAAGGAAAAACTGTGTGACCTCTTAACACAAGCCAGAGCTCCACCTTCTGTGCTAGTACCTGCTCTTTGTGCTGTTGATCAAAACCAAAAGGAGGCACTTTGTTGCCAAAGTTCAGGATTTTGTCATGAGCCCTGTGGCATCTCTTGTTTCTACTTCAAAGCACCACAGCATGGAGAGGGAGCTCTGTGGGCCAGGATCCTTTTGATGTGTCAGGGGTGGCTGGTGGCTCTGTCGCAGGCTGGTGGCAGGAAAATGTACCCTGTGATGTACCTCAGCCCCAGAAATTGCAGCGTCTGACCTAGGGAACAGGGTTAGTCATTTTCCACCACAGGGCAATGCTGGAACTGCTCCAGGAGCAGCTGTTGAGAGGTAGAACAGAGCCTAAGGCTCTTCAAAACCAGGGGACTCCTCCCTTATTACTGTGCCTGAGATTCCCAACCTTATTAGTGCCTGCAGGGCGTGAGCTGAAATCTCCCAAGCAGAGGTGGCTGCCCAGAAGCACAGATGTTGGTGCAGCCACCTGAGCCTTAAGTGGTTTTAATTTGGGCTGTTTGCTCATCTCCACCTAACAGACAAATATCTTTAATAATAGAGCTATATGAATAGAGGAATGAAGAATGGCATTGACATTAAAATGAACAACATAACATAAAGGCAGGTTTTTCCATCCCTCTAAGTAATTTGCATTAGTGAGAATTTTTAGCAGTACAGGTTTCTGCTGTATTACAAGCATTAGTATGAGAGCCTGCATGCTGAATATTTGTAAAATAACAACATTGAGGGTGTACTATTATACTCTAAGTGCTAGTATTATTTTAAAAGAAACCATATTGCTTTTAACATTTTCATTATGCATAGAAGTCGTAATGAGACACAATGCTGTGTTTGCTAATATGTCTCATCTGTATTTTCACAGAGGAGAATTTTAAATATTTATAGCAACAAGTGTTTATGTTCAGGAATTTTGCTTTAACAATGCAAATCCCTTAAACAAAGTTGAAAGACTCTTTAATTCAAAGCCTAGGAGCAAAATGCCATTATCTGCTAGCCTTAGATTTTTTGGTACCTTGCATGAATCTACAAAATTATACCTGTTTTCACCTTCCTATGCTTGTTTCTCTGAACCCCATCTAAAAAATGCCTGACCCAACAGAACACCTCACCAGCGTGGTAGTGAAATGATTGGTGTCTATTCATGGAAAATGCCTGAAAACTCAAACTGTCCAAAACTGTGCTGAGTATCAGATTTGTAATCCCACTCTGCTGACAACTTAACTATTGCTTCTGAAAAGGCACTTGCAGCACAGGAGAAGGAAAAGGCCTCATGACAACCTGCACAATCCTACATTATTTACTACCTATCTGTATAGCACAGCTTCGGCTGGCAGGGAGAGTTAGGGCTGAGAAAGGGAGATGTGTGCTGCTGCTTTGAGAAATGCAAATAAGATTAGAGTTTCCAGTGCCCGCTGAGAGGTAAATTTCTTTTCCAGAAGCTGAACACACCTTTTTTTCTGAAACAGCATCTTTGTTCGTGGGAGCTGCTAGCCTGCATCCATCTGCCACACTTAAACCCTGGACCTGGTAAATAATCTCTGCACATTGAGTGCAGCTATGACAAAATATGTAATGTCTTCTTGTTATACATGTCTAATCTTCTTTTGGCAGTGAACTTGTGGTTTGTCAGCCTGAGTTCCTTTTCATTTATATACTTGTTTTGCTCAATGCAGATGAGGGCAAACAGGGGAGGCACAATGGGGAATTCAGGGAGTAAACTAACTGTACCAAACAGCTGGGGTGATCAGTTTGTGAATCCAGATAAAAGATGTCATCTGCTACAGCTCACCTGATGCACAATTGCTGTTCCTGCACTGCTGGCAGGATTCATGAACTGAGTATTAGACATACCCATACAGTCCAACAGTCCAGGTGGGATAAATGTTTGAATTGATAGAGCTATTGCAACCAGCCAATTGCAGAAATTATCTATTTGATGATGTGATTTCAGATCTAAAATTTACTATGGATACCCATGGCCATATTCTAGTAGGCTTTGCAAATGGTTAATGTTGAAAGCTACTCAGTCTTCAGCTAGATCAGAAAATTCTTGGCCAGAAGACATAATATAATAATTCTCTGGTAAATGCAAGTTTTTCTGGTCTGGTTTTTAATGCAGTATGTCTCTTTCTTTCTTTTCACTGAAGAACAGCATGTTTTCAAGCAATCTAAGAGATTACCACTCTCCTAAAATACATCACACTGAAACTGTTAAGTTGAATCTGAAATGTGCAATAAATACGCTTGGTTTGATGACATTTAAAGGAAGTTAGAGATAGTGTATTTGTTTCCAGGCTTTTTGGGAAAAGAGGGTTTGTAATGGTCTCCCAAGATGCTTGTTTGAGGAAAGTTTCTATTTAAAAGTCAGGCATGCCAAGAATTTTAGATAATCGAGACTGACTTACAAATGCCTCAATTATCAATCAACACAATGAGAGTCTATGTTCTGCAGCCTGTCAAATAGCTGGCCTTTACTGCAGAAATAGTTATTGAAGGAATGGAGAGAAAATAACTAATGGCTGTTATAAATATTCTCTACTGGTAACACTTTTTTTTTTTTCTCCTTCATGGGCTCTTGGGAAAACTAATAAACAGTGAAACTTCGCGGCTACTTCCATCCTAGTGGTGTCAAATACCAAGATCGGGGCTTGCCACTTCTCCTGCCAAAGTCTGACTATGAATCCATGGAAAACCCTCTTTCCCTGTGTCTACCTGTATGTCCAGAGTGGTTGTTGTGCAGCCCCGGCTGCAGGCACTCGGGCTGTCTCACAGCTGGATATCCTCTCTCACATGGCCAGATGCAGATCTGTCTCTCTCTCCTTGTTCTTCAGCTCCGTGGCTTTCCTGACACGCCACCGTCACCTGTTAGCACTGACAGACAAGCTTGGCAAGGAATCTGAGACCCTGGACCTCCTCACAGTGCCACATTCAAGGTAGCCCAAAAAAGCCACAAGGCCATTGGGCTGCCAGCAACCAGAACAACCCAGTAGTAGTCTGAGTCTACTTCCACCCTCCTGCTGGGACATCTGTCCTCGGGAGGGTGTGATTCCAGCTGCTCCTCCTGCAGCCTGCCTGGGTGTGGAGCTGTGGCTTCCCTTGTACTTCAGCTTGGGGTGAATCCTCCGCTGAGGCTTTCAAAGATGCAGAGCAGAGTGTTCCGGAGAAAGCTCACTTTGTACCTAAGGGCATGAAAATGTTGCCATTAACGCCTGTCTGTGTTCCAAATATTTATAAAAGAGTAGATTTAAGACGTGCTAAAGCTTCTGGGAAGTATTGGAATTGCTCACACTGATCAAAACCGCTTCCTACGGTACGTGTTGTGCTGTGTCTCCGACTTCCCACACTCAGTGAGTATTCCTGGCTAGGTCAGCGATGTCACTGACCCGAACCAGATGATTTTTTATTCT